>CALNVZ010000218.1:38945878-39005630 GCA_940671915.1 Paracentrotus lividus | reverse complement strand
GAGACCACCCTGGTGAAGACTCTGGGAGCGGGACGAAGACCGAAAAGAAGGGCTTTGAAGCGAAAAGTCTCCTTTCCTACAGCAAAACCCAAAAAGATCCCTCGACGAAGGGTCTATTGGGATGTGGAAAAAGGCATCGCTCAGGTCGAGGGACACCGCAAAGTCGTCCTGAACGAGAGCCGGAAGAATAGAGGCTAGATGGTCCATCCTGAAGGGTGACTTTGCGATGTGCCTGTTGATCCTCTTCATATTGAGGATCATCCTGAGCGAGCCTGAACGTTTGGGGATCACAAAAACGGGGGAGAGACACAGAAGGTCGTGATCCCTCACCCGTCCGACAGCGTCCTTTTTCAGGAGTGAAGTTTCTTCCGAAAAAAATTATGTTCCTGAAAAAGGATCGATTGTGGCGGTGATCGACTTCGGATAACACCCCTTGGAAGAGGCTCTTTTAGATCTATCCGAAGGTCTCGTTCTTGATCACGGAGAGGACGAAGACATCGTCCATGATCGACTTCCAAGCCGGAAGAAACTTCCGAAGTTCGACCACCCACCGGATCTCCAAGCGAACTCGGGAAGTCATCTGGAATAATGGCTTCCCCCCCGATGAAAAGGGCTGATTCTTCGCGAAGCCTCGGGAAGAGCCCCTACCACCTCCACGTCCTCGACGAGGAGTCTGGTCTTGAAAAGACACCTGTCGATCATAAGAATCATGAGAAAAGTCGGTTACCCTACGATCCTGAGGAGGAGCTGCCGGGGCCGACGGCAGGAACCGGAGCCCTCTTGTCCTTCTTTTCTTGCCCTTCCTTGAAAGGAGGAGCTTTGAAGAAGCCAGGTTTAACGACCTAGAAGACGATGGGCCTGACGAACATCTCTAATAGATGTAGACAGTTCCTGGGCCTTCTGACGTGAGTCAACTTCTTTTTGTAAGACGTCTGCCAAGTTGCTCCCGTAAAGGAAGGGGAAGTCACGTCAATCTCCTTGACCATATCCGGGGATGAGGGATTGCTTGATATGAAGAGTCTCAAGCATAGAACTCTCGGCATTATCCAGCAAGGTGGATGTAGCCGCAAACTGAGAAAACAAGAGAGAAGAAAACCTCCCTAAGGGCCAGGAGAATCTCGGCCCGGACTGGCGGAGAAAGGCCCAACCGTGGACGAAAGTCAAAATCAGATTTGTCAGATTTCAATAAGGTAGTCCCGTACTTGAAGCTGAAAAGACGTAATAGCTTTCGACCTACCCGAAAGAAAACTTACGCCCCTCCGAAGTTTCAGGGGTCACTTCCGATCTCTGGAACGTACTTATGAAATAAGCCTGTGACTCGCTTCGCCAAAGGAAGCTCTACAACGACTTCAGGTACAACTTCGTCGGATGAAATATCCACCGAAGCATTAACCTGGGAGGGATTCCGCCGTATCAACCATAACGAATGCGGGTACAAGGGAGTCGGATGAGATTCAAACCATGAGTCGTGAGAATCAGCCACCGAAAAGATCTCATCGTCTGACGAGGAAGCATCCAGCTCCTCACAAGGAGGGTGGGAACCACCCATAGAGGTGAGTCGTAAGTTGTAACGTACTCGCTGTCTTCGTAACGTTCAACCCACTCGCGAACCTCCGGAGGTACACCCAAACTACCCGGATCGGCATCCGGGAGTTGATGTCTACCCGAAAAGGAAGTGTCCAACCTGAGGGGGACAGGGTCCTACGAAAACCGGATCCGGGTTCGGCAACGAACGAAGTCGCTCTGAACCCGAAGCGCCCGACTGTAAAGGGCACTGATCCGCGCGGGAACCGGATCGGGATCCGAAACTGCAAGTCTACGACGCTTCACTACGGAAGAGCCCGCCTCAGATGCGGTGCCGATCCGAAAGGAACCGACTTGGAAGACGGGGTGTTGGCTTCAAAAGAAACATCCGCTATAACGAACCCTGGCTCCGAACAGAAATCGGAGCGGGATCCGAACACGTTCACGCCTCACCGACGTAGTATCCGAAAAGGAAGGGGACACACTCCGAGATTAAAATGGAGAGAGACGGACCCCCGCCACCAAAGGTGGTGACCGGACATTGTCGGGGACGTCCCGCCTCTACCGGATACCCGCCGACAAGTAACAAGCGACGGCTTTGGACGTGTCAGCCGGGCTAGTGAGGAACCGACGTGCGGCCTACTATCCGAGGATACAGGTCCGCCTTGGACGGTACTCACTCCCAAAACCGTACGGAAACCGACTTGCGGATCCGATTTACCTCAGTTAAGGAACGGCGCCGATATCCGTTTGGAACGGAGAGAACGGACCCCCGCCACCAAAGGTGGGGCGACCGGGATATAGTCGGGGACGTCCCGCTCTGCCGGATATCTGCCGACAAGTACAGAGCGACGGCTCTGGACATGCATCCGGGCTAGTGAGTAACCGACAAGCGGCCTACTATCCGAGGATATAGGTCGTCTTGAACGGTACTCACCCCCAAAACCGGTACGAAACCGACTCGCGGATCCGATTTACCTCAGTTAAGGGTACGGCGCCGATATCCGGTCCGGTCAAACTCGATAGAGAAACCGAGCTCGATCGGTTATGCCAGGCAAAGCCTGAGGGCACAATGGATTCGGCACCGTGAGAGAAATGAACCCGGCACCTTCAGCCTGAACTGAATTAGCCAGTGAACAACGGCACCGGTTTGTGAAACCGATGTAGTAACCGTTTTAGATCTCCCGTTAGTCGAACGGGGCAAAGGATTATCGGAACTCGCGCGAGGGCCGTAGCCGTCATCATCCTGGACGCTGCCAACCTGTCAGTATCAACGGTCCCGTACTTTGAGGGACCGACGATCCCGAGCAGCGAGGTTTTGTCCGCCAGTGTTCGACCCAAATATACTCACCCCCGCAAATCCGAGGTGGTGAAGAAGGACGGCGTCTAAGCCTCTTCAAACGACAAGCTCTCACCCCCTGCAGGGGGGACTTCTCAGAAGAAACACACGCCTGCTCGCTAATTTCTTCCCCCGCTTCTTCTTATTTGAAGAAGACACGAGAAAAAATAGACAAGACGAATCTGTAAATAAAAAGAGAAAGAAAAGTGTTAATACACAAAGGGGTAAATAGGCGGGTCTAACAAAGAAGCGGAGCACAAAAACTCTGTGCGCCGCAAAACACACACCAACACTCAAACGTAAACCACGACACGTATTACAATACACGCAGTGATGAACGTACGAAAGTCTACGGGAAGAGAGAGCGTGAAAGTAAACGATCACCGAGAGATAAAAACTATCAAATCTCGGTAAAACCAAAAAACTAGACCCAAAAAGAGAGCTCAGAATACTCAATATGATTATCCTGAGAAATATAACCTCGCAAAACACCGCAAGGTAGTCCAAAAGGGAGAAAACACGCTATTTTTGGCGCAGGCAAAAATACACGACTTATCTCGACGGAGGCGAAGAGATTAGAGGAAGAGTATAGGATCGCATGCGCCGCATCCTCGTCAATGGAGGGCGCTATTCAATGGGGGGTGGGGGGGTTAAATAGGCAAATGATAGGGGCCAAAATTTCGGTGTAAATTTCGGTTTGTGGCGATTCGAGGTCGAATAGCAATGGTAGGCAAATGTATAGTTCTATTGAAGTAAATTATTCATTTAGACCTTTGGGAAAGCCTACAGCCAAAACAGAATATTAAAGCAGGGATGGATTAGATGAAGAGTATAAGAATACCAGCTCAGTTTGCATAAATGATGAGTAAAAATGCATATAATACCTAGAATTTGCGCATGATGTCTAGATATCAACAACAAAAAATATATAATTGATGCATGCATGTAAAATATTTTTTAAAAATTAATAAATAAATAAACAAATTGTATTTTCAATGAGAAGCCAATTTGAGTTCCAGACGTTAAAGCCCACTAATGGTAATTGTTTTTAGAAGTGTTATTATTATGTTATTTCAATAGTTTGTTATGAATGTAGTCATGTGAGATAAAATGCTAATTTCCTTTCCAAAGCTCACATTTAGTTGCAGTTTAGAACAGATTGATATTTATGGCTAATAACTTCCCATTACACAGAATAATTCAATCTGGCAACAACAATTTATATATCTTTTTGAAGATTTTAGCACAATTCAAATAAAAACTCATCTTACCTTTTAGTGTAGCCTTCTTCAAGACCTTCATAGCATATTTATTTCCTTTATCCTGGCCTGTTGTTTTTCTCACCAAGAACACCTGAAATGGAGAAGCAAAATTTCTATTTTACTCATAATAGAAAATGTTTTCCCCTTGGGACTAGTACATTTATATGTTCCTCATCAATATAATACCCTTTTCTCACGTACCAAAATTTCCTTAACCCCGTAATATAGGTACAAGTAGTACTAACTTGCCATTTAGCCCTACCTATAGTACGGGGTAAACCTTATTCCACTTTTTGATCAGACAACATTTTTGCAAAGGAGGCTAACCCCACCTATAGTACGGGATTCTCTGGCCCTGCAAAATAGCAGGGTTAGCTGGGCAATTGCGGTGCTAACGGATAAAAGGCGGGGTAAAGAACTCCCGTCGGAACAGCGATGTAAGTTATACCCGGCTAACGCAAAAAGCGGCGCTGAGACACACACGTGCCAGCAGCTGTTGTCCAATCAGCGAACCGCTCTATTGGAAAAGCCGGGGTAAGCGAATTCTGTGTGAGAACAGCATGCATTTTCTTAGCCGGGTTTAGGCAGATATTTTGCCTCATTGGAAAAGGGAAATAAATAGTATGGGGTAAAGAAACCGTAATGAGAAAAGGGTATATGTGATTATTATTAAGGGTTGTTTTACGATCAGGGTACACCCATTTGTCTCACTCGACAAGAAAAAAATACTTGTCTTGTTTTTCCTAAATTTTTGTGAATGTGTTCTAGACCAGTAAAATGATATTGCCTTGAAATTTTGAGGCATGAGGTCACCAAACTTATTTTTCGATATGGGTTCAAATTTTTCGTAAAGTCAATTGCTTTATTTTTCAGAGAGGACACTTTTTGACGGAACGTGATTTGACATCATTGTAACGTGAACTGTCTGAAAAATAAATGGATGTGGGCGAAGTACACATATTGTTGTTGCATATCTACAAGTGTTCTTACAGACAAAAACATTGTTCATCAAGTAATGTCTAATTATGCGTAAAAATAGCGAATTCAGAGAGGATATTTTTTGACAGATTTGGCACCCCATATTTCGTTAATGGTCACAAAAGTTCAAATTAACTGTAGCTTCTGGCTTTTAAGTTTTTAAACAATTGCATTTCAGTAGTCGATTCTGATTGGAAAAACAAGCCTTATGATTGCTAACAATAAAGATACGAAGGCTCAAAATTAGAAAAAAATATATAAGTGAGACAGTAATTTTGCCCTAAAATGCCAGATATGGTCACTTTTTAGAAGTAAATGTGTATTTCAAAAATCTATTTTTCTCTTGTACGTTGCTCTTACAGTGCCCAATAGCTTGTCATTGTAGATTTGAGATTACCGTACCTATATTTCTTTTTATGGTGCACAGAAGACCATTTTTTTATGGTGTACCCTGAACGTAAAACAACCCTTAAGCCTGTAAATTATTATTATGCATAATGGATTCAAAGGTATTATATTGTCACCCATACTTAACCAACAGCACAAACATACATGTACACTGTACATGTATGATTTTGTTTTAAATCTTCTGCAATATTAGCACTGGCAGGATCAAAGAGAATCTCAATAATTATGAATGTTTTTACATGTAGTTAAAGGGGAATTTGCAACAAAAAGAAAAGAAAAAAGAAAAAAAATGGTAACAGTATGAAAGGCAAACATGTTAGTTTCTGTACATATTTATATTCTACATGTACTTTGGGGCAAGTCCACGCTATTTTGCAATGTAACAAACGGGACATTCAGAGACAAAAATAGGCTTTTTTTATCAATCTTAAATTGAAATCTCAATCCTTGGGTATATTTTTGAAGGTACTAAGACCCTACAACAAAATCATAAACAATAATTGAAATAACTCAATTCATTTTTAATTTATGATAATTTATTCGTTCGTAACACATGGGACCAGAAAAAAAAAATTTCATACACTTTGTGGGATATATGATATATTATACATGCAGTTACATGTATGTACCTTTAAAAGTAAAAACCTCACTGACACACTTGATACAAAAATGGTCGAAAAGTTGAAAAATCACCTCCGGGAACAAATAGCTTGGACTTGCCCTTTGTATTAAAAGATATATCTTTATCTCCTTATACCCCATTCACAGTGGCCTCAAACACCGCTACAGTCGCGGGACTGTCCGCGACTGTAGCGGTGTTGCCTTTAGTGTGAATGCTCGGACCCGCTATAAACTATCCCGGGATAACCTCGCTCCGCGATAAACTATCGTGCTCAAACCATAGTAACAGCACCGGGACAGTCCCGCTGCTGTCGCGGAGTGCCTCCAGTGTAAAGGCACTCCGCTACAGCACCGGGATAAAAAAACAAGGAAATACAGGAGCGAAAGAAAGATAAAACACGGAAATACATAAGAAATGATAAAAAGAAAAAGAAAGAATGGAAAACGAAGAAAATACATAGAAATGATTTTTAAAAAGAAAAAAAGAGGAGAAAAACAAAGAAATACGTAAGAAATTGATAGAAGAGAAAAGGAAGAAGGTGAAAACAGGAAATACATAAGAATGATTCAAAGAAAGAAAGAAGGACATAAACAAAGAAAATACATAAGAAATTATAACAAAAGAAAGAAAGAAGGTGAAAACAAAGAAATACATAAGAAATGATAGAAAAGAAAAGGAAAGGAGGAGAAAAACAAAGAAATACATTAGAAATTGATAGAGAGAAAAGAAAGGAAGATAGAACAAGGAAATACATAAGAAAATGATAGAAAAGAAAAGGAAAAACGTGACAACAAGGAAATATAAAAGAAATTATAAAATGGAAGAAGGATAAAACAAAGAAGAAGATTGAAGAAGTAGAAAATTAAAGAATGTAAGGAATTTATGACGGAGGTCATAAAAATCCCCCGCTGCAGTGTGAATGGGTACATGAAATCTATCCCGGGACTGTCCCGGGATAACTTTTCCACTGTGAATGCATTTATAGGGGTTTATAGCGGTGTTGCCGTCCCGCGACAGCACCGCGACGCACCGGGGGATAAAAATGAAAACCACTGTGAATGGGGTATTAGTGTTACAAGGCCTTCAAATAACTAAATTGGGCATATTGGCCAGTGAGCACTTCCTTTGACCAACTGACCATTTAGTTCTGAAAGAGAAGGAAGAAAAGATTGTCCATGCCTTCAAAAAAACGTGATTGCAGCAAAGGTCTAATGCTGCAGTCACACAGACACTTACGTATATACGTTTGTGTTGTTGTAATCTTATTTTATCTTCTATTCTTTCATTTCTTATGTATTTCTTTTTTTACTGGATGAACGAAATTATCAATATTCCACTGCTGACTATGACGGGTAGGCATCCTTGGGATCTGCAGAAAAGAAAATAATTTTTTGGACGCAACTGGACGTAACTCAACGCAAGTGTCTGTGTGACTGTAGCATTAATACATGAAATGAAGATGCAGGTATATTGTACACGTCAAGAGCTCTCGCTAGTGAAATTAAATTCACTGCAAGGAGTCTCCATTGAATACCATCAATTCATCCTGCATCTCCTTTTAATAGGGTAATGTACTATTTCACTACGGCCATCTCCGGAGAAAGTGGATTGATTTCCTCCTTAAATTAGGGTTTACATGCAACCACCGTCCGTCCGTTCATACAAGCTTGTCTCCTCCTCTCTCACAGATGGTCGTGAGATGATGTAAGGTGATGTCTCATCAGATGCCCGTCTTCAAAGAGCGCAATATTTCTGATCCCGTGAATTAGCCAGATCCCATTTTTTCCCCTCATTTTTCCATAATTCTGGACAGTTTCAACCTTTGTTCATATTTATATAAAAAAGCTGCATCACTTCACTGTGATCCCTTACATTCATTCCCAAGTTTATTTCTATCCTTCGGGTTTACGTTAGATTCTATAGCTTCTGATAAACTTGAGCATTGAAAGGGGTTCTCTGGGACGGACCTCGCCATTAAGGCTTTCCATAGCTCTGGCGGTAGAGCACCGGTTTAATGATCAGGAAGTCTTGGTTTGAATCCCGATGGAATCCCATTTTCTTTGCTCAATTACTCATTTTTTCCCAATTAGCCATTTCGACAGAGAATATTAGGCATTCTCTCTCAAATAGCATGCTAATGGGCTAAATGTCGGGGGACTGGTATTTGCTCTGGACAGCAAACATTGCTTTGGGCCTTATTTTGTCTCAGAATAACAGAAAGGGTAAGGGTTAGGTATAGTTTTAAGTGCAAAGGCTGAAATTAGTTATCTGATTAGTGATAGTGATTGATCGCAAACAATTGTCTTCAGCAAAAATGTCATAGACCCAAAATGTCAGCTCAAATCATCTTGGCCTTCAATGTATTTTTAAAACATTGAGCTACTTTGAAGCTTTGTTCATGAAATCACAACCCCAAAGCTAATTTAAAGGCCTGTCCCACAGAAGGCGATCGTTGTTGCGATAACCTACAAACTACTTTTTAGTACCCATCGCCACCATGCGCAGGTCCATTCGCCTATAAGATCGTGAATTATCGGGTCTGTCGCCAACAAATACGTAGACAAATTGTTCGCCGCTGGTTTCTCAACAAGTTAAACAATAGCCGACGTCAGTTCGGTTGACGTCAATGACCGTAGCCTGTCTCCTCTTGTCGCGAAAAGGTGCTTTCGTAGATTGTCGCCAGATAGAACTTGTTTAGCACAGCGGATCGGCGGCCAGTTGTAGGTTGTCGCGCTCCAGCATACGTTGCACGCATCGCTGAACCAAACTGCCAGTGAAATTTAAGCCGCTATGGCCTTTGTCGCCACCTACATTCACTAAAATCAGGATCGGCCTCCCATTCAGATACTGTACAGTCTCCACTAATTTTTGAAATTTTCAAAAATCACTCACGACCCAAATTATGATGCGCGACCGAGAGGACTATCACAAACCTCAAGGCGACAGGCCGCCATCAGGTAGAAAACGCTCGATCGCCTGTGTCAGTCGCAAGGATCGCCACAGTGCGCAAGTTCATATTTTGGTTGATTTTAAGCTGCGACAAGAGAAGTCGAGCCGCGCGATGCGCGAAGGTCGAGGCTATTGTATTATCGGATACCAGCTTTTGTAAGTCTATTGTTTGCATGGAAGCAAGTCGTTGTCGTAGCCCATCGTAGGCAGAGTCGTAGATACGTATATGATCTTCGGTCACCCACGATTCTGACACGATTCTGGCAGGTTCTAACATGCATAGGTTGTCGCCACATTGATCGCCTTCTGTGGGACAGGCCCTTTAAAGTGTGTGAGGTATTGAAACCATGTGCTTTGCACCCAAGGTTGTAATTATTCTTAAATTGGATGTGTACACGTATTTCATTCTGATGTACATAACATCACTTCCTACTTCAAGTTATTTCCCCTGATCCACCTTGGCTATTTGATAAGTTAGTTCTAGTGAAGCAATGTCTACTATTCCTCAATGGGGGCAATCATGGAAGCGTATCTAATGCATCCATAATGCAACCTACCAAACTGGAAAGAAGTATGTCAGTCTATGGGTGTGTTCAATGTTCATTTTCAAATTTAAACGCCAACATGAATCATGATACAAAACGCAATTACAAAACACAAAACACAAACACACTGTTCAGTGTTGAAAATTTATACGTCCATCGTCTTTAAATTCCCCGGTTTCAAAAACAAACATCCACCCTTTTTATCACTTGCACCGGAAGCTTCCACTGTGGGAGCACATTTAAACACGTTTGAAAACTCAATTGTGTTCAGTGTCGCATTTCGTTGCATTCGCGATGCTCAAGGTCGTAAAATCAAAGCTGATCGTGATTCAAAACGCATCTTTTTAAATTTTCCTCCAAATGGAGATCTGAAACATGTTTACTTTTTACGACCGGGAATGGGGACAATGAACACCCCCATTGTTCCTCTTTATATCGGCGTTTTGTAATTGCGTTTTGTATCATGATTCATGTTGGCGTTTAAAATTTGAAAATGAACATTGAACACACCCTATGTGACTAAAGGGAGACAAAAATTGAATTTTGCACATAAGTCTAATAGATTCCATGCTTTTGTCTCTTTGTTTTTTTTCTGTTATTTTTGTGTCCTGTACGACACAAGATTATTTTTCATTTCAATTATAATCAAGTCAAGTCTTGGATCTTGTGCCCCTTTGGTACTACTTGAGGATCACCATCAATCAAGAAAATTTTCTTTTATTTTCATGTCAAAAAGATGTAAAATGTTGTCCAAATGTCCCGTACGACACAGCATGGAATCGGCCATTAGATTTTACCCAAAATTTGTAAAAATTGTAAGCCTACTGAATTTAACCTGATTCCAAAGAAAATAATGTAGGTAAGTGACCAGGAAACCCACAGGTGTAAATGTATGTATTTTATAAATCTTTTTACATGTGCTTACATGTACATTGAACGTACCACTTATAAACCCGCGCAGAGAATTTGGGAATATCTATTATGTACAGTATCGTTATACTACTTGTAATTACCTTTCCAAATGAGCCTTGTCCTAAGACCTTGAGTAATTCAAAGCAGCTTGGATCAGCTTTCTCTAATCCCTCTGCTGCCATGCTAGTCAACTCAATCTCCCTCATCTCTTGATCCTCCTGTATAAAAACAAAGAAAAGGAACAGATTAACATAAGCTTTCTCTAATCCCTCTGCTGCCATGCTAGTCAACTCAATCTCCCTCATCCCTTGATCCTCCTGTAAAAAAAACAAAGAAAAGGAACAGATTAACATAAGCTTTCTCTAATCCCTCTGCTGCCATGCTAGTCAACTCAATCTCCCCCATCCCTTGATCCTCCTGTATAAAACAAATCAAAGGATCAGGATTAGGATTAGCTAAATCCCTCTATGGAATCTGTAGATCCTGGGTGAGGTGAAGAAACACAATGCTTTTTCCCCTGTCAAGGGATCAGAAATAAGATTTATTTACCCTTGTCTGGTAATAATGGACTACGAGTGTGGATCGTACAAATTTTCTTATACACTTTTTGTTTTTACTTTTTTCAGGATCTAAAGAAAAAACCACTCTTCTAGAAAATGCTGAATTCATAATCTAGAAACTCTAAGTTAGGAATGTATCGCCTGAGATTTTTAAGCTAATCAGTCATTTTTAATTGTTGAGATATCAATGACTGAATATCATCATTGTTTCCAAACATAGATTTTTATTATCAAAATATAGAATTTTACACATTTTCTTAGATTTAAGACACTCAAAGATACTAAAACTACTATCATCTGCACAAATGCGATTTTTTTTTTTTTAATAAAAAAATTCCTGATCGTGAATCATGTACATCCTATTTTATAGTCTGCAAATATTTGTGAGCCTGAAATATATGTATGACATATGGGCCTAAATTATTTAAACACATATCCAACCCTTTTTAAAAGTGTTATTTAACCAGGTTTTCTTCTGCAAAATAGTAACATTTCTAATTTTCTTTTGTGTAAAATTTATTTACAAAGTCCATTACATTTTTAAGTTTTGAAAGACTGCCAATTTGTAGCAAAATACTATAAAATGTTGATGTTTCAGAATGTTGCCATGTATGGATTTTTTAGAAAAATTCAAGATCGGGATGAAGTAAATGACACATACTTAGAAATTTGACAATTAAATGAAACTACACTGTATACCGAGAATAAAGGATATTGAGTATACAGCTCTTTAAAACAGTAGGCCTACATGTACATGCACATGTAATCATTTCAAGCTCAATTAAATCGCTGCAGCCTCGTATTTGATCAGACAGACTTCTAGACTTACTGTATACATTGCTTATCCAAATAAAAACAACTCCACAACACACAGCAGTAATACCTTTGAAGGTATGTACACTAGCCAATGGCAGTGTCTCATGTACCAGAAAGCTATGCACTCCACTGCTGGTTCTCAGAGTAAGCACGGATGTAATTCAGCTTTCTAAGAAATATTCATGACTCTACGGAGCAGTGAGTCAGTGGAGAGCATGTAGGTATTTCCCCTTCAAAATAATACTTCAAACTTAAATCTTCACATCTTGATTAAAGTCATTGTCAATAAGGAATATTCTAAAGAGGATATTAATTGCACAGCAATTACATGTAACATGTACCCCCCCCCCCCCCTAAATTGCCAAGAATTGATGCTTCTATTAAACTGTAATAATTTCCCAACTCATTGTACATTTACATGTACATCACTTGCGATGTCGACTGCGATAAACTGCTTATTCACAGCCCAGTACAGTGTATGAGACATACTTATTGATGGTTGTAAATTATTGCAAGTATGTTGTCGGCCTATATTACTGGACGAATGGTGAATAACTTGTTTCAGATTAAAAACCAAATTCTGCAAGAAATAAATTAAATGTAGACTGTTTACTTCGCGGTAAAATCTATAGATGTTGTGGAGACTTCTCTGCAACTGTCTGAAAACCGGCTTAAAGGGATTAAGTACAGTAGCGTATCTACATGTATGGGGGGAGGGGGGCAAGGGGGCATGTCCCCAGGCGGAGCTTAAGGGGGGGTGCAAAATAGGAAAATGGAAAAAAAAAGAATAAAAAGAAAGGGGAAAAAAGAAGAAGAAGAAGGAGATCGATGATATTGATAAACAGTGAAAATAGGGGCCATGCTTCCTCACGTTTATCAATTTTGTGCCCCCCCCCCTCCATAGCGTCACTAATTTTATAAATCAATTTGGCGCCCCAAAGTTTTAGTTAATTTCTAGGTTTAGTACCTTCTCGGGTTCTGTTCAATTTTGCGCCCGCTTATAGGCCTAGGCCATATATTGAAAATCAAATTTGCGCCCCAATCAAATTTTCAAATAAAAAATAAAAAATTTATCGTCCCTCTATACAGGCTCAGATGAATTTGGTGCCCGATGTCCCCTTTAGTTTCAATTTAATTTGGAGCCCGTTTAAATTGTTTAAGATCGATATTGCACCCCAAGTTAATTTTTTGTGCTGAGTGACCTCAATAAATGTTCACAGCTCCTTGAATTCGCACTGCATGTTTGTAAGCACGCAATTAACGCTTCCAATAAAGAAGCATAGTCACTTTTGCGTTTTGCAGGTATTTAAATTCACAACTGCCAATTTTTGCGCAAAATTCGCGAAAATTAATGCACCACGAATATTTCCACAATTACAGTAGATGTGAACGCATCTATGTTTATCAGCATCCAATATAATTTTCAAGCTGGAGGAAAGAAAAAAAAGGCGGCTTTTAAAGGCAAGTTCCTACCAAAATTACATCCTGATGAGGGTAGAAAGATTCTGACCTGATTTGCAAAGTGCCTACCCCATTTTGGGTAGAGGTCCAGACAGGTACATAGCTTTGAGAATAGATCTATGTAACAGGGGTCTAGGTCAACAGGACATGTGTCATAATAGAGCCTTGTTGTGACCCGATTCAATGTAACTAGCCAATTTGTACAACTGGAAATAGATCATTTTCAGTAGCCCCGGAATTATCCATTGTAGGTCTACGTATATCTTGTGGGCAGCAAAACAACATGGCTCACCCCCTTGATCCTGCAATGTTTTTGAAAATGTGAGAATCTATGCCCCTCATGTCCTACATTATTGCCCCATAGAACTTTCCTTTTTTTTTGGGGGGGGGGGTCCTTCATGCCCCGTCAGATAATTTTCTTTTTTTAATGTTAGGGCACCCCTTTGCCTAAGCTTGACTTCTATAAAAGACGTAATAAATTTTTTAATGAATTTTTTATTTTTTGTAAAGAAATTGCCCGGGGGGGGGGGGGGGGGGGGCTACCTACTGTCGGATGTTTTATCTGACAATTTTCTCTCAGCCAATCAGATAAAATCATTTCAGTAGCTTATAACAGATGTCAGTGAGAATCACTGAATATTTGTTTCATGAAATGCTCCCCAGATCTTCTTTTTAGATTGATCTGTGGATTTTATTTCAATAAAATTTGATTTGACTTGATTTTTTGTTTTTTTAAATCCTTCTTGCATGGTATGACAAACAAATCACAATCTTTTGAGAGTAGTTATATGTATCTATCACCTGATGCACGTACAATAAAGCAAACTACTACTGGTACATGTATGATTTTTAAAATTAATTTGCATAACTGACGAACCTCACAATTCTGTGAATACTACTCAAGGAGGCCCTCATCTAAACTTAATTTTCATTCATAGCAATTAAAGTCAAAATCGACCAAGAAATATTAAACAGAGAATCATCTTTTAAACAAACAAACATAAGGGTGTGCAAGCATCCACGTCCAGATCCTGTCTCATACACACTGTACACAGTAGTCATCTTCAAACTTTGTACAGCAGGGACTAATGTAATCTTCAAGCACAGACTCAATTTGAAACTTAAAGGGGAAGTTCACCCTGGAATTTCATTGGTGTTAAAAAATGCAGAAAAATAAAAGAAAAATATGAGTGAAGGTTTGAAGAAAATCGACCAAAAACTATTAAAAGAAGTTATAAATATTTCAAGTTTTGATTCTGTGACGTCACGTGCGAGTTGCTCTCGAATGTGTTATGTAGTGTAAATTCCATAAAGTGTCATTTTTCCAGAAGAAAATTAATTATGTCACCTGTGCGGTCGATATACCATCAAACCTATGTTCATCTACACGCCTCTAACAAATTGACCTATTCCTTCATCAAGAACAATGAAAACATACAAATTTATTGAATTTACATACACAACACATGGGAGAGCTTCAAACTTTCATGAATATTTTTCTTTTTTATACTTCATTTTTTAAAACCAATAGAATTCCAGAGTGAACTTCCCCTTTAAACAAATTTCAGCCTAGAGTGAAGGCTAGCCTCCAAACTCACTGTCTAGTGTTTGTTGAGAGAAGCTATAGTGTGTTCAATGTCCAATTTCAAATTTATACGCCAACATGAATCATGATACAAACGCAATTACAAAACGCTGATATAAAGAAAAAGAAAGAGGTGTTCATTGTCCCCCATCCCGGTCGTAAAAATAAACGTGTTTCAAATCTCAATTTAAATTTATACGCCGAAAATTTAAATGCCGAAAAAGATGCGTTTACAAACACAATCGGCTTCAATTTTACGACCTTGAGCATCGCGATTGCAACGAAATGCGACATGAACAGGATTGAGTTTTAAACGTGTTTAAATGTGCTCTCGCAATTGAAGCTTCCGGTGCAATTGAAAAAAAGGAGAAGATATTTGTTTTTTGAGAGTGGGGAATTTAAAGATGATCGACGTATAAACACGTTTAAATTTTGATAAGATAATCTAGTTCCTTACTTCAGACCCTAGTACCGGTAAGCAACAACATGGGTTTGTGCAGGCTGCAAACTAGGACTAATGCTGCTACATTGTATTATGTGTGATGAGCTGCCGATACATTGTATTGCTCTAGTTTTACTGGAGTGTGATCAACTTGATCATTCATGCAGAATAATCACATTTCTCATGAGCTCATAATCTACTGTAGCTAGCTAACCATAAATTTCTCATGTACAAAGCCAGATCATTTCAATTTGTGTAGAATCTGCGTTTAGTCATTACATATAATGTACATTTGGGCGATTCCATGCTGTGTTGTACCAGACTTTTTGACAACATTTTACCTCTTTTGAACGGAAATAAAGAATATTTTCTTGATTGATGGTGATCCTCAAACCAAGACTTAACTTGACTCGACTACATATCATTTACAATTGAAATGAAAAATAGTGTTTTGTCATATAAGACAATAAAATAACAGAAAAAACAAAGAGACATAAACAACAAAACATGGAATCGCCCATTACTAAATACAGTGTACATTGTATGTAGCTGGAAGGATGGGTAAAATGTCAGGGTCAAAGCCAAAAATAAGGGACCGCGGACCAGAATTTGATAGAGTTTTATGCTCACAAAAAAAAAATTAATATTTCAGCTGCCATTTACCCTCACTAATATGTCGAGCTTACTTGAAAGTATCAATCTGCAAAAAAAAAATTTTTTAAATACGTTTCGTTTTCACACGGCAACGTCAAATATTCGTTGCGCGACGGGACGGAATGAAAATATCACTGTTTTTTTAAAAGAAGATTCAAACAAGAATTCTATCAAAGTTAATAAGCAAAGCTGACCATGTCAGGTGGGGTCTATTTGTTACTGTCCCATAGATCACTAGTAAAAAAAGAGCTAGCAATTAATCTAATAGATTACGATTTACAGACGATTTCCTAAAGGCATGTCAATTCCGTCCCGTCGCGCGACGGGACGGAAAATATGTTCTATGTACAAAGTGAATGGGAATTCAGGGAAGGGGAAAAAATTGACTTTTTGTCACAAATTTTCAAATCACCATAGCGATAGAACTAATGATCCAAATTAAGTACAAATGGTATCATTGAAAGGGAATCAAATAGACTATCTGAAAAGTTGTTATTTTAAAAGTAGCAGCACTATAACGTGTCGTGACCTTTTGACCTTTATTTTGACCTTAGATTTGACCTTGTGTATCCTGCGGACCTTGTGCCAATATTTTGAAATCTGAATCCCATGACACTATTTTACATAATAATAACAATTTGGATGTATACATTTATTATTTGTTTGTTTTCTAGCCTTCTCAAAATTGGCTTAATTGCAAAAAATGATATTACAGTCCATACATAACTATCTGTGTTGTGTCATGTTAGAGACCGAAAAGCGCGACGGGATGGAAATGTTGAAACGCATAATGTTTTCTTATGAGTGGAGTATGATTTCATTTAGTGGCGAGGATGTAGAGCCCCACTTATAAATTGATACATTCTAGAACATGGGTGACTCATCTCGTGTTTTTCATAGAAGAAAAATAACAATTACGTGTCAAAGTACAAAAAACCTGAAAAAACACAAATTTTTTCCCTAAAAATGTGAATTTTGACCCTTAATACAAAATAATGTGTGATTTTTTTTTTCAGGAATGAAATGCTCCTAGATAGGGTATTCCATAATAAAAGTTGATATTGCCCTAACTTTTTAGGTTTTAATGTAAATTAATTAAACGTACATTTTCCGTCCCGTCGCGCAGAGAGGGCGCTATTTCCACATTCAAAGGCATTTTACAAGAAAGTCAGCAGTCTTTTATATTGGACATATACATTTCCGAAATCTATGGAATCTCAGCTTTCATATGATATATAATACTAGATATAACTATCATTTGAAAATTTGACCAAAGTGAACAATACTTTTGGCTTTGACCCTGCATGCAGCAATCATATTTTTCATTATGAGCTTCTACATGTAATCTACTATCTACATGTACATGTATACTATAGTTAACCATGAATTCATTAACAAGGTACAAAGCCAGATAATTTTAATTTGGGGAGAAACCAGGTGGCCATTATATGCATGTACAAAAAAAATAGCAGTAGTTGGAAGGAAGTGTAATGTTGCTTTAATAGGATTGAATTGCATGTACCTTGCCCAAAATCAAACAAAATGCTGTTCCAGCTATTCAGTATGTACAGGTCAGACAGGAAGGAGTGTTTAAAGTCAAATTGATCTTTTATCAAGATCATCATGACACTGGTTCTGGCACAACTACATGTACGTGTACCCCCTGGACAATTAGCCTCAGAACCTACCCCCACCAAAACGGGTAATTATCTAAGGGTAGTTGTCCTGATAGTGATACGCAATTTAGGATAACTCACAAGCCAATATTATATCATACATGTACAGATACTTTTGTGATTTTGAACTACATTGTAGGTGGGGAAATTCACAAGAGCGATAATTTCTCAATTTTGTGATTTATTCATTAAATCGCCGTACATTGAAGTGGAATGGTTTGTGAGAAATGACTTGAGAAATTTGTGAAAATAACTACTTACATGTACATGTACACCCATACAAATTCTTTTAAAATTTATGACATTCAGTGTGCAAACATTTTGTCCTTGCATCACAGTCCAAGGTCCAATATGCTCATTTGACATTCACACACATTCCATGGTTGCAACTTTTAAACCCTCGTAAGTTCTTTCTGATAAATTTTTTATTTTACTCAAAGTTTTGATAATCTGTTTAACTACATTTCTGTCATCACAAATAGACAGTCTGAACGCCCGTGATAATATGGCAAAAGTGCGAGATTTATAAAACTCTCTCAGTCCTTGATCTACATGTACACTGTGCGGAGAAAACAGGCTAAAACAGAGATTTTGCAACTGTTGTAGATTTTGATTTTGTGAACGGAATTTTCTGATTCTTACATATTTAGAAAGAAGAAATTCTAAACGTACCTTTCATGCTCATTTTATGGGATTTTATCATATCTGATAATTGTTAAAGTATTGTTCAAATACATGAAAAAAGTGTTCAGTTCGGTATAAGTGACTAGAAAAGTATGCATGATTCCAAAAGAAAATTACATTTTTGGAAAGAATGAAATCTTAGCTTCAAAACGTAGTAACTCTCAATATTATTTACTTTTTATACCAGTCAGGAGCTAGCAAAATATAAAGCAAGTCCAAAATACAGAGAATGCGGCTTTCTGATTGGCTGCTTGAATCAACGATTGATGCGAGCGGGGATTTTGAAACACGTGGGAGCCGTTACCTGACCGCGCAGTGACCTTTGGTGCATGGTGAGATTCGCATCAACCAATCAAATCACACTCAAAATCAGGCCAGCCAATCAGATCGCAATAATTTACACAATTTTGTATTTACTGCACCTTTAGCTAGCTCCTGACTGGTATAAAACTTGAATGTTTGGGGTATTTTTGGAAAGCTGAAAAGTTGCCGAAGATTATGAACCTATTTTCTCGTCGAATCATTTAAAATGAAGCGTATTTGTTGATAGTTATTTTTTAAAATCCCAAACAGATTTCAATGCAAAATATATCCCTCAATTTCTCCTATTTTTGAAAAACATATGGTCTTTGTTATAAAGGAATATATATTTTGATAGTATAATTTAATTAATGTAGAATATTTCATGTCAAATAGTCATTTCTCTAGATGCAGAATTATAATCGCACAAAGGCAGGGGTGCAATCTGCTTATTACGCATTCAAACACACAAACTCATGAATACGACTTGTATAAATACGAGTGATTTCGGGATCGGTGCGACTGGACTGTAGACTAGGATTTCATTTTCCCTTTCATACCTGCAAACCTTCCATTAGAAGCAAAAAAAAAATAGTAATAATAATAATATACCAGGTATATATAGAAAAATCTTATTGTAATCTTTCATAATTAAGATGAATTTGTGCATTGTACATGTACATGACTGTGTGTTATTGAATTGAAAGCAAAGATTTAGGAATGATTCCTCCAAAACTAAAATGTTTGAGCGTAACATTTTGTCTATTCCCATACCCGCATTTCTGTGTACAGTGCATATATGACTCTCAGCAAGACTTTCAACCTGGTGTATAGTTTTGGTAACAAAAAAGGAATTGGCACAAAACCGATCAAATGTAGTTACATGTTGTCCACATTGCACTAAAAGATATGTGTGAGAGATATTGTGACATTCCTTTCATTATTTCCGATGAATTTCATTGAATTTGTTTGAATGAAGCGTAATTTAACTGCCCTTTAGATCTCTGCTGACAGGTTCGCACGCCGGAGGTTACGGCGTGAATTAGTGCGAATGATCTGTGTGTAAGTCCCACACAAGAGAATCCCCATTGGTTTTCCACGTGAGCGCTAACCTGAGACGGGTCCCCGACTTATCTTTTTTATCCTTATATTATGAAATAAAGACACTAAAACAAGATTTCAAGTACTATAATTTGCTATTTTTTTTATATAGTTCTTGGATTCAATATTTCATAATTTATCTTAATGTGAATCAAAATTAATTTTTCTTTCTCCCGAAATTATACACCAGCTTTAAAGTTAATTTCTTATATCATTTTGGTGCTTCAAAAACTTTCAGTCAATACATGTATAACAAAGAAATGTAATCAACCTTTCTCAATCACTATGAGACAGAAATTTTCTTCCACAATAGGCTGATTCACTAATTTTATGCATATTCTTTAAACAAAAGTTGTTCTTGCCAACCAGAAAGCTTGCCCGAGGTTTGTTCGACATAGCAATAACCAGGGCGCTACAAACCCACTTGCCCGGGGCAAGTGAAAACATCAGACGGGTAAGCCAAGTTCAAAGTCACTTGCCCTATTGGGCAAGCTATGATTTGAGTGCAAAATGTATGTGCCACATCTCACCTCAAAATAATAAACACAAATCGAACAAAAACATTACACAAGGATAGGATATCATTAATTGGGAAAACATTACGAAACAATAATTATTGAAATCAAACTTATTTTTATTATTATTAAAAAATAAAAATCAAGATTAGGGTCATATTAATGAAAATGAAAAGAAAATCTGGGCAAGTGGTTTTTTTTCTTGGGCAAGCAAAACAAAATTTCACTTGCCCAACATGGCAAGTGAAAAATTTTTGTAGAGGCCTGATAACCAATGTATGCAAACTGGATTCCACATATTCAAGTTAATTCTTAAATAACAGATTCTTGTACTTTGTTAATATGTCCCCAGGATAGAAACATGCATAAATTTGATCACTTTTAAGTGAACCTGTCCATTCCATCTCATGACCATAGTGCTC
This sequence comes from Paracentrotus lividus, assembly GCA_940671915.1. Taxonomy (NCBI): domain Eukaryota; kingdom Metazoa; phylum Echinodermata; class Echinoidea; order Camarodonta; family Echinidae; genus Paracentrotus; species Paracentrotus lividus. Next base: position 38,984,875 of record CALNVZ010000218.1, on the reverse strand, counting down.
AGGACTGTCCCTTTAACATGGAGTGAAATGTTAGTTGGTGTAGGGTTGAGCTTTCTTCCTGTTATCGTTGCTTTATCTTCCGGTAAATCACCATTGTATTCTATCTACTTCCTCTCCACATAGACACTCTATATGCAAATCAATTCATTTTCTTTTATATACATTATACATGTTCTCTGTCACAAATTATGCAATGTAGAAGGTTTTTCTTTTTTTTGTCATTACTTTCGTCATCAATTTTACCCAGTGAGGAGAGTTCACATTTCCCCCCCCCCCTGATTTAACATTATCATACTGGGTTAAAAAGACATTCACAACAAATAAAGAAGATTTCTTCTACTTCTCGAGTCCTTTCTCCTATTCTTCTGTTTGATTTGTAATTATACTTGATTACATTACATTACATATTAAAGATCATAGTATTCACTGCATATTATACAGAAGACTGCTTTGCCTGATTTAACACAGCAAATTCTTGTTGCACATTCAATGTATGCAAAACAGTGAAAACTGAATCAAAACCAGATGTAAAATTTTAACAAAAAGTACATAACAAGCTTCCTTTGCAAATGAGTAAGAGGATGATGTCATACACTTGAATTTCCTTATTTGCGACAATATTCAACACTACATAAATATGGGCAATTCCATGAATTATGGGGACATTTTCGAAAAAAGAAGTCAGTCTCCTAAGTTAATTATTAAATTTATCACTAATCTAATGCCATGGATGTTCGAGAATAACAAAGGTCTTTCATATTCAGTTTTTAAAAAAGTCATTTTCGTTAATATCTTTAAGATCTCAAACCATCATTAAAATTGTACATGTGGGACTGGGGAAAATGAATTTCACTAAAAAAGAATTTACACAATATTTGTTTAATATTTCTCCTTGCAAATTTGGCTAAAAGGGAAAGGATGAACACATTTCCATATTTAACAGGCTATTGTCATATTTGATTTATTACCAGGGGGTGAAATGACCTCTACAAGTTCACTGGACAAAATGTAACGTAACTAACGTAACTAACCATGTTTTTGTTGTTTCTACAGAAAAATATCAAGCTATTCATGAAATATAGTATATCACATGACTTGCCAACTCATCAGCAATAGCATGAATGTCACAGTTCGTTTTAGATGAACGTAGTTTCGAGGAATTTTATGGTCAAAGTCATTCCCCTAACCATGTCCACTTTTGGTAGTAAACCAAAGTTTAAGTACCTGTTATTACTTATTGAAATATGCCTCATGATTCTCTTTGATGATGTGAAGTAGGATTGGTCTATAGGTATTGACTACGAAAATTTGAAAATAATTAATATCCAAGCATCTTCACATAGAAGCCATCCTTAGCGAACATTGTACCACAATATGTAACGAAACTATCATGGAATTGCCCATATACATGTGGTTTGCCTCTGAGCTTTGAAAAAAAAAAAGAAGATACATCACCAGAAACAGCAAACAATTTTGCATACAATACTTGTACACTTAAAATTTCACAAAATATTGAAAGGGCGAGTCCTTCCTGGGATGTACATGTACATGTAAATGGGTTTTTAAAAGCTTCAATTACAAACTGTTCTTATCAAGAGAACCACTAAATGTAATGCACCACAAATACATTATAAAATTATAATTCATTATTTCTAGATCCAGATAGAATGCAAAAGCCTGAAAATGACTTTTACTGTTGAAGGTCATAGTCTCAGAGATGAAAATTGATGTCACAATTAAAACACACTGAGAATTTATTCAAAAACAAAAGTGAGTGACCATGGGGAGGGGGGGGGGAGGGGTTTCAATTAAGGGTTCAATTCAGAAATAAGTATTAATTATTATTTATTTTAAACACAGATCTCCATTTTTTTTTTTTTTTTTTTTTGGGGGGGGGGGGGGTGGACATACACTACCGTTCAAAGGTTTTGGCACCAACCGATAACCGTTAACCGCTCCGCGCCAACCGCGGTGAAAAAACCGCAAGTCAGATACGCGGTGTTGAAACGGAAGCACCGCGGTGTGAAAACGAAGCACGCGGTGTCTAATTTCCAATGAATATCACAAACGCGGTCGCTGTCGAGTCCTTTGCGAGCGCGGCACCGAAGATACTGAAGCTCAGAAACACTGAAAATTCAGCGCGCACGCAAAGTAAAAACGCAGTGCTTTGCCAAAGCACTGCGTTTTGCCAAAGCCTTTGGTGACAGTTAGAACTGGGTTACGCGCCGTTGGTTCAAATGTCTTGTACCATGAGAATATTGAAAATTTTGAAAAGGAAATTATTGGATAACTTACGAAATTCTCGGGATATTGATCATAGCAAGATGGATTTGATAATCGATGAGGGAAGAACGTGTGTCTTATTTCCTATAACCAAATCCATGTTATAACCAAAGCAAGACGACAGAATTATGCGTATCATAGCAAGATGGATTTGATAATCGAAGCGGGAAGAACGTGCGACTTTTTCAAAAAATCAAAGCAAGACCAGATTATTAACATGCGTCCTTTCCCCTAAAACTTTACTTGGCAAGGTGAAAAAAAAGTCTTCATTCGATTCCTGGCAACTTGTTATCTTTGCCAGAGCGAGTGCGTTCTCTCTTTTACACACCATGGCCCGTATTCCATAAAAGCATGAAATTTAAGCATTTTTACTTATCTTTAGAAATGCATATTCCATAAATACAGCTTACTAAGAATTTTGTTCTAGCCTATTGTTGGCAGTGAAGCATAACTTCTTAGATTTTTGCTAAGCCAAAAGTCTTAAATGGAATTGCGCCTTCAAATCGAACATAAAAAAATATAATTTTATCCTAACTTTAAGCCTACTACCTAGTGGCTTAACTTTAATGTTAATTATATGGCAAGCTCATTTGAGGCCACAAATTAAACATGACAATATTGACAGAATTAAGACTTTTGCTTAATGCTTTATGAGCTCAGACAAAGTGCTTTATGTGTTTGGAATAAAAGCTAAGAAATTTTTTTCCTGGACAAAATCTTAGAAAAGATACTAGACTTAAGCAAAATTGCTTAAGTATAGTTTATGGAATACGGGCCCATATTTCTTCTTTTTTTTTCTTTCTTTCATTCTCTTATTATCTCTTATCTTCTCTCACGGACGTAAAAAGAACTTCCATGAGATGAGAAAGAGTGCTACAGGGAGAGAGTGAGAGAGAAAGAAAGAGAGAGGAAGAAGGGGGTGGGGAGAAAGGGAGGAGTTCAATTTTAAGTTCAATTTTATTATAAAACAAAAAGAGTACAAACGTAAATCAATTATGAGATACAATAATACATGATAGAAGAAGCGAAGCTTGTGGTGGCCTACATTCCTACACTATTAAAGTGGGATATAAATATGAAAGAAATCCATCGACCGAGCTGTCGTTTTTGTTGTTGTTATTTTCCATAAACAGATATGATGAGTTGATGAATTTTTACAATAACAAACAAGCAATGATAAACATAAACCGCTATAAGTCATGATGAAATGCGTCCATGAAGTGATGAGTGAAATGATAATTACAATGGTGACAGTACCTGTTGTGTTCTCCTTTCCCTTGGGCGACGATCTCAGAAATGATGCTTGCTGTATTTTTATAGACTTTATTGCCGAACTTTGTTTTATAATCTTCATTCTTTCATCGTCATCGTCGTTGTAATTATCAATTTTAAGTTTTAGCGTCTACCACGCATCATTAACATTATTTCATAATCTATCAACAATCGTCATTATCATTTATCACATCATCGTCTTCGTCAATTACCAGATATCAGATTTATCGTCTTATATTATACCACGCATCTTATCATATGTATCAATAATCAACACAATCGTCTTATATTACTATATTTAGTTTTTTTTTTATCACTTCATTCATCATAATCATTATCAAAGTCGTCATTAGCAATATCAATTTTTTGTAGGCTCTATCACGCACGCTTCGATACAAAAGTAAAAGATTAATATCATCAAACAACAACATCGTCATCATCGTTTTATTTAATTATTAATATTATCAACATCGTCCTACATAATTAAAACAAATTAATATTTAAAGAAACATAACCCAGAAGGTAAGTGAATACAACGTACCATCCAGCCAATGCCGTCTTGCCTGTAGATTACAAGCCTACCAAGAACGTCGGGTAGACACCTCGAGCATTATAACCAGGTAGGATTATTTCATTATTGTGATTACCTTGTAAGTATTACCATGGCGGGGCGAAATGCAAACCATTATTTGGGTTACTGTTTATGTATATAATACAAGCGTAAGTGAACATTTTTAAACTGCAAACAAACAAAATTTGCATTACCATTATCTGAATAAGTCCGAATAAAGTCCTGCAAAAAGTCCTGAATATATGGTGAATCCGAAACAAATATGCACTTAGCATGTTCACTATAATAACTTGGTCTATAACATGAGCATCGACATTATTAGTATTTGCAGGAGTTTCTATTTTAAATAAACACAGACTATCTTAGATTCCAACACTTACCTTCCGTCTTCATAAAGATATATGCGCCAGGACACCACGGTGGCCTGTCAATGATCTACAATTGTTTTATCTGGTCGGCACGGATATCATATATCAAACAATGGTGTCATAGTAACGAAAGCTGTTTGAATTAATTCAAGGCAGAAGAAATGGAAAGAACTTTGCTTTATATTTCCCGATGATTTTTTAAATGCGGGGTATAGGCATGATAATTTCTTTTAAAGCTGGCTCCTTTTCATATTTGTTAAATTCCAAGAAAGATAGACCAGGTGTAAAATTCTGGCAGCCCGTACACGAAGTGTACAAAGAAGAAGAAAGTTTTTTACTTGTGAGAAAGCCTATTATTATTCGATTAAAAACAACCAATTTGAGTCGATACTCAAAACAATTTAATGTAGGAAAGATTCTTTTTTTTATTCACACGTGCCTTGTTCTTGTCAGTTTACTATTCTCTTTCTGTTTTCTTTATTCAAATAAATATAAAATGAATATATCTGTGAAAGCGATTCAAAAATTAGCGCACGCATCGCCTTCCCTTTTCTTTCTCTCTCTATCTTTCTTTTCTCTCTCTCTTCTCTCCTCTCTCTCGTCATTTTCATCGTCATTACTAATTTCAACTTTCATCGTAGGCCTACATTCCATTTCCATCAACAACATATTCTCAATAATATCAAAAACATATATATTCATCAACAACGTAATCAATCGTCTTTTTGTTTTATACTTCCACTTTCATCAACATCATTCACGGATAAAAAATATATATCCTATAAAAAATCATTATAATCATATTCAGGAAAATGAAAAGAATTTATGTACTATTAGTTTGATTTTTTTTTCTTCCAAGTTTCTACAACCGATCCCTCTCTCGTAGACAAAGTCATGCCAGAATTCTTGTTTCTTTTATGTCCAACATTTACAATAACGTAAATTGCAAACATCCAGATAAAAATAAGCAAGGCGTTGACTTACTCCGGCATGTGTAATTACACTTTAAACAGATGCGATAACAATGTTTTGATCTGGTATCTGGCGCGCCGTGGTATCAAATATCAGAATCGTGACATTGTCATAGCAACGAGAGGCAGGAGCTAGGGAAATGGATTTCACTTTTCGTGAAATGACTTGTTTTGCTGAGTTTATAAATTAAAAAAGGGAACATTTAAGGAGAAATCAGCGGAAGGCGGGACGGGGAGGGTGAAAAGACTTGCCATCGATCATTACAGGATTATAATGAAGAATCAGCATCAATGACAAAACAAGTCAATTTATATAGTCACAAAAACAAGTCTTGTCAGTTCATTGCGCTATTTACATCACTCTGGACTGTCGTACAGCGCAAACTTTTGTCGTGTTTTCTCAAAGATTGGGACTGGCCACGTTGAGGATTATTTTTAATCCTCTTCCGATTTCATGTCACACGCCTGATGCTTGTTTTGTTTAAATTTTTTTTTTTCTCAAACTTGAATTTTACGTTAAACGAGAAGTTTAAAGGAAGTACGCCAACCAAATGAGGAGGTGCTGTGACCGAGGCCTTCCATCCCTTTTCTTACTTTTCGCACTGATGTGACACGGGAAATTAATCTTGCTTGTTGCCATGATGGAAATATTTTGTGCCAATCAATATCAGGGTGGAGTCTGGGGTCTTAGAATCAACATGCGCAGGGTGGGCTTATTTTTTTTAATAGATTCGTGGGCAAGGGAAAAGAAGAAAATGATCCACGTGATGTACCGCGCATGTACAGGTAGGGTAATTTTTTTTTATTATTATTATATTATTATTATTATTATTGTTCTAATTCTGTGTGAGATAATAAATATGGAAGAAGGGTTTGATAAAGGAGGTAATAGTGATCTGATTTGACGCAAAGACCGTCTTGTTAATTTGAATGATGAATTGTATTGTTGAAGGTTTTAGGGGGATTTCGTTTATAAATGCATTTTTGATACTGAACGTAATTGTCCTGAAAATCTCGATTTCAACATCTTGTAAATCATAAATTGTCATAGGATTCAAACAAAATTAAAGCAATACCAAAATAAATATCTCAAGAGGAGATTGAAGGCATAGGCGATCGTAGCTTTGTAGCTATGTAAGTTCAACTTGATTTTTTCTCTTTTGGAACTGAAGGACGGTATAATACGTCGTTGTTGAATTAGTTCTGCATAATGCATAGCGCATATGGCCGTGTGTCATGAATTGGGTGCAAAATGCGTTACATGTCCAAACATTTGTAGAAATGAACATTGTCACAAACAAATATATCTAGTTTCTAATGGTTAGTCAAACATGTATAAAAGTATACATGTTATGAAAGCTGAGATGGCAAGGAAGATGATTAACATATTATTTTGCCTGTACATGGTGTGCCATTAAAGCTATACAAGGTGTTACAAGAAAAAATGGTTAAAATGTTTCATAAATTCAAGGGCAGCTAATTCTTATTGTTTGCATTAATGAAATAAATCAACTTAGACTGTAATTATAAGACCCTATGCTTCTAAAAAATATAAACTTGTAATACAAAATTATTCTTTCCAACCGCGCTACAGAGTGTATAAAAAAGAAGAAAAATTGTTTAAAACTGTCAGAAGTCTTGTCTTTTACATTTGAATTACAACTTCAACAAAGTTTATTCCAAAAAATATGTTTCCACTCAATTGTGTATCTACGTACATGCAAAGAAAATGGGTGAAAAAACACAATTATTGCTATAAAATGTCATGATGCAATTTTTGATGCCTCCAATGCATTTTCTATGAGCCGTGCATGCATGAAGTTTGTTTTAATTGATTAATTAATTGATTACGTGACTTTTGAAAAATCTACTTCACATTTATTTAAAACCAGATAAATTCCAAAGAGAATGATATATCACTCAACCTATCAGACCGATTGGATACAAATATATAACGCTACAAAGAATAAGAAAGTAGCAAAAATAGGAATTCCCTATGCTATAACACATGCCTCCACCGTAGGATCCTCCACCGTAGGATCCTCCCCTCCCTACCTTACCCCACTCAAATTATCCTTGTATTAAAAGTATGAGCAGGGCAAAGCTGAAACTTCAAAGACCTGTAGCCTGATAAATTATCTACAATTTGAGACATTGTACAGCTCATGATTGTACTTTCTTTTCATGCTATGCGAAAAAATGTGAAAATTTTTCCTCCAAAATGTAACGCCTCCACCCTTTTACTATACCCCAATATATGACACATGACCATATGCGAGGGGATCGCGCGAGCGTGCTAGTTGAATTATGCATTGTGACGCAACAATGGCCGAATTTGTAAACAAAGCCGCTGTCACACGTGCGCAATTGTTTTTCTAGCTAGCGCTACATTTTTATCGTCGAAGGGGCGGGGCTTAATGCGTGCGCTCTCTCTACATTCGGTGCCCCAACGAAAAATTTTTGGGCTAACCGCGGGAGCATGGTCTAGATACGCGGTTTGCCTACGCGGTTCCACACCGCGGTGGATCGCAACCGCGGTGACGTGCCAAAACCTTTGAACGGTAGTGTAAATGGCATACTTACAGTTCCATGACTATTGCTATCATCCAGCATTTCTTCATGGCTTTTACCCTGAAAAGAGAGAAAAAAAGAAAGAAATTACATTTTGTACCTAATAATAATAATAATGATAATACGGTTCTTATATAGTGTGCATCACTTCCAATTTTAGGCGTCTCTATGCGCTTTTACGAAAAGAAGAGGGGGAAAAGAAGGGTAGAAAAGACCAGGAGAATTGGCCAAACTGTGATTCGCAAGAAATATTTTTTGAATAAGTGTGTTTTAAGAAGGGCTTTAAACTGAGATACTGAGGAAGAATTTTTCAAGTTAGAAGGGATTTCATTCCAAAGTAGAGGGGTAGCATGAGCAAATGAACGATCACCATAGAACTTAGTGCGGCTGACAGAACATTGGAGAAGATTTCTCTCAGCTGATCTAAGGTTACGGGAAGGAGTATACCTTTTCAAGGAAGAGTTCAGATAATCTGGTGCCATTGCGTTGAGACATTGGAAAGTTAATAGAAGTACCTTGAATGATATGCGCGATTTAACCGGGAGCCAATGCAAATGCTTAAGGACTGGTGTTATGTGAGTGTATTTCTTAGTACGTGTAGTCAATCTAGCAGCAGAATTCAACTGTTTTTTATTTATTTATTTATTCTATTTGTTTTTTTTTTGTCATTGACTTGTTTAGATTCAAATGTGTAATTAAATCAGTTATGGATTATGGAAGTTTACAGACCCACATTAGCTGTGTAATGCCACTATGATAGACCAGAGAATTTTTTACGAATATTTTGGGCAATCTATTTGAGCCACTCCATGAAACATTCTTATGAACCAGTGCTGGAGGATGCGTTAACTATTCTTGTCAATAATTTAACAGGGTATTTAACAGGAAACAGAGAAATAGGATTGATTTTCAAAAGAATATTCAAGAGCTTAAACCTAGTGTATAGTTTTGGTCACAAAAAATGAATCGGGGCAATTCCAAGCCAACTAGGACATTTGTCTAAAAAATGAAAATGTCTCTCTGATGTTTATTCTGTGACCTATCACTTATCTAATGCTATAGGTGTTAATGAATCATAAAAGTCTTTCAAAATCAATAAAAAATATTTCCTTGAGATCTAGAACAACCATTAAAATTCTATGTGTGGGACTACATGAAAAAAATCACTAAAATTCATATTACACAAGATTCTTTTGATATTTTTTCCTGAAACTTTCACGAAATGTTGGAGGCTGGACATATTTCTGTATTTAAGGGGCAATCATGACATTTAATTCATGACAAAACAGGGTGAAATAACCAAAAGAGTCGCACCGAAAATACTATGCGACTAAACGTAATGCGACTAACCGACATTTTTCAATCTTTAAAGAATACTTTTATTTGTTTGCTAAATCTAAATAGCTGACTTTGTAGGTTAGATGGTGCAAGGAATAAAACTGCCAAATGTACTATGATTTGAGCAAAATATTTAATTGTAACAAGTGGATTTTTTTTCCTTGTCCATTTGTGTAATGTGACTAACCAATTTTTACCAAAATAGGAAATGTTGCCTTTATTTTAATCTATTTTTCATCTTTTTCACTTTTTGGATTTGTCAACGAGCTTTCTGTATACTTCTCCTGAGATTATTGTCCATTCCACCAGCAAGATTACAACCATTCAGTCCCATTTGCAGGTTTAATTGGGCAAAAAACATTTTTAAGTCTGCCCATATACAACACTCAACACTAACATTTTTTAGGAGTTGCCCTGCAGGGCAACCAAATATTTGATTTTCCTCCAAAATGGTTGCCCGAATGAAAAATCTGGTTGCCCTGCCAAAAAACAAAAAAAAAAACAAAAAAAACAATCACATCATTGAAGATTTTATTTTTATGTAAAAAACTTCGAATAAAATGTGATTTACAATGAATTCATAATGTAACCTAGTTTACAGGGTCAAAAGCCTGATACATTTAGTCCGTCATGTAAGCCATTACATTAGTCTCATGAAAAAAATCTGGTTGCCCAGTTCGGGCAACTACTTTGATCATTTGCCATATATTTTCTACAGGGATCTGGTCTAGAATGTGACAACCCCACCATAATCTCCTCTTTTCTCAGTTTTATCAACTATGAAACTAATTTAAATGTATGTTTGAGCTTTTGTGTTGACTGAATACTCAATTTTAATATGGTTCCAACTTTTAGGTTACAAATGTAGCATATTGATATGATGCTACAAATGTATGTTGCTCCAACAGCTCACTACAGAAACAATATGTAAACCACATCAATGATAAACCCTATCATAAAATGTGATGTTGTAGCATGTAGCATCACATTAATATGAAAAACATATGGGCATAGAAAACATATGGGCATACCCCAAACAATTGTATTCGCCCAAGGAGACCTGCAAATGGGAATGAATTGTTGCAATCGTGCTGGAGGAATGGACAGTTATCTCAGAAGTATAAAGCTGGTTACCTGAGTGGTTGACAACTTCAACTAGTAAAATATGAAAAATAAAGCAATATACAATGTACAGGCAAAACCATCACCAATTTTGGTTATACAGTGTATGTAAACTTTTGGCCTATTGAATTTATCCACACTGAATCAACCATATATATGTTTCTAGACATTTTTAATGAAAATATACTCTTTGAAATAGATACCAAACCGAACTATATGATCTATAAAAATAAATGATGCCCAATGTTCTTATGGTGGTAAAAGAAGTATTTATATGTTTTCTTACCAGGTGTATATAAACTTTTGGCCTCAACTCTATATTGTGAAATAAACACACCTAAACAAGATTTCTAGTAATATATGTTTCTTCATAACAGTTTAAGATTCAATCTTTCATATTATCTAAACTGTGAATCCAAATTAATTTTTTTCCTTCTCCCAAAACTATACACCAGTTTTAACCTGAGAACTTAAGTTCAGTATCTACATGTAGTGTGCTTTATGTAAGTTCAGATCGATGCTTTTTTATTGTTAATCTTAGCACCTTTATTTTAACAAACATATTCCAAAGAGAAACAGAATTTGCTTACGTTATCACCCAAATCAAATCACTCGGGCCATTCCACGTTCGGGAGTACATTTGTTGTTTTATTCTTTTTGCATTATCTCTAAATCAGGTCGTACTTTGGACAAACTGTATTAAACGTCAGTTACCGTAACACGAGAGTTATCGACATGAACACACCCTGTATTTTACCTATTCATTTTCTCTTCACTTTCAATTCAGATGATAGGTTAGAAATATACTAATATAAATTTAAGATTGGGAAGGTTTTGTCAACCTTGTGTAGTTTGTGGACAATTTACCCTAACATGCATCATGAATTTAACCATGTCCTTTTTTCGTAAACGCGATTTACCGAAGTTCAACGACCCAAGAATCTGAACGTGTTTGACCAACATTTTCCTTCTCCAATCCATATTTGGTCAGTCTAAGTCTGCTTTACATGATGCAAAAAGTAATTTGTTGATTCCAACAGTTTAAAAGATAAGAGGCCTTTCACTTCAATCTTTTCATTTACCCCTTATTATTTGTAACGCGAGTTACCGTGGAATGGCCCAATCGCCTGTCTCAGACATATATCTAGAATCTTTTACATTGCACAAAACAATTTAGCAGCCATCGGCATCGAATGATTCATGGGAGAGAAGCTGACCAATCAATGCAAGTCCTATCGCAAAGAAAGCATAAACTTTTACGTATAAGAGTAAAGACACCAATGCTGTTTCATATTGATAACAGTGAACACACAATTTTTAGGGGAAATTTTTTTTTTCTTCAAATTTCTTCCCCCCCCCAAAAAAAAAAAGGCAGCGAGTTCAAGAACCAGCTTTTGTTTAAAGTTTATGTTCAATATTATTTTCACTCAAACATCGTGATTGAAAATTGAATTTTGAAATCTAATACTAAAAGAAAAAACTGGAATTGAATGATTTAAGAAAGATAACAAACATTGACAAAACTTCAAAATATCGACAATGGAAGAGGAAAACCGATGCAGAATTAATTCTAGAACTGTGACTTAATGTACAATTGTAACTGTAAGGCAATTTATAGTATCATTCATTCAATGCCACTCGAATCACGACATCTGCTCCTTCTAAAATCAGGATTATTTTGACTCTAATTAAACTTCAAAGTAAGAAACAAAAATTACCTCTGCGAGTTGTTTTACTGGCACCTTCTGCCAAGGGTCCGCTAGCTGGTGCAGCGGCATCGTTGAGTGCAGTCCGAGGAAAATGTTGATAGATTTCAAACCCTTCTAGGAAGAAACCAGTCAAATGGACACGAAATTAAAACGTTAATCCTCTTTAAAACTCGTTACCAATGAAGGGTGCCGGATATACCACTCTATAAACCCAGAATATTGACGAGAACGGTGGAATTCAGTAGGGTTTCGCCTGCAATTTACCCAAAATGGAGGGGGTAATATGCCGTATACCATTAACTGGTATTGAAACCCAGATGGCGCTATTCTGGCTTGGACAACAGGTGCATGTGCGATAGCTGATGCGGCATCTCTGAGTTTAGAGGCTCGTCGTATTGGGTGTCCAAGTTCTCAATTCTCCTGCATCCAAAATCCCAGCTCTCCTCTATGATAATATTTTAGAGCAAAACAAAAAACAAAAACAAAAACAAAACAAAACAAACAAACAACAAAAAAAACTAGCTCGAAAATTAAAATCCGCGATTCGATCACCTGGATCTTTAGTTTTGTTTCAAGAATTTGAAAGTTGGTTGATTATCAAAAAAAATAAAATAAAGGAAATTGTTGGGGGGCGACGTGATTTTGATTTTGGCGCCCCAGAATGTGGATCCAGAATGGTACACCCAAAGGAAAACTTCGAAAATGATTTTCTTTAATTTATTTGGGGCCAATTTTCCCCCACCGTTGTGTAAAATAATCATCGGCATTTTCTATGCTATAAAAATAAATCTAATTACAGTCATGTATAGCTCGGCTTTATTGTTATATTGGGAAATGTTACGGTTATCTCACAAGGGTGGAGCTAAAGTTGCCCTTTGTACGCGTCAATTTGGAAAGAATATTTCACTGTATTGAACAACTATATTTGCCGTCTTGCTTTACTGCGATCTTAATATTTAATAATGGTTATCTTTTCTCTTTACCCTGACTGAATTTTTTTGAATATGTTTGTTTCTGCTTTTGCTTTTCGGGACCCTTGCTATGTATTGGACATTCTCCCAAACTTTCCCGGGGATTGTTTTCCAAAAAAAAGTTTTTTCAACCCCCATGATGCCCATTTTTGTCATTTTTTCTCATTTTGGGGCCCCTTTTTTGTTTACGCGACCCACCAAGGACCCTTCAGTCCTACTCCAAGGAAACAAGTTCGAGGTGTAGTCTGGTTATTTCTCTTTGAATTCAAACATGTTTTATTGTTACAGGCTCAATTCTTTTGTCCAGTGGCGAGATCAAAATTGATTTTGATTGGGGTTCAACATTGATTTTATTACAACATGGAAATTTCTATCTTCCCAAAATGTATTGTATTATCTCAGCCAAACATAATAAATGAAAATGAAAAATAATTTATAGTTACCTTTTACAGCCTTGTCATCAAGGGTAAAAAAGAAATTATGAGAAAATGATAGTAATTAATGTGTTAAGGTTGTTTTCTATTTCTTTTATTTGTTTTCAGCATAAACTTGGAAGAAAATATTCCGAATTTTCACCAATCACACTTTTTATTTCAACCACACCAATATAGACAAGAGATCGAAGCCTGTCACCATAAACCTGGATTTAACTTACATTTTGTACAGAACAATAACTACCACAATACACTTCAGACGCATTTCCTGGGGATAGGACTGAGGGGGGCTTGATCGGCAGGGTAAACAAAAAGGGGCCCCAATATGAGAAAAAAATGACCAAAATGGGCATCATGGGGGTTAACAAAACTTTTTTTTGAAAACAATCACTGCTGGTAAGGGTTGGAGAATGTCCAATACATAGCAAGAGTCCCGAAAAGTAAAAGCAGAAACAAACATAATTATTCAAGAAATTAAAGCGGGAACAAAATCATGTTACTCGAGCGTCAAAATAATATTCCACCTTTATGACGGACAGTGTAGATAAATACCAAAAATTTGAATTAAATCAATTAACGCTCTATAATCACAGTTTGATGTTGGAGACCTGCAGGGCCGGCGGAGCGTTTTCAAAAGTGTTTGTGTGTGGGCGAGGGGGGGGGGGGGCAAGTTCAAGAAGAAGTCATGTGAACATATTAGGCCCGAATAATCAGGATTATTTAAAAAGAAATTTCAGAGATAATTCCTATCCAATGATATTTCTTGGTTAATAGATCCATAATGCATGCAATAAGGACATGTTATTATTTTAAAACTCACAGGAATTTCAAAATGAAATTGAACTTTCAAAATCATTCTAATCTTCTTTATGAAGTTACACACGTGACCCGCTTCTTTTGACCTCAGACCTTGAACATGCAACCAGCAAGAAATACAAATGACAGACGACAAAACATTGTTAGTGAAACTTTCAGGGCTATAACCAATTAAAGTCAAGAAATGTCATAATATTGGTCACACACGTGACCAAGATTGGCCAAACTGTTACTTATGTGTCTTTAATTTTTATATCAGGATAAAGACTATACTCATATTCTACCCAGTGATACCAAAATTATACCTGTACTGTCATGGATGACTGTGAGCACTCTGTGAGCACTTTGTGAGTTCTTTAAAAAAAATTAGGTTAAAGGCAAATTGTCCAAAGTTTTGTCAGCAATATCCTGGCTTTCGATTCATTCTTTGTTTGACGTCAGCCTTCCTAAGTCCATTCATGAGGGACAAATGATTACTTGGATTATTGAAATGCAAGGGCTGTTTTCCCCCAAACTTGGTACAAACTAATTTCTATATACCCTTGTTTTTCAAAGCCAAAGTGATTGGTCATCCTTCGCAACACAGATATGAGTTTGGTATCATTGGAAAGAATATGAGGTTCCCAAAGTTGTGTTTACATTTTTTTTCTTGGACGCAATATATAAGAGGCATGCCTTTGGATAAGCCAATATCCTCCGATTTTTTTAATTTGCCGTATAAGTATGACCTCCCAAAAGAAAAGCCTCCCTATTTCACCAATGCCTGTGCCACTCTAAACCAGGGGGCATTTCATCAAAGGACTTGTCGGACGTTTTATCCGACAAACTGTTATAAGCTACTGAAATGCTTGCATCTGATTGGCTGAGAGCAAATTTGTCAGATAAAATGTCCGACAAGTCCTTTGATGAAATGCCCCCCAGGCTAGGCACGGGGCTACAGAAAAAAGGGAAAAGAACGGCATAATATCACAGTCTTAAGGTGAATCATATAGGAATGGCCCTCGCCCCCCCCCCAAAAAAAAAACAAAAAAAAAAAAGAAAAGAAGGGGAGGCGGAGGAGACACTATAATTTTGCGTGTCCGGGGATTTCAAGCTGCAATGGGGGGGGGGGGGTGAAAAAAAAGTATTGGGCAAAAATATAATGGAGTAGCCGTCAGCTTTAATATGGTCTTATGCTTATAGGGCCTTTTAAATGAAAGGTGCAAACGATGTTGTTGTTGTTGTTGTTTTGTTTTTGTAAGTGACTATACACTCTTTTGATTTTCTCGATTTTTTTTTCGATAGACAATTATAAGTCATTTATATTGTTCGGTCAGCTAGCCTCGCCCCTACCGTTCCGCGGCCCTAATCACAAAGATAAAGTAGTGTTGAATTGCTGACCAGTGACTAATATATATATATATATATATTTTTTTACCTATGCCTTGGAATTTAAGGACTTGTGTTTGAAAGTTGTTTATTGGTACTGGCATCCATGGTGTCAAATAACCCATGGAAGCTCACTACATATTGTCTTTAATACCATTTTCAAGTTTTCAAGTTCTTCCCTGGTTCTTCTTCTTCTTCCAGTGGTGTGCATAAACCTCCAAGGATGTCTGTGGGCTGATTAAACGCGTTGCTCGTAACCCGCTCGTAACGGGGGGAAAAAAATGTCCAAAAAGGGGACGTAGGCCTATACACTATTATTACAATTATGTTCTCATATCATAAATTCCTGACAGCAATTTCATAATAAAGTCATTTTAATATTATCTTATTAAATTTTTATTTATCTTTTTTATTTCGTAAACAAATTTAGAAAGATTTTTTTCACGTCACGCTGGCCGCGCGATAAGCGGGGGGGGGGGGAGTATAGGTGTTAAAATTTTTCGGTCATTGAGAAGAGTACCATATTTAGCTATAGGGGTAGGCTAAGTAGTTCGATCGGCCCCAAATAAATTGGTAAGCGAAACAAAATTACAAAATACAAAATATTTTTTTTGTCAAGTGGACCCCTACTCGCCAGGGGGGGGGGGGGCAAGGAAGGTTCGTTCGAACCCCCCGAATCTGAATCTGAATCCAATTTCGTTTTCTTGAGGATACCCCTTGCACTCGGTTTCCAAGAATAGTAGAATTTTGCTTGCGCCATATAACGTTTTAATCGAATAATTTTGCAATTGTTCATGCGTTATTATGCCCTCTGTATAGGAAAATCGAGTCCTTACATCAGACCCCTATTTTTAGATCTATTGCGCGCTCGCGCTCGTGTGCCTTGCGCGCGCATATACGGTACATGTGTGCGTTCGTAGCTGTACTGAAAACCCATTCATTCTCTTTGGAATTGACATTAATTGGAAGTTGTCTGTCACGGATTTCGCCGTCGAAGTCTACTAGAATTATTCATCATGCCAAAGAATAAAGGTAAGTTCTGATAAATATCACACTTCAACCATTTTATTTTGATATTTTACACAATTCCTTCGTGGTAATTATTGTGGCTGTGCTGTGTGATCGAATGATCAAAGTCAATGAGTGGGACTGTAACTTAGTAAATGTTGATGCGTGTGTAGTAGACTATGCCAGCTGTGAACTGGAAGTGGCGAACTAAACTTGCAATCAACATGATCAATCAGAATCATGATGAAGTAGTTTAACTGAATGACGTTTGGGTTGCCTCTGTGTAATAATTATAAATATGTTATTAACTGAATTAATTCTTATCATAATAATTAGGCTTAGAATCTATAATCTTTTATAAAATGGCTCTGTGATTTTACGCATCGTGGTTGGTCAAAGACTCAAAACGCGTCACGTGTGCATGCTGTATTTTCGGTGCAAAGCACCAGCGTGCATTTTGCTGCGCAAAAAAAGTGATAACACATACATCCAGGTCTTTTCCGTGTCTTGTTTACTTTCTTGGATGACGATCGTGATGTAGATCTTGAGCTACTTACCCAAAATTTCAACATGTTCAAGGGATAATCCCTTGGAATTTTTTTGGTAAGTAGGCTAACTCCAGATCTACTAGAGCTAGCAAAATGTCGTAATTTCATTAAAGCGTTAACACACTTCCCTGTATTGTGCGATTAAACGAAAATGCAGTGATCGCTCGATGCTGCGGATGGGGCGCCGCTGCACACTCGCCTGCGGCTCGTTGCGGCTCGTTGCAGCGTGACCCCTATCCAAAGCTATCTCGCAGTGCACTGCATTCACCGCTAACGCACGCTCGGGCGTGTGTTAATGCTATAATAATTTCTAGGGCTAGGGAATGCACAAGTCGAAACAAGTCGATTCCGCGACCATGGTCCATGTCAATTTTGCTTTGGATAAACTGAACGGTACATTAGAGAGAGTCCACGCATATACAGTAAATGAATGTAAATTTTCATTTCCTGTCTCAACAAAGTGTATTTTTTTATGATTCCATGAAACCATATAAAAAATACAAGAAACCAATGATTTTCCTCCAAAGTTTTTGTGATATATCTCCAATAGGCTTGTTGTTTTTTCGACTGTTCAAGAAATTGAGCACACGTATCGTGTCGCATCGCACGTATTAGAGGGTGCGTGGACTAATATAACATTAACACACTCCCGAGCGTGCATTAGCGGTGAATGCAGTGCACCGCGAGATAGCTTTAGATAGGGCTCACGCTGAAATGAGCCGCAGGCGAGTGTGCAGCGAGCTCCATCTGAAGCATCGAAGGATCAATGCAGTTACGTTTAATCGCACAATACAGGGAAGTAATAACGCTTTTATAAAATTGCCACATTTTGCAAGCTCTAATAGATCTTGAGTTACTTACCAAAACAATTCCAAGGGATAATCCCTTGGAATTTTTGGTAAGTAGCTCAAGATCTACATCACGATCGTCATCCAGAAAGTAAAAAGACCTGGATGAGAGTGTGTTATCACTTTTTTTTGCGCAGAAAAATGCACGCTGGTGATTTGCATCGAAAATACAGCATCACACGTGACGCGTTTTGACCAACCACGATGCGTAAAATCACAGATCCATTTTATAATGTACTGCGTGGACTAAGGTACCTCTACCATTCAAAGATTATAAAGAGTGCCTAAGTCTGTGCACATACAGCTGCAAACCAACATCAGACAGTACTGAAAAATGACTGTCTGTCGCCCTCTTGGTTGCTTAGGAAACTTCTCAATAATAATTAGTGAAACCAGCTTTAAACCTACCTCAAAATAAATTAAGATAATCTATAATCTCGTTGCAATACAATATTTTTGGATATGCCACCTTGACTTGGCTTGAGCTGCTCAAGACACTTTTCTGCATTGACATTCCATTGGAAGAATACTGCTGCAGTACAGTACTTCCCAGTGCAAGGTCAATTATAAATTGACCATGCATAAGTGTAAGTGAAGTCTGTGCAGTGCCTATGTCTGCGCACCATGTAAATGCGCAATTTTGATAGAACAACACACCAAACTAACATCAACTTTCAATCTTAACCACAGCAATCTATTTTGATATAAAAAACTAAAAATAATTAACAATGATTTTCAGCGGGTTATGCCTATGGCTCTGAAACTTTAACCAAAGGGCATTGTCTAAAATAAACTCAACTGCGCTTGAACTTGGTGCAAAATGAGTTAGTGTGCAGACATGGGCACTTTCCACTTTTGCTACGCAAAATGACAAGCCTGTCCCTAAGATCGTAAAAAATATTGTTCTTGAAAAATAATAATCTTGTTTATTTTATTGTTTTACTTGAACATTGGAATATAGAATCTATACTTGTATGGAATATCATTAAATATTAATCTTAAAATATTATTTTACTTTGTATTGTAATTGAGGTCAAATCTTAGGTGCGCAGAGGTGCGCAGAGATGTAGGCACTACGACCGACAATAGAACAAAGATGAAGAACAATTGGCAATTTAGTAGTTAATTTAATTGTGGTGAATTTCTTTACAGGAAAGGGAGGAAAGAACAGAAGGAGAGGAAAGAACGAAAATGAATCTGAGAAGAGAGAACTGGTCTTCAAAGAGGACGGTCAAGGTGGGTATCATTCTTGCATTTGGGTCATTCCATGGGGTTGGGGCAATTTTTCATGCAATGTCCCCTGTAATGGAGGTATCAACTTTTGCAGTTCACCATGAAGATCAATTCAGATGTGGTTAAGTTTTGAGCTGTCAATGAAAAATTGCTCTCTTTTCTCAGTAATAGACATTAAAATTGGAAATCTGTTATGGATTTCAAGCAACAGGCATACAAAAAATCTACCACCGTTACAGGGACATCATATTGCTTTTACATGGACAAGAAATTTTCATGAGTCAAATTGCAATATGCCATAGTCTTTGAGAAATAATGGATGGGACCCCATTTTTTTGCTCATGCCATTATTGGAACATATTTGCCTGGTTTGAAAAAGACATGGATTTGGAGTTGTGGTATGTCACAAAAATTGCCCCAATCCTGTGGAATCACCCATTTCAGAGTACATACGACACCAACATTCATGATCATTTGATGCCTAATTTACCTTGTGGGTTGACAAATTACTTTTCCCTCTCAGCTATAGCAGGCATCGCGACGCCGAGTGAAAATTAGGGAATTAAAGAAATATCTTACTGAACGATGAATCCAAGCGCAGGGAAGTATAGACCGAAAGATTAATCAGCAGAACTACATGATGCCATCACATGAAAACTGTATAACTTTAAAGGGATGCAGTAACATTGAATGATATTCAAATCACATTTTATTAGATTTAGTTTATTTTGCCACTAGTCTGGTATCTCTTCAAAATTGCAAGCTAATTGCTTGCTATACCTTCGAGATATCAATGATTTCATACTCAAATTTAAAAAACCAACCCCGGATGGTTTATAAAACCATGTGCTTTTCCACATAGCACTACATACACCCATTTCCTGTTGTATGGTCCCCGTCCCTATTGGCCTGCTGAGCCAGCAACAGAGGGTACTGGTGTACGTGTTCAGCTGTATGCTTTGCATTGTTTGTTACACTGTTTTAAGGTAGTAAATGACTTCCATTTATTCTGAAACTTTCAGTAGTTTGTTTTTACTGTTGGAGCAATATAATTTTATTAATCTTGATCTAATTGCTCGTTTCTGAAAGTTACCCAATCCCTTTAAAAGGAGAAATATAGTAACCAATGCTTGGTTGAGTACACTCTTTTCTACCAATCTCTCAGGATTAATGCGGAGGAGTGACCTCACACAAGGGCGCAACTTGTATAAATTATGAAACGCTAGAATTATCACTTGATCTACAACCGATTGGTCCAATTTGGGTCTGGTCCCACCCTGTATAGTCTTAATCCCATTTACCATTTTGTCTAATTTCCAGTTAGGCTACATGTATGTACCCATTCCGACTATTTTTTACTTGGTCTAACACCTGTAAGGTAAAAACAAGGAGGTTGTGTTATTAACCTTGACTTAACCCATAGATGACAGAGATTTCCAAGTGGTCAAAATGAATCCCTTTTTGATCCTCAAATTGGCAAATTTTGTATCTTTATTTCACTCCTGCAACCATTAAAAAAATAAAATTAATAATGAACAGCACTTTACTAATGAAAATTACAAAATGCATCTAAAAAATTGCCAATTTGCACTTGAAAATAGCGATTATTCATTTTTCTTTGCGTTGCCAATTTAGAGATTTCAATGGTTATATTCATTTAAAGTGTTCTAATTCAAGAACCGTTCAATGTACAGTGGCAGAAAAAAAAATCTCTCTATGTCAGTGATTTTTGCTCTTTCTGTTGATATGTAATTCATATTCCATTTCATTCTAGTTTCAAAGATAATGCAAAAGCGTCACTAAAAGGCTTTGATGCAAGTAATCACATTCATATCCACCCGATCAACCAACCCTACAGTTGGCCGACAAAGAATGGTCCTCTTCTGCTGTAACAACCCTAGTTGCAATCCAGTCTTGTTTTAAGGAGGCGATCCTACCCGTCCCAATTTCAAATATGAGCAATTTCTTATGTGATTAGCATCATGCCTGACATATTGTACATCATAGTACAATGACTGGAGTAAACATGGAGGGCAAATAACAGTGTCTGCTCCCTTTATAATAGTGTGCTCAGGACCAAGCCAAATGCCCTGTTAACCCATTGAGGACTGAGCCCGAATATATTCGGGCTGGGGTCTATGGGAATTGTGTGTTATAGCTAAATTAGCTCGTCTCCAACGGGTTAAAATGAAATCTTGTTATTGCTGAACATTTGGGCACTTTGTGTGACATTTGATTTGATTTGATTTGAAACGGTTTATTAGGAAATCAATTCATGGCGGCCAATGGCCGAATTATGAATTTTTGTACAAAGTGAAAATATAACATACAACTGATACATATGATACATGATAATTACATAATAAGATAATAACAGTTCATATAGCAATAAGAAATCATATGATTACAAGAAGACAGAAATTAATATGCAAACTAAACATAGTGACATGTTTGAAATTGGGAATGGGAGGTTTGGTTTGCTACAACAAAATCCTGTTGTTTGAATCTGTGCTTGTTATAAAAAGAGTAGACTGAATACTGTCTTCTCTTAAATATGGTAATGAGCTTGGTCCCAAAAACCTCATACATCTATCAGGAGCTGCCATGTTATAATGAAATCTCATTATGCCAGACTTTTAGGTTCATAGATTCATGTTTGAAATCAGGAATTTATAGAGATCTGCATTGCTACCGGTATAACTAAATTTCATTGTATCCGTGCACTTTATAACAAAAGTAGACTAAGTAATGTCTTTTCTCTTTTCCTTAACCCTTTAGTGTCAGTTTATTCACTAGCGGAAAGGGTCATGCCGTGTTTCAATCATGTTTTTCCAATAACAATAGCTCTTAAAACATATTTTCTTGTGCAGAATCAGACAGCACACACCCAATGGGTAATCCACAAGAAGTATGGGCATGTTTCATCACATATTTTTGATACAACCTTGACTAAAGCGTGCTAATGAAAGGGGCAGTTTGGGGCGGTTTAGTGAGTAAGCTGAGGGGCGGTCTCGGGGTGGTTTAGGTGCTAAAGGGTTAATAAGGTAATGAGCTTGGTCCCAAGAACCTCATTATATCAGGAGTGGACTGTATTATTTAATCCATGTTTCTCCTAGTTATTGTTCCCTGATGTAGGCTTGATCTCACCGAGTCTTGTCAAATAGTTGATTGAGGAGTCAATGATTCTAATACTTCTTTTTTGTAATTTTTGTAAATTTCTTTTGATTGCTTGACACAGAATATGCACAGGTTATTAAGATGCTGGGAAACGGAAGGTTAGAGGCTCTGTGCTTCGATGGCAAAAAGAGATTGTGTCACATAAGAGGGAAGCTAAGAAAAAAGGTGAGTCATTGGGATTGAATTATTCCCCAGAGTTACAATCAATTGAAAATCGATAGCAACCAATCAGGATTCTTGTTACAAATACAGTCTCACTGTGAACCAATCAGGATGTTTGTTTCAAATTTGCAAAATTTGTTTCAGGGCTAGAGTATTTAGACATTGAGAGAGCGGAAAAGGTTTTTTTTAAAAGCCGACTTTCATCCTTCCTTCTATTTATTCTTTCTATCCATTTTGCTTTATCTTCAGTATCATCTTCAATCAATAAAACTTTCTCTTCTGACTTCCTCCTTCCATATTTTTGGCCTTCTCCTTTTTTCTCCTGCATTCCGAACCACCATTAAGCCTAAAAAAGAACAGCAGAGCAAAAAGACAGGAGAGATGGATTTTTCTGCATATGATGTTATCGATCGCTCTTGACTCAAAAACAAAATTTAAATTGGCTATACTTTTACATGTACTTCAGTTCACAATGATTTTTGTATTTAAAAAAATATTATTGTGGTGCTTTGAGTCTCTAGTTTCAGAAAACCCATGGATTAAATTCTGGTGACTTACTTGTTAGTTTTTAGCTGCAGGTCACTTTTAATTCATGAATAATTCATTTCAGGTATGGATCAATCAAGGTGACATCATCCTAATCGGTCTCCGTGACTATCAAGACGAGAAAGCAGATGTGATCCTTAAATACAACGTGGATGAAGCAAGGAATCTTAAGGTCTATGGAGAACTTCCTGAGACGGCAAAGATCAACGAGTCTGTGGCATTCGGTCAAGAGTATGAGGATGATGAGGTCGCGTTCGATGACCAAGGCTTTGACGATGACATAGGAGATGACATAGCAGGGGTAAGGTTCTTCTTCTAGTTGATAATAGAAGCTAATAATAATAATAGTAGCTAATAACCAAGGCTTTGATGATGGCATAGGAGATGAAATAGCAGGGGTAAGGTTCTTCTTCTAGTTGATACTAAGCTAATAATAATAATGATAGCTAATAATCAAGGCTTTGATGATGACATAGGAGATGAAATAGCAGGGATAAGGTTTTTCTTCTAGTTGATAATAGAAGCTAATAATAATAATAGTAGCTAATAACCAAGGCTTTGACGATGAAATAGGAGATTAAATAGCAGGGGTAAGGTTCTTCTTCTAGTTGATATTGGAAGCTTATAACAATAATAGGAGCTAATAACCAAGGCTTTGATGATGACATAGGAGATGAAATTTTATTATGCATTGCATGTGCTACTGTTTTATTGAATTTCAAAGTACCGTGTTAGGCTGGACTATTGAACAAATAATGCTAATTTTGACTGCCATTACTGTATAATTTTGCGAGTCCCATCTACTTGAAAATTCCTACTTCAACGTAAACTCTACAAATGAAAACATCACAAAACTTGCAAAATTATCAACTCCAATTTCCCAAACTAGGCCAAAAATGCGAAAAATATCTATACGTGAAAATAATGGCTTATACAGTACTTCCTTGGAATATTGCCCTTGTCTGTCAACTCAGCCAATAATAATAATAATGGTGGCTTCTTATATAGTGCTCAGTTCCGTCATGCATGACGCTCATGGCGCTTTACAAAGAATTTTTTTTTTTACACAATATTCTATTGTGTGAAATATATTCTGATATCCCTTCAAGGTCATCCATTATTATAAAATTGTCACCTAGCTTGTTATAAGGATTTAAAAAGTTATTTTAAATCATCTTAGTTGCTATAATGATGTAAGATAAGTATAATCTTTGTAATTAAGACTTATTTAGACTTATATGGGTAGTTAATGATTTCCCACATCTTCAGAACATGCAAATACATAGCATGGATGATTACTCCTATGGTACATGTTCTTTATTGATTTGATATCTTCAAGATGGTGGATCTTGTGCTTCCATGGGTAATTTGACACCATGGATGTTTATCCAGTGTGGTCCCTCACCTGATTTTTATGACCACTGCCAGACCTTATGTAATGCCTTGTATATTCCACACATCGCTCCATCTGGTAAAGTCATTAAATCTCACTCTCCCTAGCCCGATGATGCCCGAAGCTGTCCACTATGGACAGCTTGTTTTGCTGTTGTGAAGAAATTTACCGTGAAGACAGGTACCCCATGTGCTTTTCACCAAGTCTGGGGTCAGCAAATTTTGATCCACTCCCCATAAAAGCTCAAGATTCACCATCTTGAACTGAACATAGCCAGGAAATTTATCAATAATTTATTGAGTGTTATTCTATCTCTTTTGTTTTACAGATATAGGAGTATGCCAGATGAGAGCAGAAGGAATTGAATCTGTGTGCCTCTGGTAACGGCCTCTGGTTTTACTCTTGTGCAATGGAATTTATACAAAGGACAATAATACATCATATCCACCTTTATAAAGGACAATAATACATCATATCGCCTTTAAAAAGGACAATAATACATAATATTGAAGGATTATTCAACCTCGACGCTTTTATAAAGGACAATAATACATCATATTGCAGGATCATCCAACGTTTAACTCCTTTATAAAGGACAATAATACACCTTATTGGAGGATCGTCCAAATCTATCGCAGTGGATTTGATATAAGATATTAATCTCCAAGTTTCATAATGGAATGCTAAAAATTGAACAAAGAGACTTTTCCTTTTTTTCATGTACTCTTTCAACTGCATTTGAATAGTGCATGTTGTGTAAATCATTTAGGTTAATATTGAATAAACCTTTGGAGAAGGAATCTGCTCATTTTAAGTGGAAATATTGGCCTATTCACAAAGGTGGCCTAAAGTTGAGCCGAGCTTAAATCTGTGGTTTAACTATGGCTAGCAGAACGGGACTCAATCCCAAAAAGTTGATGTTTGATTTATCTTGATTTTTGGTAGTGAAACTATTAAAAACTGCTTGGGAATGGTAAGTACAAAAGCTTCCCTTCCAATTAAAACATGATTCCAGAATTTAGTAAATGTGTTGGGAACATGCAACATAGAAAGATTGAGTCCCATTTTGCTAGCCATAGTTAAACCACAGATTCAAGCTAAGCTTAAAGTTAGGCAGCTTTTGAGAATACGAGCCTTAGTTATATTTCAATGCAGGGCTGCTCCATTATTTTGATGTCATGGCCAAGTAGATCGTTCGGAAATGCTATCGATTTATTTCAACACTTATTTAGTCTAAACTTTAGCAGACTTTCAGGTGGCCAATTAGGCAATGACTTGACAGTTTGACATGGCTTGTAAGCGGTCTTTGGAACTTAGGACATCATAAAAGTCATGCCTTGATTAATGGTTGTTATCTTTCTCATAGTAAGCTATAAACATTTGGCATACAAAACCAGATTTTTTTTCTATGATCACCCCATAAAAAACCTTGTGTAGAGATTTCCTAAAACTAACTTGTACTTATATCCCCTATGGAAATCAGAACCAGAATTCGCCCAGTATTTCTCACATAACATACAGCATGTAGGATTTGTACCTAAATGGAATAAGAGTTATGCAGTCTACATTGCTCCTGTTATAATGAGCTAGGGAACAAAATTCAATCATAACAAGGTAATTCTGGTCCCAAGTCAGATTTGTCTAATTGTATGTATCCTGTGTCAAGTACTGTTTAAGTGGTTTCTTTCGCGAATCGGGATGCGACCGCGAATTTAACATCGCGCGAAAAGGTTTTGAACAGTACCGTGAATTTATCCACGCTGGAAAATGTTTTTGAAGTCCATGCGCTCTCGGAGCCGGAGCAGAGTTGTCTATGCAGCTCTAGCACACACAACGATACAGCGCGATGCGTGGATGACTGGTATGTAGGTCAAATGAAAACGGTCATTACTGTTTATCTTTATTCCATTTTACTTTCTTTTCATAAATATAATGTCTCGTTTTTGGGATAGGAATCGATGGATTACTTATAGTTCTAGATAATTTTAATTCCAGATTTTGCCGACCGCGAATTTAACATCACACGAAAATTGTTGAGACCCCCGTCAACCGCGAAAATATAATCTGTACGCGAAAAAAACACTTATACAGTATTCAACTTAGGCAAGGTACATGTAGACTGTAATAATGCCCCTCTAACAACACTAGATAAAAACGAGTGTAGACGAATTACTCCCAATATAATCAGCACAGATACAAGAATTTGTTAAAATGAGACGTGTCTCCCCTCCTAATTTCAAGCATGTCCTCTAGGTATCTAGTATGGTGAGATTTCATTATAACCAGGCCTGCAATTGGCTTGGTCTTGAGCAACTTGTTATCCCATAGATGACAGAGATTTCCCCATGGTCTAAATCGATCACTTTTTGATCCTCAAATTGGCAAAAATTATATTTATCTCACTCCTGCAACCTTTTAAAAAAAAAAATCTAATTTAAAGTTAATAAAACTTTACTAATGAAAATTTAAAAATGCATCGAAAATATTTGCGTGTTAAAATTATGACATTTTTCTTCTCGATACATTTTTCTTCTCGTTGCCAATTTAGAGATTTCAATGATTATTTTCATTTTAATTTTTCTAATTCAAGAACCGTTCAACATATAGTGGCAGAAAAAAATCCTTTTAGGTCAGTAAGTTTTGCATTTTCTGTTATGTAATTCATATTTCATGGCATTCTAGTTTCAGAGATAATGCAAAAGCGTCACTAAAAAGAGACATTGTCCTTGATGGGTTATTTGATCTGTAATTTGAATGAATTTTATTGCACAAGATACTGCAGAGTGCTGTAAGTCAAAGCAGATGTGAGGAATAGCCAGCCAGCCAGCCAGGCAGGCAGGCGTGCAAGGCTGTCAAAAGACTCGGTTCACATAGAAGATATGCAGTAGTGGATCCAGCCTTACGTCACACAATTGAAATTATTAGCCCATGCCCAAACATAATAGAGCCACTATTTTCCCCAGACATTTGGGCCGGCACAATCTTTTGAAATTGCGAATACTGGATCCACACCTGATGAGGTATAAGTTATATGTTTATGGAAGGCCATCGCAGCTACAAATTGTGTCGTTTTGATCCTTAGTCGGATTTACATATCCTAAAGTATAGATCTGATATTTGTTTTTCCTCATTAGTCCGATATATGTATATGTAAAGTCAACACAAATTGTGGCTGCGATGGCCTTCCATAAACGAATACTGTATACTTCTCTGTGAACTTGTCCTAAGAAACAATTACATGCCTTTGTAAACTGCATGCTATTTCAAATTTATATTATAATGCAGTATATAGCCATGCATGCACGTACCATATGCAAAGCTGAATTGTGAATATAAATATGATATTATGTCTACATATGATTACCTTATGGCTATTTTGGCATAATGTATTTGATGATAATGCGGAAGGAACATAAAATGAAGATATTTCATCTGTTGGTGCGTATGAGAAGAAGTTTAAATTTCTTCCAAAATGAGACACTTTTGTAAATCTGTTCCATTTTTTTTTCTTTCAAGTATATTCTTTTCTTAAGATAGTTTGAGATTTTATGATTCCATAACTGATTTGCATGATATGTTTGTACTTAGGTCATTATTGCATCGAATAGTTAGATGAATAAGAGAGCTTGTAATAAAGCCTTTTTGTCTTTATTAATGTTGGATTTTCATTCATTTCTTACACCAAATACCTAGCCTAGATTACATGTACATGTATGTTGTAGGAGTATGCACAAACTCTGTACAGTGGAAACTTCTTAAAACATGGTTCGTAGGAACAGGATTAATTGTTTTCATGTCTGTGAAGGTGTGGTTAATAAAACAAAAGAACATGAATCAATTTTATTTGGAACACACAATTTAAGTTGTTATATCTCTATTTTTTTCTCTATCAGTGGCCTGTAACATTGACAGATACAATTAATCTTATAATCAATTGTATATTATTGATTGATTGTATCTTTGGTGTTGAGGTGTACAGATTTGTTTTTTCTGAATAATAGGTTTTGATCTAGCATAATTATATAGAATATAAATTCAGTACTGCTGGATTGTTTTTTTGTTGTTGTGGGTTTATGTTTATCCTTCAAAATTACCTCTATACCATGCAGCCTGTGCTAACTTTGCATGTGACAATATTTTTTCCTGAAGAACTTTAGCTCTGCTTAAAATCCAACAGAAATAATAAGGTGTTATTTAATATTCTTATTTAAATAGAGTCTGATATTATTTTCAGGCAGTAGCACCATTTTCTCTGAATTTTTAGTATGATACATACATGTCCATTGCAATTGAAAGTGAGTAAAATGTTGATATAATATAAGAAGACATAATTGACAAAAATGTTTGTATTATAATGACGGAGCCAGGATTTTTAGGGTGGGGTGGGGGTGTATTTTATTTTTCCACTTTATATCATTGAGTTGTTACTGTGTATACCGCATGGGATTTTATCGTCTTATTATGTTTTGTTTACACCTGATTAGCAAAACCAGAATCAGGTATTCGAATCTGGTATTTTTTTGTTGGCTTTTCTTTTTGACTCTTTTCCTATGTACAAAGAATTCTTATTCACTGTTCGAAATGCAATTTTTAACTTTTGCCGAAACAAACAAGTTAAAGCTTGGGTATAGTTTTGGTAGATCATGAATTCATTGTGAGATTAAATGAAAGGTTATGTGGATAAGATCTAGAACTCAGTTGCCCTTATTCTAAGTTGAAGGCCCAGTTTGTACAAATTGAAGTCTGTGCATTGCTATTGTGAGTTCCTTTTGTGTGATGCTCAGACAAAGGATCGCTCAATTGAAATGCACAAACTTCAACTCATACAAACTCAGTCTTTGGCTCGGCATACGGGCCCTGATAAATATCCATAATATTACAATCAATAGTTTGCGCCAAATCGGCTCTAATGGGTCAAAATCAAATTTTCACAAAAATTCAGCATCTAACAAATCGGTGTAATGGTGATACTGCTATCTCTCCACATTTAGAGAGTTTCAGAAGAGAACATTATCATGGATATTAATGGACCTTACCTGCATTATAACCTAGCTTTAATACCCTTTTTGTTGAGAACACTGAAGTTGAAATGTCCATTTTATCATCATTTTCACAGGTAAAACATATTTTGTTGATTTAACGTTATTTAAAATAAATTGTGCATCACATTTCAGAAATAAAATGAAATGATTAAATGGATTGAATATGTTGCTTGAGCTGAGGGTTTGATTTCATATATTATAGTAAATAAATAACTATCTTTATTTTCTATGCCTCTACATGTATTTGAATGGTATAAAATTACTCTTATTAGACCAGAAGAAATGCCTCGTTTAAACAAAACTTGTATCTGTGCTCACTATACAGTGCATTTCAGAAAAAAGGTAATCCATTTTTAGAGGACCCTTTTTCCAAGCACATTTGTTTTTGCAGTTCATATGTTACATATAATCGAAAATGAACTCTCCACCTCTCCAATGGTACCTTTCTTGAATCATAAATGTAAAGCATAACTGAGTAAATTGCAAATGAAAATGATGGAACAGAATCAATTTTTTCCAAGTTTTAAGGAAATGAAAGAAGACAGAGTGGATGCTTTCAAAGGAGTCACACCTCACTGCACGCAATGTTATTCAATGCATTGGGAAACAGGGTCAACTTTCACTCAGTCTTCTTTCATTTCCTTAAAACTTGGGGAAAAATTGATTCTGTACCGTCATTTTCATTTGCAATTTACTCAGTTATGCTTTACATTTATGATTCAAGAAAGGTACCATTGGAAAGGTAGAGAGTTCATTTTCAATTATATGTAATATATGAACAGCAAAAACAAATGAACTTGGAATATGGGCCCTCTAAAAATGGATTGCCTTTTTTCTGAAACGCACTGTAATGAGAGTGGACTGTATTTCAATAATCAAGAAGCACCAAGACATTAGGGCCCGAATTCACAAACGTGGTTTAGTTAGTCCATGGTCTAAATCAGGTGGTTTGTGAATACCAAAATTTAGACCATGGTCTAAATCCGTGGTTTAAACAATTGATTTAGACCATGGACTAACTAAACCACGTTTGTGAATTCGGGCCTAGGAGTTTAATTATCAAAAGGGGCTAAATCTACTTTGCTATAAAACTTTAGGTACAAAGGTCGAATGTCAGTAACTCGATTTCATCGAAAGTTGATTTAGCCCCTTTTGCAATCATACTCTTCATATGAGCTTCGAGCTCAGGGATATATTCTCTTGTTATGAGAATGGATAAAAGAGTCTGTTGTTTGGAGGCAATTCTCCCTTTACCATTACAGTTTTTCATACTCTATTCCAATGTCTTCAACAAGATTTTGTTGCAAAGAGACTAAACTGTAGCATTTGCTGATATTTTTGCGACTAATTTCTCGTGCTGAGCCGCCTTTAAACATATTCCCAGGTTCCTAAATTTGCGCTGCATTTACGTAAGAACGCAATTGAACCCATTCAAAACTCGCATAAGAAAGCATATATTCATATATTCGCATGTTTTTAAGTTTGAGCTTGCCGATCTTTTTGCAAAATCCGCAAAAATTAATGTACTGCGAATATTTCCACGAGTAAAGTAGTAGTTAGGTCAAGAATCATAGAGGCAAAAAGTACAGATTGAGCAGTGACATAAACTGTATACCGGTATATGATATTTTGTGATTTTTTATTTGTTTATTTTATGGATGTTCAAGAGCAGATAATTTTTCAATATTTTTGTCTATTCATACACGTAGCTATACTGAAGTAAAAAAAAAAAAAAAATCACAAAATATAGATCTACTCATGAATTTTGTGAAAATGAAACAGCGATATACTAAATTTAGTTTATGCCTTTTATCGTATGTGTGGAGAAGACGCAGTCATATTTGTCATTATTCCACTAATTCTATGTGGTTCTTTCTCTGCATATTGAAATAAATCTCAATCAACTAACGTCCTTCACCATAATTTTGTCACTTTTTCCGCATCTTTCCTGATTTCACAAAATAAAATCAACCACAATGAAAATCTTTTAAAACTAATAAATACATTTGTATAACAGGTCCATTGGCCTCGGGCTAGGTTTGTATTCGGCTCAGGTATATGGGCATGTTTAGCAACGGCCCGCATATAGCGAAATCGAACCTGCCACATTCCCTGATTGAACAACAGCATTTTAGAATACCGGTTCACTAAACAGATTAAAGAAGTCTAGCAACATTGCATACAGTATACAGGAATCGTGCACGTTTGGTTTCCTTCGGCAGCAATTCGTGTGTATAAATGTTCAGAATTTACCACATTCACTATTAATTAGCTATTGTTTCCCTATAATGTGCCTCTTCAGCCTCGGCGAGAAAGAGGAAAGCAAAATTTTCTTTGTAAGAAGTGTCCATGCCGTGCCCTATATAGGGATCGTTTTACAATTTACTCCCATTTGTCTCACTGGACCCCCCCCCAAAAAAAAAGTTGTTTTCTTTTTCCTCAATTTTTGTGTACATGTGTTCTGGACAAGTGAAATGATATTGCTTTTAAATTTTGAGGCATGAGGTCACCAACTTATTTTTCTGTAGGGGTTCAAATTGTTTATTATACATAAAGTCAATTGCTTCATTTTGCGGAGAGAACGTGATTTGACAACATTGTAACGTGACCTGTCTGAAAAATAGGTGGATGTGGGCGAAGTAAACATTTTTAGTTTGTTGCACATATACAAGTTTTCTTACAGACAAGAGCATTGCTCATCGACTAACTATGCGTAAAAACACCGGTTCAAAGATATTACCTAATAGAATAGTAACATAATGAGACAAATGCAACGGTGTATACAGTATATGCCTCCCTTTGCAAATTTCCATGTAATATAGGCTAAGGGTACCGTAATTTAGCTGGCCAAAGTCTTGAGAATAACGGGTTATTTCATCTGGTCCTGTAAACTTAGTTGGATCATGTGTTACCAGTTTCTTTCTGAACATTCAATGGTCATCAAGAAGTAGCCCTTTGTATGAGATATTATTGAACAGACAATCAATGCCTTTCATACGGTGTAAATCAAACATTTTTATTCTGACGTTGTGGTACACCGAGCAGTGAACACAATAAACCACAGCAAAATTGCAGTGGCATATACAGAGAGTAGCAACTACTGTATTCGCTGATATTTTCCCGGGATTAATTTTTCGCGCTGAGTGGCTTCAAAGCATGTTCACTGGTTCTTAAATTCGTGCTGCTCGTAAGCTCGCAATTGAACCCATGCAATACACGCATAGGAAATCATGCCTATATATTCGCTGGTCTTTTAGTTTGCGCTTGCTGCTATTTGCGCGAAATCTGTGAAAGTTAATGTACCGCGAATATTTCCTTGAATACAGTATGTCAAAGTAGGTATCAATATGGCACATATTCTTTTGTACAAAAGAAAATGTGACTCATTGGTACCTGCTTACATAATAGAGTAGGTCAACTCTTTCTATACAGTAGGAATACAGATTACCTTGCCCAAGGCGAATCTCAAGGGATTAGGCAAATCCCTTCGACTTAGCCGATTTTCGAGTTGCGGGACTCAAGGTGTAACTCGAAGAAATATTGATTTACACATTGTGGGCAATGCACATTACCCCTATTGCTATAAATCTGCACCACGCTATAGCGCTGGTACATAAACATTAAGTGGAATGAAGACGTCAATAAAAAATAAATCAAACCTCATTTTAAAGAGAATTTCACTGCTTTCTTTGTTAATATTGCAAATTTGCTTTTGTTTGCCTGTGTTTGACGCTCAATAGGATACTCCCTTTAACACATTAAAACTCAAACATGAAAAAAAAAGAAAACAAATAAACAAGCTCAAATGTTATTATTATTTTTGTACAAAGCTTGCATTTATTTTACAAGTAGCTGGAATATACAGCACATTATCCAAATGCATGTAGCACCTATAAAAATCAAAACATTTTTAAAGTAAAAATTTGAATTTTGCAATGTAAATCAATTACATGGCTGCTTAAAGAACTCCTCCGGGTTCTTGTTTGCATTATTAGAAAAATAAAGTAAAATCTAAAAAGCACAACACTGAAAATTTCATCAAAATCAGATAATAGGAAATAGGAATTTTTTTAGGTTTTGAATTTTGGATCTTGGCATATTCAAATTGGCAAACTGATGATGTCACAGTCCCCCTACTTTCTTTGTATTTTATTGTATGAAATACCAATTATCAAGATTTTCTGCCCAAAGGACATAAAAACAGGGATTAATCCTTGTAGAATGTTCAAGGTCAAGAGTGCTTTTACTTATTTCAGTATGAGGGATAGATTTTCTGTATACGCAATGTATGAAAAAATTTGATAAATAGGATTTCATATAATAAAATATACAAGAAGTAGGGGGACTGTGACACCATCAGTTTGCTCATTTGAATATTCAAATATTCATGAGACCTGTTCATGATACCTGCCAAGAACTGTTAAAAAAAAAAAAAAATCTGTGTTGTGCTTGTTAAATTTTTTACTTTACTTTACAAAACTTTTTAATTTCAGCCTGGAGTCCTTCTTTAAGTTCACAATAGGGTATGGGCTTCTACAGTGTTAAAGATATTCTCCCCGTATTAAAATGAAAATTGTTAAATATCTCATCATATGATTTAATTTACATACAAATAAAACTAAGCATGATATATGTTATGTACCTTGCATGATTTCAGATGACTTTTCCTGGAAAAGGACTGTTAAAGAGAATCTAGTGTACTGGGAAAGATGAACAAAATTATTGTGAGTTTTCCTGTTATTTGAATATTATTTAGAAAGAATAGTAAAAAGGTCCAGTGTACAGGATTGCTATTTACTTGCCATAATAGTCATGATATGACAAAATATGTACCAAAACAGCTGAAATGTTTGGGCCCATCATTTTGTGTATCCCATTCATGCCTTTATATGTAATACATGTGACTTTAAAGTAGAATTCGTTTTAATTTCTTATCATTTCAGCAATTCCAAAACCTCACAAAACACAATAGTGCTCAAGTGAATTGCTATCAATGTTTCCAAATCATTTTTAAAGAGTGTCCTCCACATTTCAATCTCGTGACCAGAACAAGAATTTCGCTTTAAATTACAGCAAATATTTGCTTCGCTGATTTCACACAACCTCTGGGTGTAGTAATTAACATGAGTACAGTCCACTCTTATTATATCAAGATACAGACCAAGCCAATTACCTCGTAGTAACTAAATCTTCTTTTAAAGATAAATGGAGTTTTATTGATACGATTTTGACAGGCAATCAATCTTTTGGCAAATCCTTTTGTGCATAAAGGTTGACGGATATCTTCTATTGCAACATTATGCGATGAAAGCAAAATACATTAAATATTTTGGCTGTTCTCCCTAAACTTGGGAAGTGAAAAGGGGAATTTCTCCTAAACCCACATGGTACCATCAATGGACTAAAGGTTTGTTTACTTGGTACGATCTGATCTTTAGATGGTACCATCAAATGGACTGAAGGTGTGTTTACTTGGTATGATCTCATCTTTAGATGGTACCATCAAATGGACTGAAGGTGTGTTTACTCGGTACGATCTCATCTTTAGATGGTACCATCAAATGGACTAAAGGTTTGTTTACTTGGTACGATCTTATCTTTAGATGGTACCATCAAATGGACTGAAGGTGTGTTTACTTGGTACCATCTCATCTCCAGATGGTACCATCAAATGGACTGAAGATGTGTTTACTTGGTACGATCTCATCTTTAGATGGTACCATCAAATGGACTTAAGGTGTGTTTACTGGGTACGATCTCATCTTTAGATGGTACCATCAAATGGACTGAAGGTGTGTTTACTTGGTACCATCTTATCTCCAGATGGTACCATCAAATGGACTGAAGGTGTGTTTACTTGGTATGATCTCATCTTTAGATGGTACCACCAAATGGACTGAAGGTGTGTTTACTTGGTACGATCTCATCTTTAGATGGTACCACCAAATGGACTGAAGGTGCGATTACTTGGTACGATCTCATCTTTAGATGGTACCATCAAATGGACTAAAGGCTTGTTTACTTGGTACGATCTCATTTCCAGATGGTACCATCAAATGGACTGAAGGTGTGTTTACTTGGTACGATCTCATCTTTAGATGGTACCATCAAATGGACTGAAGGTGTGTATACTTGGTACGATCCCATCTTTAGATGGTACCATCAAATGGACTGAAGGTGTGTTTACTTGGTACGATCCCATCTCCAAATGGTACCATCATCGCATGCCGCTAGGAGGATGTTACCGCTAGGATTGAGAGCTGTCTGGCGGATGGCTGATACACACTTGGGATGAGCGAACGTGGCACATCTGTAGAGATAATATCAGTAACATGTAAAGATACCAATAGTTAGGAAATATGTAGATTTTAGGTTTTTATGACTTTTTGACATTTGACCTTTGACCAATTTGACCCATGTTTGTACTTGACCTTTAATCTTCAAGAGATGTACATTATGGAGTTTTTCAATTGTGTCCATTCCAACCTGATGCTACAGAAGAAGTGAAGAATGGAAGCTTTGATTACTAATTATGATAACGGTGGCTTCGTCCATTAAATGCCCAAAGTCTGTCAAAAGAAAGAGCTTACATGAGAATACATGTATGCGCATACGATGGTGCCATAAGCACACACACACACAAAAAAACACTTTAAGAAAAAAATAAAAATAAAACAAGGAACATGGTACAAGGACATGGTACAAAGATAAAATGAGAATAGCTTTGAGTGTATCTGCCAGAAAGGAATTCCCTTATACATGTAGATGGCCAAGGAAGAAAATATGCAAAGAGAAAAGGACCTAAGGGTTGAGAGAGAAAAAGAGAGAGAGAGGAGAGGAAAGAAAGACAGGGATAACAACAGGACAAAGAAAATGTGAAGAGAAGGCACATAGAGGTACCAGAGTAATTGGCAGAGAATATTGAAAGAGAGGGTTAATAAAATGGTGAAGAAAAGGTGCAGAAGGGGCACATAAGGTTTTGAGTTTGAGTTTGATTTTATTCACGGAAATTATTAAAAAAAACCTGCTATCAGCCTAAAAGGCTGCTTTTCAGCAAGGCCGTGCATTCAATACAAATATACAAACATTTTAAGAAAACAATATAAATACAAGTAAATACTAGGTAACAAAACCAATGACGTAGCCAGTTAATCCAGGGCTAATCCAGGGCGAAGCGATTTAACGATGTACGTTGTACGGTGTAACAATAAATTGTGTACAATAGATCGTCCAATAATCCCGTTATCAGCCCGTCACGCCAGAGATTTGTATAAAACAACAAAAATAAAATAAACATACTAACATTT
The DNA here is from genome assembly GCA_940671915.1 of Paracentrotus lividus. Lineage (NCBI taxonomy): Eukaryota > Metazoa > Echinodermata > Echinoidea > Camarodonta > Echinidae > Paracentrotus > Paracentrotus lividus. Next base: position 38,947,817 of record CALNVZ010000218.1, on the reverse strand, counting down.
AAAGACTTCACAACTTAACAACTACAAACATTGTATAAAGGCATTTAAATCGCGGGCCGATCTAATTACTTGAGGCAAGGAGTTAAAGTAAACAGAAGCACTGTATATGACACTGTGTTTCAAGAAATTGTACGAGGTTTGGTAGGTCAATGAAAACTTCTCTATTTCTTAAACCATGTCGAATTTTTTCCTTAGTGTAATTCTTGCATTCAATGATCAGGCATAAATTATGTATTGCTTTAAAAAACAATTATAATAGCTGTTTTCCTCCATCTTTCTACTAATTTATCAATACTTATTGTACTATACAATAATTCCCTATTATAACGAGCATCTACACCTAAAACAATACGGAGAGTTCTATTTTGTAATGTTTGGAGTCTTTGTAAATTAAATGAATTTCCGTTCATCCAGATAATTGAACAGTAATCAAAATGTGGTTGAATAAGTGTCTTATAAACCATGAGAGCAGTATTATAATCTATAAAAAATCTTACTCGCTTTAACAACTGAAAATCCTAATGATATTTAATCTGACCTGACTGATTTGGTTTTTTCCAATTTAGATTTTCATCTAATTTCACTCCAAGATACTTACATGTATCAACTCTTTCAAGTTCAGAACCACTAATATTAATTTTAACATTTCTGCATTTTCGTATGGCTGTTTTTGTACCAATAAGTATATTATTGCATTTTTTTACATTCAAAAAAAGATGATTATGAAAGAACCATTTGTTTAATAAAGACAATTCTTGATTTAATGCTGTTTCAACTTGTGTTGGATCTTTAGCTGCAAAATATAAGCATGTATCGTCAGCGTATAAGAAACTTTACATTTTCTCATTACAATTTTAGGTAAATCATTCATCATTATTATGAACAATAACGGCCCTAATATGCTCCCTTGAGGAACACCACTCTCAATCGTGGAAGGCAGAGACATGTTTCCATTCACTGAAGTTACCTGTTTTCTCATGTAAAAGTAATTTCTGAACCATTTGACTGTTGTATTTGTCAAAACCTAGGTATGATAATTTCTTGAGTAACAAAATCTTGTGGCATAAGGTCAAAGCCTTTGCCAGATCTAATGTTACTATACCAACAATAAGCCCATCATCTGCAGAGTTTTGTAGGGTCCTGAATGACATTAATCAATGCCGTACTCGTCGAATGCTTTGGACGAAATCCATGTTGGCACTCAGTTAACAATTGTTGTCGACCAGATAACTGTACACCTGTTTAAATACAAGTTTTTCTACAATTTTAGATAGTACCGGTAGTTACCGATATTGGTCGATAGTTTGAAGGATCGGTTACATTACCAGATTTGAAACAAGGTGTGACTCGGGCTATTTTTTCCATGTTTGAGGTACCTTACCCTCAGACAAAGACAAGTTAATAACATGCAAAAATGGATAAATATAAAGTCAATACATTCTTTAAACAATACATGACGGAATTTGATCAAGGCCTGTTGCCTTGTTTGAGGATATAGATTTCATACATTTTTTCAAATCCAATCTGAGATATAGCATTAAAATGAAAAGTCAAGAAACGTGTTCCATAAATTGTTCCATGTTATTTCCAAACTGCAAATTACCTTTCTTCCTTTTTGCTATCTGTGAAAAAAATGTATTTATGTATTTATATAGGTGCAAGAGAAATCCCCTGGAGGTTTCAAATAGAGAAAGGAAAGAGAGAGAGAGAGAGTGAGAGAGAGAGAGGATGAGATAAGACGATTCTTACTTTGGTTTAATGCAGTCTTCCATCTCTAGATCCCATACAAATATCTTGCCAACCTGGTTACCAAGTGCGAGTATCTAAATCAAAAAGAAAAGTAAAGAGCTCAATCATAAAAATTAAATTCTAATTTTATTATTTACGATATGGAAATATACATTTGCCTACCATTGCTATTTGACCTCAAATCGCCATA
>CALNVZ010000218.1:38917212-38940319 GCA_940671915.1 Paracentrotus lividus | reverse complement strand
CCATTCATGGGGGGTGGGGGGTAAATAGGCAATATGATAGGGCAAAAATTTCGGTGCAATTTTCGATTTATGGCGATTTGAGGTCAAATACATAGCAATGGTAGGCAAATGTATATTTCTATTGAAGTAAATATAGAATTCATTTCTGATAAAACAGTCTGACCTCGCTTGTCTGGCCATATTAGGACCAGCAGTGATAGTGATATGACCACTTGTGAGAGTAATTCATATAGCTAATATACAGGGAGACCATAGAGCATTCTATCAAAATTTATAGAAAGGGTTCCATAGCATTGAGGGGAGAGACTTATGGGATGGATGATTGTTAACAATCATAACTGTCTTTCTGAGTGTAAGGAGATGAAAATTATATAAATAACAAGAGAAAACTGAGGCTTTCATGTGAATTTAAAAAAAAAGAGAATAAAAGAGTGAATCTGGTCAAAGTCCATGGCCGGTTGATAGAGGAAGCCGTTACATGATGGCCATATAAGCGAGGTCGAACTGTAAAAAAGTTGCATGTTTAGGAATACACAATGTTGTAAATTTTGACTGATAAAATAATGCATGCCTCTGGATAAATTTATCATATTCTTATTTTTTCCTGTAATTATTTTTTTTTAAAATAAAATACTAATTCGATGGAATTGATGATGTGCAGATAAGGTCGATTTGTGTTACTTTGGGCTTGGTCTAAACGTACACACCTCGTTGGTTGAAACCATGCCAAAGTGATATACTGTAGTAAGAGTCCACTTCCATTATAACGATTTTGTCATGATCAATCTTACATGTAATACCTCATTATGTCAAAATTATATTATACTGAACGCATGGGCACATAGAAACATGAATGCAAACATGTTTGAAATTGGACTTGGAGAGTAAGCTTGTTATAATAATAATAAAAGCATTTATAATGCACCGACTATCTAGTAAACTATTCAGTGGCGCAGCTTATATTATTACATGGCTATAGCCATAGCTGCCCTGGTAAACGGCGCTTTAGGCATTCAAGGAATTGCTTCCTACCGGTACCCATTTACCTTACTTGGGTCAAGTCTGGCAAATGTAGATTCATCTCTTGCCAAAGGACATTAGTGGAATGGACAGGATTCAAACCTTTGAGAGCCTCATGTAACATTAATAATGGAGAAGTGTCATAGTCTAGTGGTCTTACCACTTGACGGTCAATACGAAGGTTGTGGGTTCGATCCCCGACACCGGCACTATGTCCCTTGGGCAAAGCATTTTGTCTACATTATTTTGTCCCTTGTGAAAGGACTCAGAAAGATTTGGATCGGTTCTGCCCAAAGTTGAGTATACTTTTTTCCTACAAATGTACAAGTAGGATGCACTGTAATGCTACAGTCACACAGACATTTTAATACGTTTAGTTATGTTTTTGTTGTTTTATCCTTTCTTCTATTCTATTATTTCTTATGTATTGGATGAACAAAATTATTACTATTTCCACTGTTGACTATAAGGAAGGCATACGTGGGGATCCGCAGAAAAAAAGAAAGTTTTAGATACAACACCGGACGTAACTCAACTCAAATGTCAGTGTGACTGTAGCATTGTTTTTTTCTTTCTTTTTTAAAAGGAAAAAAAAGAAGATGAAACAAAACCCTTTATATTTACCTTTTGTTTGTAATCCATGCTGAACCTCATGAACCAGATATCACACTGTGTATAGTTGAAGCGGGTCAGCACGGTGACCTCTGACATGGTTGGTTTAATGACCTCTATGGGGTCATGTATACCGCCTGGCTTCCAGCATACGATGCAATTCTCACAAGACTGTGGACAAACAAGGATCAATATATGAAATCAAGTTAAAGTGGGTCAATATTGTCAATACTCATTCCTAGTGTCCTAATCTCCCATTCCTGATGGAGCAGTCACATGTGATGCAGTATTTGGTACCCTGGGGTACACCAACTAACAATCCGCCATTTTGGTGAATTATTTATTTTTATTTAAGCGCTGTACCCTGGATTACCAAACTGTCCAAAATTATATATAAATTCTTGAGTAGTTACTATAATCAGTTAATTGTACTATTATTGTCATTAGATAATATTAAAGAAGGAAAACAGGCGTTGGGATCATTGTAGCACCGATCATACGACCATGAAAGTAATACTCAGCGTGAAAACACTGTATAACTGTATGCTAATGGACACGAGAGGGCGCTGCACAATGCGGTACCCCAGGTTACAATGGTACCCCTGTGTACGGCGTGGTGCATCATGTACCAAGCACGGCCAACACACAGTATGCCCCGGATGTGCGCTTCTCACTCGTCAAGCATGCATAGTCAACGTTGTGCGTTCGCTGCGTATTTTAATATGTGTTGTCTATGAATAAGCTCTGTGTGCGTGCTGTGGGCAATTTTCACAAATTTTAATGCTCTGGTCTTGCGTTGTGTACATGTGACATGTAACCCATGCGGAACACCAAGTGAATAATTGAGAATATAAGGAGAATTCTGGTTCAATTCCAGACTAACTTCAAGACAGGATTTGAGAATGTGGGGCAAAGAGTTTACTGTTCCGTATAAGTTAACATCAGCATGCCAAGTGACATCAGTGCAAATCCAGAAAACAAGATCTCACCACCTGACATACCAACAATCATACTCCAGAGTTAACTGCCACTTGTACAGCTTCTTTCCACGGGCTATACGAATTTGGAATGCTCTACCATCTAAAGTAGTTACTTCAGGAACAATGGTGACCTTTAGGGGTGCGGCCTTGCCAGTCATTAGGCATATGACACTGCCCCCCACCCTGAAGATGCTGTAATGAGAGACACTCCTGCGCCACGCACCTGCACCTGTATGTAAATGTATACAGTGCATCCCAAAAAGAACTATACACTTTTGAAATGGCTATCAAATAAAAAAATATACGATTCTTGGGGAAAAGGTTTATATGTATATAAAGCTCATATCCTCAACTATCATTATGACACAAAAATTCCGAAAATAACGCATTTTTCGGTGAGCAATGCCCTCTTTTGTGAAGGACACAAAAAACAGCCTGCGCAGGAATTCGCTATTCATTTATCACCTTTGTATGGCACACCAATAGGGAATCAAAGAACAATGCAATGACTCAGCTAACAGAGTAAAAGATATACCAAAAGTCAGAAATAAACAATCAAAATTATACACAATTTTTTTTTCTTCACTGTTTTGTTTTCATATCATTGATTTTTGCATTGCATTCAGTTTATTTTAGTCTTTGTTAGCTGATTTATTCCATTATTACTTGAATCCCTCTTGGCGTGCCATACAAAGGTGATAAATGAATACCGACTTCCTGCGCAGGCTAATTTTTGTGTCCGACACAAAAGTGGGCATTGTTCTCTGAAGAATGGGTTATTTTCGGAATTTTTTGTGTCATAATGATAGTTAAGGATATGAGCTTTATATATATATATCTAAACTTTTTTCGCAAGAACCATATATTTGTTTATTTGGCAGCCATTTCAAAAGTGTATAGTTCTTTTTGGGACGCACTGTAGATGCACAACTCTTCAAGCACCTGCAACAACACCCTGCACAGCACAGCCCTCTCCACGACAGCGTACACGCTTATTGCGAGAGTATCTATTCAAGATTCAAGACGATTCAAGATAATGATGAATCGTTAGAGAGAGAGAGAGAGAGGTACCCATTTGGTTCTAAGCACCTCATTATAATGGACGTGGACCGCATTACCTTTGAAAGAACGAAGTCACCGAGCCAGCGAACACAATCCACGTAGTTCCTATGAATGTCACGTGTAGTGAAGTCTGGTGTATTCACATACAGAGACTTGAAGGGCCTGTTGAAATAAACAACATGATAGACATTGCAGTAGTCAATTTTACAGAGTGAATCAGAAAAAACTAAACACCTAAAAAGATTTCATGAAAAAGGAAAAAATATTATGAACCCTTAATTATTATACATCTTCTGGTACCATTTTTGTATGGTATGTCTTTACGCTTGGATGAACACAACGCATTGTTTGCAAACATCTAAATTTTGAATTGTGTGAAAGTTGGGATAAAATCAAAACAACAAAAGCTAATAAAAAAAGCAACTCCATCCTGATTAAAATGGCATAGCTTTCAAACAAAATTTTTTTTAGTCAAATAACTTGGCAGGGGTGTTGTTACACTTATCGACTAGATTCTGTGTAAAATTGAGATTGATTCATCAGGTAACCCATGAATGAGCACACATCAAATAGTACATTGTCACTTAAAAAGGCATCTTAATACTTTTGAGAAGTGATTATTTTGTCTTTGATGTGTGCTCACTTATGCTCGACTCTACAGATCTATCTCATTTTCACACAAAATATATTTGATAGGTGTAACAACACCCCTGCCAAGTTATTTAGCGCAAAACATTTTCCATAAAAACTTATGCTATTTTAATTCGTTCGGACGGATTTGCTATTTGATAGCTTTTGTTGTTTTGATTTTACTCCCACCATTTTTTTCAATTTATGATTGCAATTCCTTTTTACTCACTTACTAATCTTAGATGCAATGTATGCATGTAATACTATACTCCTTTATTAGTCTTAGATGCAATATATGCATGTGATACTATACTCACTTATTAGTCTTAGATGCAATATATGCATGTGATACTATACTCACTTATTAGTCTTAGATGCAATATATGCATGTGATACTATACTCACTTATTAGTCTTAGATGCAATATATGCATGTGATACTATACTCACTTATTAGTCTTAGATGCAATATATGCATGTGACACTAAAATCACTTATTAGTCTTAGATGCAATATATGCATGTGACACTAAAATCACTTATTAGTCTTAGATGCAATATATGCATGTGATACTATACTCACTTATTAGTCTTAGATGCAATATATGCATGTGATACTATACTCACTTATTAGTCTTAGATGCAATATATGCATGTTATACTATACTCACTTATTAGTCTTAGATGCAATGTATGCATGCGAAGCCTGGATGGCTTGTTGTATCTTATCTTGTTCTAGGTTCCAAATCTTGAGTGAATGATCCATACCACATGACGCTATACGCAGACCATCAATGTCAAAATCCTATACAAACAGACATGGACAAAAAATACCACATGACGCTATACGCAGACCATCAATGTCAAAATCCTATACAAACAGACATAGACAAAAAATACCACATGACGAAATACTCAGACCATCTTTGGTTTGGGTGCTGTTTTTTATGCAAATTAGCTTACTGGGGGGGGGGGGGGTTTCCAGTATGCATAACAAAGGAAAATGAACATACGCGCAGACATAACACGCACCTGGCTCAATGCAAAACCCATTGGAAGCCCCCCCCCCCCCCGCTATATGGCAGGTACGTAGAGGGCTCACTTCCATGAAACACAGCCAACAAACAACAAACAGCATACTCCTGTTTTAACGAGCAAAGGTTAAATATATGATTATGAAAAGATAGTTCTCCCAATCCCTTTTTCAAATTTTTGTGATGTTTAACTGACTATAGATACATTGTATCCTTATGTTGAAGTAAAAATTTTTGTGAAACATGAGCTTGCGAAATTCATGACAATAAAACCACGGCAAAAATAACCACTTGCAAACGACTTGCATTCGGAATGCACAAAGTTCTATCTGAAGTGTAACTGTATTTCCCAAAATCTCAATGAAATTTTTGCGATAATATCCCTCACATTTCAGATTATGTACATGTATGCATATCTCAACTTTAAGGCGTGGTCCCACTGGCTTTTTAGGATGATTTGCGTATGCATTGCAGATTGTTTGTTTTGTTTTTGTTTTTTGTTGCGGATGAACAAAATTTGTATACGCAACTCATGCGCAATTAATCCTCCCGCCAGTGGGACCGGGCCTTTAGCTAATGGGACTCCAAGGATATGAGCATCCCCATTGGCTCTTCATATTTGTAACGTTTTGTGCTACTTATGACAAGCTTGGTGAAACACCCCCTCATCTCTCCGAAGCAATGACTCTCTACATGACAATGTATATAACAGAATATGATGCAGTATTTGGTACCCTGGTGGCCAGCTGTACCATGAAAAGGTCGTAAGTCTAAGTTCTTGGAAAACCCATTGAAACGTTTGTAATTCTACAACATGTGTCCCTATGGGTTGTCCAAGAACTTAGACTTATGACGGTTTTGTGGTACGGCCCCCAGGAGTACCAACTAAAAATCAGCCTTTATGTTTAATCATTTATTTTATTTTTAGCGCTGTACCCTGGGTTACCAACCTGTCCAACAATATAATTAAATTCTTGAGTAGTTACTATAATAAGTTAAATTTGTACTATTATTGTCATTAGATAGTATTAACTCTTAACGTGCCACATTGATTTATAGCCCAAAAAGTAGAGTTTCTTTTAAAATCTTTTAAAATGCTATGAAATATTCTTGCTTTGTGTAAATGACTGGAAATCAATCCACATACACAATACAATCAACTGTGCTATTTGCAAAGCCTACACTGCAAGCAATCAAGAGAAAATTAATTATTACGATTGTATGGATAATAAGTACAATTGCACAAAAACGTGTCCGTGGCACGCTAAGGGTTAAAGAAGGATAACGGGCGTTGTGATCATTGTCGCACCGATCATACGACCATGAAAGTAATACTCAGCGTGAAAACACTGTATAACTGTATGCTTATGGACACAAGAGGGCGCTGCACAATGAGGTACCCCTGTGTACGGTGTGGTGCATCATGTACCAAGCATGGCCAACTCACAGTATGCGCTGGGTGTGCGCTACTCACTTGTGAAGCATGCAATATATTTAAATTCTTGAGTAGTTTACTATAATAAGTTAAATTTGTTGCCATTATGCCAATTAGATTATATTAAAGAAGGAAAATAGGCGTTGTGATGATTGTCGCACCGATCATAGGATCTTGAAATTGATACTCACCTGTTAACACTGTATAAATGTACGCTAATGGACACGAGAGGGGGCTGCACAATGCCGTACCATGGGTTACAATGGTACCCCGGTGTACGGCGTGGTGCATCATATAGTCAGCACTTACCCCAGAAAGAACTTCATCACGATGACCTTCAACCCCTCCAAATATGGCTACTAATGTATCTGTCTTCAGGTTCCATAGCCGCACAGAATGATCTGAAAGTGACAACCAATTACATGTAGTAGATGAATAATAATAATACATACGATTTGGAGCACGCCAAATCCACTCTACGGAGTGCTCAAGGTGCAATGAAGAAATAGAGGAGAGAAAGAAAGAGAGAGAAATATAAGAAATATAGAAACACATAGAATCAGATCAGTGAGGTTTATGCTTCACCAATCTATAAATGTAAAATTCTGGTATTCTTTATAGGTAATGAATACATTAAATTTACAATGTATTATGGCCATGTGTTTTATAGTGGGCCCCCATATAGGTGGTGTTGTTACATGTGCGCGACAAGTACAGAAATAAATAATGATATAAAAATCTAAATAATGTATATTATGCTATATCGGGTATGCTTGTTATTAGTGAGGGATCTGCTTTTAAAAGTAAGATGCAAAGGTTAATTAGTTTTGGTTGCGTTTAATAACTCTGAGTAGCCATTTTTGCACGGTGGAGGAGAGAGCCATGAGGAGCATGAGCATAAATTCTATTCTTTAACAAATTAAGCTTTTTTCCTTACATAAAATATCTTTATTGGAATTCATCCATTATAAGTAAAAATGGATAAAGTTGAACTTAAGGATACCTAATTAGCTAATTAAGCTAATTTTAATTTACCTAAATGAGTAAGATGGTAGTTTAAATTGAAAATTGGTGTCAAACTTGTTGGCTATATGGTAAATTTGTATTTGGGGTTTTAGGGTAAAGAAAATACTGTGGTCAATTTATTTTGACTAATTATAATTAACTCCAAATACCCATTTTCTGGTGATGGAGGGAACATAAATTCTTTTCTCAGTTAGACAAATGATTATAAATATCATTGAACATAACATGAAACCATTGATTGGATTATAATTTATGAGAATTAATAGTGGGTCAAATTTACACTCATTAATAGTTACTTAATTAAGCTAATTATGGTATAACCTGTTCACATGTCTTTGAACCAAGAAAAGTCAAAATCTCTCACTACAGTGCGTCCCAGATAAAAGTATACCCAACTTGAAAGCCTCATATTAAAATTGTATAACTTATGTGTAATTAATTTTAGTTTCATGACAAAAAGTAACTCATATCTATCTAGTGATACCAAAATCATACCGATACTGTCATGAATGACTGAACACTCGAGTGTTTAAAAAACTGGTCAAAAGTAATCTGTACCAAGTTGTCTGAGAAGCAGCACTGGCTTTCTGATTGAATTTCATTGTTTGTGTGAGGTCAGCCTTCCTGAGTCCATTCATTAGGCACGGGTACTTGATCTATTGAATGCAAGAGGCTGTTTGGGTAAATAAACATCATAACACATTTCCCAAATTTTCTGATCTGAATTTTGCTGGAAAGATGATCGGCAAAATTATCTTTCATACACCCTAACAAGTTATATATTGTTGGAAAGGTCTGACTTTGAAGAGTTCAAATATGCGTTATTTCTTGTAGGCCCTTAATTTTCTCTGCAAGATATTTCTGGAAGTACTTTTTTCTCACCTTTTTTCACATATTTTGATATGTAACTTCTTATGACTTAACCCTATCCTTTCGAATGATTTTTGAATTCTTCAGACAATTCTCTTTCAGAATATGTATAGTTTTATGGGTATAGGGTGTCAAATATAAGAATAATACTCTATTAAATAAAAACGGTACAATTTCTTTGAAAACTTATCATGTAACAGAAAAGGGCCCACCTCAAAACGCATGGCCTTATAAGGAATTTTTTCTGGCCAAGTTCTCAATAAAAATTTTTTTTTTTTTTAAATGAGCAAGAAGAGTTAAAGGGCCCTGAAAGTCGGAGATCGTGGGGAATGCGCGTTTTTCCTGAGCTCCATTGACTCGTACACAATCGACAGTGGCTTACGCGTGGGTCGACCTACTGGGGATTAACATTCGGACAGCACGAACATGACGAAGTTGACCGAATTCAATCAGTAAATAGGGTCAGTAGTTTATAGACTCTTAACGGGTCTCTCCGTATAAATTCAAAGAGAGGACTTGTATAATGCTCCATTTCAAAAACAAAACATAGGTTAGATTTACTTTGGAATTCTGGTTAGTTAGCCTAGCCATGAAGGATTAACCGGATTAACTCCAGACGGGTTGGCGCTGAAGATTACGCAACACGCCTCAGGCTCTGATTGGAATGTTATTATTTCATCCGAGATAAGGTGATTTCCCCATGTTTTATCAATTATACGTCCCTTTAAAGGTTTGGGTTTTGGGGCCTATTTTACTTATTTATTTAATTTTATTTTATTTTTACCTTTTTTATCATTTGAGGGGGGTAGGGGAGTTATAATTTATCTTTGGTCATAATGTAATTCTGGTTATAGTTCCCACAGAACCATTCAGAAGTGACAAACAAGGTACGAGGTTACTATTTTTTTTTGGGGGGGGGAATTTTTAAAACAATTTTGGGTTTGGGGTACCCCATGGATCCACACCTGAGGAAAATAGACAAACATGTTCTTTTACAGAAGAATTCTCTTTACCTTTACTGACTGATAGAAGTAGATTTGAGTCATGTGGGTGTGTCTTCAACTCATTCACCGCATTGCCATGGGCGATGAAATGCTAAAATAAGAACATCATCAATATAATGAGTTGATATCTTGCTCTATGTAATAATCGTATTGCACTATGTACAGTGTATGTAATATTAGCATAAAGGTTGTGTCTATGAAATTGATGTAGAGATCCTTTAACAACCTACAATGTATGCAAATTAGACGACCAACATATTTATCAAGATATTTTCAATCAAGGATGTTCATCAAAGGAACAGGGAATTTGAGGGGGGTGGGGGGGTACATTGTTTGTTGTATTTCTTTATTCAGTCATAACAAAATGTTATTATAATGAACACATTTGTCGGTTTCCACAGGTTTGAAAAAATGTCTGGGAGAACTGCCTCGCTTCATTATAAAACTGGCTGTGCTTGTTTTTATAACGGCATTGTACTATAAGAAACGTACCTTGATACATTGTAACGTTATTGGGCTGATGATGCGAATTACACCTCGTGAACCAGCAACAGCCAGCAGAGGTAGCCCTGTAGTTTCTTCAAATGTCCATGCACATGTGTAGAAGTTCTCGTCAGACTACGCTTCAAAGTTAAAGAAAGAACTCTCGTAAAGCTTAACATTGTAGTTCAAAGCCCTAGTCTAGTTTTGGTTGGACAGAAAAAAAAAAAGATAACATTCTGCTTCCATATCGTGTATGTATGTCAACAATCCCCAGGGAAACCAGGGGGGGGCATTTCATCAAAGGACTTGTCGGACATTTTATCCGACAAATTTGCTCTCTGCCAATCAGATACAAGCATTTCAGTAGCTTATAACAGTTTGTCGGATAAAACGTCCGACAAGTCCTTTGATGAAATGCCCCCAGGGGGTGTTTCACAAAAAGCTTATTATAGACTCAGAGTCACATGTAAACCCTAAATAAATTCTGTATTTAACGTGCAACATCATTGGTGGACTTCTCAATGGCGCTCATCCCGTAAGCATGATCCGACTAATGAAGTGATGCGTACTACATGTATACAGCAAGCAACTAGAAATTTAAGTGCGACCAAGTCTACATCTCTTTGTGAAATCTCCCCAAGGAAACAAAATTTATTTTAAGACACAAGTTTAGCAATGAAATGGTTATAATTTATGTCCCAAGACCAAGAGACTTTAATATATTTTTCACATGCAAAATATTGACATCTAATAATGACTTTGTTGCTAAGTAGATCAAAAACACCAACGACGTTCTCAGAAGAGAGGGGGGGGGGGGCAGCACATGGAAATATTAAAAAGAAATAATAATTTGTAAAGGATACATCAGCATCTACATAGCTCTGTAATAGTTTGATCTTGCCATCATCATGAAGCTCATAGATGGATACACGGTTACTACCAACAGAACAGAAGACGTTAGGATCACTCTCTTTACGATATGGGTTGAAGATCACTCCAAAGATTGGCTGACCATGGTCCTCCTGTAAAAACAAAGAAAGTTTTTACAAATTTTAAGGAATTATATTACAAATTTTTAGGAATTACTGTGAGCAGGCTGTACAACAGTCAAGTGAAGTACTGTTCAAAATCCTAGCGTTCTTACCATGAATACAAGTCACCACAGCATGTTAAACAAGTGGATTAGTATATTACGCGATGCGGAATATATGTCCCCGCCAATAATATAAAATTCCCATTATATCGCATCAGAAAGATAAAAACGAAAGTCAATTCTCTGTATTCCTGTACAATTATCACAAAATAATGTAAGCTACAGAAAATGTTCCAAATAATATTTAAAAAAGAATGCTTCTTACAAGCTATGTGAAATTATGTAATAAATGATAATAAGAAAATTACTAGAGAAGGTTGAAGGAGTAGCATTTTGTAAGCAATGTACAATATAGGTAAAAATCAAGGTCAAAGGTCAAAGGGGTCAAAAAGTCAAAATTCCGTGAGGAAAGTTTTGTAGTCCTCACCTAGTGCTATATCATAAAGCAAACAAAATCGAAATCGGATGAAAAATGGCGAAGGAGTAGCATTTTGTAACCAATGTACAATATAGGTAAAAAATCAGGGTCAAAGGTCAAAGGGGTCAAAGGTCAAAATTCTGTGAAGAAGTTTTGAAGCCATCACCTAGTGCTATCTATAAGCTAACAAATTGAAATCGGATGAAAAATGGCGAGGAGAAGCATTTGTAACCAATGTACAATATAGGTCAAAATCAAGGTCAAGGTCAAAGGGGTCAAAATTCCGTGATTATGTTTTGTAGTCCTCACCTAGTGCTATATCATAAGCAAACAAAATCGAAATCGGATGAAAAATGGCGAAGGTAGCATTTTGTAACCAATGTACAATATAGGTCAAAATCAAGGTCAAAGGTCAAAAGGGCAATAGTCAAAATTCCGTGAGGAAGTTTTGTAGTCCTCACCTAGTGCTATATCATAAAGCAAACAAAATTGAAATCGGATGAAAATAGCGAAGGAGTAGCATTTTGTAACCAATGTACAATATAGGTCAAAATCAAGGTCAAAGGTCAAAGGGGTCAAAGTCAAAATTCCGTGAGGAAGTTTTGTAGTCCTCACCTAGTGCTATATCATAAGCAAACAAAATCGAAATCGGAAGAAAATGGCGAAGGAGTAGCATTTTGTAACCAATGTACAATATAGGTCAAAAATCAGGGTCAAAGGTCAAGGTCAAAATTCCTGTGAAGAAGTTTTGAAGCCATCACCTAGTGTATCATATAAAGCTAACGGAATCGAAATCGGATGAGAAATGGTGAGGGAGTAGCAAATTGAAGATTTTGATCACATACGGACGGACGGACACACACACACACACACACACACGTACGGAGCCCGTTTCATAGTCCCCTGCTCGAACTCGTTCGGCGGGGACAAATGAAAGGCAATCCTATGAATTATATTGCTTTGGACGCATGTTTTTTGGTTTTTTTCTCTCCAGACCTTCTGACAACCAACAATTTTAACAGTGAAGGTGAAACATCCCCACTTACCAGGGGTGTTTCACCAAGGTGTTCAGTTACACCCCATTTCATGAACAACTGGTGAGCAATTCTTGTGCTAAATGATTACAAAACAATGTGATTTACCATAGCATCCAGACCATGCTCCAGTCATATGTTAAGTTATTTGTAAACCCTGGACATGATACTGCATGTATACCCTACCCTAAACATTACATAAATCTCTATTGCGACCCAACCCTAAATCTTAGACAAAATAAACCCGTTAGCAAATGTCACAGCAACTGTTAAGCAGTTGACTGGAGACCTTTAGGCTGAGACAGAGGAGAAAAGGACAGAGTGGGTTAACATTAAAGTAGCAACTGTGCTTGAACTGCCATTGGCAAGTCTACTATGACCCTTGGAGCATTTAACCCTAATCGGGCCGGGGGGGGGGGGGGTTGCACCAACCCCCCCTCGACATTTTCTCCAACCATACCGCCGCGCGAAATTTTTTGACTGCGCCGCTCACTGACTATTTACTTTCAAGTCTTTTGAAACCATTTTCGCGAAAATCAGGTTACGACGCTGCACGTTTTTCAAAAAAATCCGTCAGACCGAAAACCACTCAAAAAAAATTTGTGTATAAAGTCAATGCAAATAAAGTTTTCTCACCTCATTCGAAAAGGTATGATTATTTTCACTTTCATTGGCTGAAATGAATTTATTTTAGCATAATTATGCTTCAAAATGATTGTGCAATCAATTTTGACCAAAAAAACAAAGAAAAACAAAAGGTCGAAAAACAGAGAAATACATAAGAAATTTTAAAAACAATAAAATATATAAGAAAATGATTTCGATACCGAATTTTTTTTCAAGTGCAATTGTTGGGAACGCTAGAAAGAATATTTAGACCAAAATTTAGCATTCTAGGAGTTTCAGACCGAGATACATGTACATGTAGAGCCTGGGGAGAAAAAAAAAGAGTGGGGTGGGTGTGGGGGAGGGGCATGTTTTACCTTCACATACACTGTAGCAACTGTACTTATTGAACTGCCATTTTCATTTCTACTGAGATGCTAGCAAATGACTGGAGAGTTTTAAACTGAGGTAGCGGAGGGGAAAAAAAAGGAGAGGGATGGTGGAGGGAAGGGCACGAACAACTGTACTGTATTGGAACTGCCATTTGCACTTCTACTTTGACCCTTGTAAGTTGCATAGATCTAGCAGTTGACTGGAGAGCTTGATGGAGGTATCTCACTTGCCATGAGACCTTTGGGACTACTTTGAGACGTCTCCGAGACGTTTTATGAGTCTCCGCGACGTCCCATGAGGAAAATCAAACTTGCTTGAATCTATGAATTCTTTTAATATGTCGCGAGATGTGTCTGAGACGGAAAAACGTATCAGAAACGTCTCTGAGTGTCTGAGTTGCAGAGACAATCTCTGCAAAGTGAGATTATATTCAAAGAGAAGGGGGAGAAAAGGAGAGTGGGTGGGTGGGGGGGGGGGGTGGATGTTTTACCTTCACGTAGCAACTATACTTGAAACTGCCATTTGCATTTCTTTGATTTCCATCTTCCTCTAGCCCATCGTTTGGATACAAGAGCCTGATCAGAGCCTGTTGTTACCATGCTGGTTGGGGTTTCTGAACGAGAGTTTGTGCTGTCATGGGATTGACTGGTCGTCTCACTCTTAGAGTCATCAATATCCATCATCTAGAAACAAAAACAATAAGTTTATAATAATAATAATAATAATAATATCGTTTTATTTACCCAGGGTAGCCACTTAACTTCTGACAACTGTTCTCCCAGCGGGCCCAGCATGATGTTATTATTACCCCAAAGCTCCTTGTTAAAAGGCAAGTTTAGGTACCATTTTTGTAAGTCTTTGGTATGACTCGGCCGGGTTTCGAACTCACGACCTCCAGTTCATGAAAGCAAGAAAGGCTACCTTTTAACGAGCGCTCTAACTGATTGAGCTTTCATGTCCGGTTTATCAAGTTAAAGATAAATTATTGCAGTTGTTGTGGGACTGAAAGAGACTGGGAAAGGTTGGTTACACTTCAAGTGGTTGCATACATTACCTTCATATCTTTAATAACAAGGATAAAGCGTTCTTTCGGAAAACAGCTGAATGGTGCCATTGTTCAGTTACGGTCAACTCACATCAGTCATCGCAAAGCGCAACCAGGAGGAGCTTCACGCAATAAAGCGCCCAAAAAGTCCTCTGTACGTACAAGTTCTTAGATCTTTCATTGTCCGCCATCAGATGAACATGAAGCGCAGCCCGTTCATTTCTAAACTTTCGCAGCATGCGGCTTGAGGCATTGACATTTTGATTGCGATCAGATTTAGATCTAGGCCTACCTACAAAGTTGGAATACAGAACGTAAGTACAGACACTGCCATCCTTGTTACAAGTATTTTTATTTCCTTTCATGACAATACCTTACAGCGAAAATGAGTCAATATCTTTGCTTTAAGCGAGTCGGAGGTCAATGCCTAATAAGGTGTTCGCGAGTTGAATTGCCTAAAAATAGCACGTTGTTGAAAAGGTGTAAAATTAAAGCGTATGATTTTAAATTGGCGTTAATGTTAAATTTGCGATGTGAGTTGCGCAAAAATTACCGGTTTCACATAATTGTAAGTAAACATTAAAGATAAAGCATTATTTAGGCCTAGACTCTAGATCTAGTTGATTGGAGTGTGTTGGAGTCTTATTTTTAGAGCCAAAATTAAAACAATAAAAATAGTGGTAAAATTATACCTTGAATTAAAGGCATTGATAAAAGAAAGGCAAAGCAAAAAGAATTTGGAAATCCAACCATTCATTATTGAGTTATGGCTCATTAAACATGCAATTTCAATAAACCCAATGGCATTCTACCGCATATTTTTGAGGATCCGTTATAATTGTGAGTAGAACTCCCTATGTACTTTTAATATCAATTAAAAAGCAGTCAGGGACAACATTATACTACATGTTAAGTGGTATTTGAGTAGAATAAGAAAGATAATTAGACAAATATGTTTATTTTATAGGTCTGGTCTGGGGAAGGTGGGGGTGGGGCTGCAGGCACTCATCTCTTTGAGATCTGGGTTGTTGACTGGTCAATCTCAATGAAAATTGGCACGCACCATCACCCACGATTTAATGTTTAGAATCATAAATCATTATCATTATATCCTAACACAATATGTTTTCTTTTGTTATTATTCTAATGTATGCATAGTTCAGAGGAAAGCTGTAGCCTAAACCAAGGAACGATCAAGAGGTGTGGAGAAAGAATTACTTAACCCAAGAGGAAGAAGATATTTCAAAATAAATTTATATGGCCTAGCTCCAATAATTTAATATTTGGTTGAATACTCTAATATTCTCAACAATATACTACGAAAAAAGAATGAAAATGATTTTCTTACAAATTACACATCTCTTTTAAAAAAATGATTTGTTATGTGTTTCTTTCTTCCTTCCCCCCCCCCTTTGTTTCATTGTTGTTGTTTTTTTCTCAATTAATGGATATTTTTTTTTTCTATCCCAACTATATTACACTGCCGAATTATCTGATTTCTACCTTTATGTGCACTATACCCTCTAAAAAGAAAAATACATTGTGATCTGTATAACATCTTGAATTTCAATGTAACTTATAATGTCATGCAGTATGAATATGATTACAACAAAATGAAATGCATTCATGATCTAAACCAAAATTTGACAAAAGGAAGTGAGTGACAGAATTTCCTGTTACTACAGAGCAAAATGTATTGTTGTACATATTTTTTTTTTTTTTAGCTAGAAAAACTGATAAAAATATGTAATTTGGACAGGATAATATGAAAACAAAAAAGAAAACTAAATTTGACGGATATCAAGTGCTTCTGTTTCTCGAAGTAGGGCAGATAATTTATAATTAGGCCTTAATCAAATGTGGAATTTATGAGTTCTTAAGTTTTATTTCCAAAAATCTTTAAATGTTTATTGTATGAATGTTACAGCAAATGTAGGCCTAACCAAATTATCTATACTGTATTTCTTAAGAGTAAATGCTTTCAATAAAGGTATTTATAGAGATATAAATGTTTTGTAGACAATTTTGTTTCAAGGTATTAAGTTGATAAAATACCTTTTATTTTTTGTAGATGTCTAATAAATTGCTTTTAAATAAAAACTATGCTGATGGTATCAGGAGTGTTACATTGTACATCTGGGTTAGGGAACTTACAATGGAAATTAAAATGAGGGTCAGACTGGAGGGGAAAAAAACGAAACAAAAAAAAGAGAGAAAAAAGAAGTACAATCACAAGAAATTATATTTAATAGATTATTTAGAAAAGTGGGAGCTAGGGCAATGAGAAACAAACAAAACAGCAAAAAAATGTTGAGACTTTATATCTATAAAAAAAAAAGAACAAGAAAAAGAAAAAAAAAGGGGGGGGGTGGCGGGGTGTCAGGATTATGGAACTTGAAATTATAAAAACTCTACATAAAGAATATTGGCATTGAGAAGATATTTAATCTAAAGAACAAATAGTTGATAAATACCAGTATGAAAAAGAGGGAATGAGAACAAACAAAACAAAAATGTTGAGAAAAAATAAAGAAAAAAAGAAAGAAAAAAAGACACCATAAGCCAATGCCATTGCATTGCTTTGTTTTCGTAACCACGCGCGCACGCAGAGTGTGAATATGGAGTGGAAACTGCACACCTGTCATGTCCATGCGGATTTATTCTCAATATCCAACAAATAATAGTCTTGATGCATTAAATTTACATTAACAAAGACCAAATGGCAACTCAAGTCAAATCAATGACTTTTTACATCGAACATTGGTTTGCATTTGGTCTTTGAGGTAAAATGAGGCACATTTCCAAACTTGACGAATAATATTTTCATGAAGAAAAACCCTTCGCGAATTCATTTATCGATTGGAAGTCGGCGCCGCCTTGGATAATAAAAGGACATTTAGTGTCAAAAATGAAGAATAATTTCTCTAAATCAATTTGATTCAGAGAATGACGTGAAAAAGACAAATTTAATCACCGATTGTCACACTTTCCACGCGGAATAAATCTGGACTCGAGTTTGCAAGCATTAATTTCTCAAAAAATTATGTTTCTGTGATCATTTGCGAGTGCATGAGGAAGAAAAATAAACCCGAAAGTCAAATCTTGCGCACTATGGTATTTTGTGCGATGGCGGCATTTTCAACAGATACAGAGACAGAGTGACAGGATTCTCTCCATAAAATGTAAGATTATGCAACTTAACGTTAGTTTCTAGTAGACTCTAGATCTATTCGATATCAGTTTTATTCTAAAAATCATTAAAATTAAATATTGTCCAATCATTTATTTGTTATTTTAAAAAGGATGTGATCATCCAAGAAAAAGGGGAGATAAATCATTAAATGTCGCCAATTTAACACAGCAAAACGCGAAGTGGCCGCAATCGCTATCATTTTGAATAGTTTTGTCAAACCTGTCAAATCTCGGCAACAGTCGAATTCGGGCACTTTACTCTTGGGCTAGGCCTAACGTTAGATCTAAATCTGATCGTGATCATTAACAATGACAATGACCAATGTCTCTTGCCGCATGCCGCAAAAGTTCAGAGTACTTTGATCGATCTAGGCCTAGCTCCGAGGCAGGCCATCAACCCTGATAAGAAAGGCTCTGACAGTTAGAGCACAGCTCCTTTCTTCCACATACCTGCTACAAACCAGGCTCATCAAAATAGCCAAGGCCTGTGATCCAGTATGCCAGCTATGTAACAGTGAAGAAGAAACTGTTAATCACTTCGTTGCCACCTGCTCTTTCTTCCACTCCATTAGATCTGATTATGTATCCCTTGTCACTAAAACTCTTGAAGATTATCCTGACGCTCTTCCTCGCTACGACCCATCCCAACCTTCTGTGTTTACCTGTGCAACGCTTATTCCCGTTATCCCTGGGATCCCAACATCTGTCAGAAATAGCCTTCTACTTAAAACCCTGTTCTTTATTCACAAGATCCACATGACCCGTATAAATTTCTTTGATTTACTACCGAACACTGAATAATTACTATCCTTTTCTGCCCTGCCCCCTGGATACGTCATATATTGGATCAATACAGCAGCCCTATTTGGGATGATCTCCGAGAGCAACGGAGGGACAGAAACAGTCAGTCAGTCAGCAGGCCCTAGACCGAGGCTGCTCTGTCTTCATCGCATATCTCTCTTTTTACGATGAGGACAGAGCAGAGCAGCAGCCTCGGTCTATGGCTATGCAGGCCCAGGCCAAGCCACAGGCACAGGCACAGCTAACTATACACAGCCCCGTCGCCGAAGGCGACGGGGCTGTACTTCAACCACCCCTATTTACAGCGTAACTTTCAGTGATGATGAGCGCAAAATGAATTATACTGGTCAATTTAATTAATCTAATTTTAAAATATCTATTTTTTAAATCTATGATGTTTCACGCATAACAACGACTAAAAATGAAAGTATATAAGAGCTTTTTGACTTACCAAAATGAATTTTCCGTTGGTCTTGTTTCTTCTAAAATTTTCGGTGCCATCGCTGCCATCTTTCAATGACGTCATTCGATTCATGACCTCCGTCCCATAATTCTGTGCGAAGAATTAATTGAACAGGCACACGCACGGAGACGTGAAGTTGGAGCAGACGACGTTCCACTTCCGGATGACCTAACCTTGCAACTGAAATTAGAAATTACGTGGTGGATGTCTCTGTTTTCCAGTATTTTTCATCTTATTTAGTTTATTACTTCAAGTGAAATATTTGCAGATGTCACCAATTCGAGGAAGGACCTTCACAGTCTGGATTCAATGTGAGTATGAATTATCTTGACCCCGAAATTTGTGATCATTTTTTTTTTTCTCTAGAAAAAAAAAAACTTCGCTAGAAACGCGTAGTGACTCGTCAGTTCCCGTCGCTTCGCGACGGGGGCTGGTCGGTTTAAGGCACAGCTAGCCCCGGGTCTGGAAAAGGGAAGGCACCTCATGTTTTGATGCTAATAACTCGCAGCCCGTACACTTCGTGTACGGGCTGCCGTAACTATAGACAGCGCTGTAGAAGGGATCCGTTCATGTACGTTGAATATTGATGGGTGACCTTGCTGATGGGTCGACCCGGAAGTAGAAAAAATCGCTGTGCTTTTGAACAGCAGCGCATACGGAGCGCTGAAGCCGCCTGCTCTAGCCGCCTAGCTTAGCTTGCTAGCAGACGGCGCTCGCGACCGGGGGTTTATATCGCCATATGTACCGTACCTGCGATATGAACACAACAAGTTACGTGTTTGGAACTGATTTTTGCCTTCAAATATCAATCACTCACTGTTAATTATGACAACATAAATATGTGGAAGAACCTATCTGCTCTTGTATTCTTGGTAGTTACATTAATTCAATGTCATTTTTAAAAAAATATATCACTTGTGAGAGATTCGGGGTATACCAGCCGCTAACTAATCATCAGTCAGTTCCCGTCGCTTCGCGACGACGGGGACTGGTACTTGGTCAGTCTAGGGCTGCCGCAGTAAAGGCACAGCATGCCATTGCATTGGTAGGCCCGCAAGTGTGTCTGTCAGAAAATTAAAAACAGAACAAAACCTAACGAGTAACGTTAAAAATGTTATAGATCTAGATCAAGGCCAGGCCAAAAATTACTTACCGTGAACAAATATTTGGTGCTATTTATGAGACCTGTAAGGAAGTGTTTGAATCCCGGGATTCGATCAGCATCGAGGGAGGAATTGTGCCTTATTACTTGATTGACTTCTTCAAAATACCCGCTTTGTTGTTGTCGGCCATTTCCACCAGACTTTACATCAAAGAACTTTTATATGATATGGAGAGCACATGCATGACTTTCGGGTGTACGGTAGATGCGCGCTCAGAGCGCGCCTTGAATCGTTCGCTATTGGTCCATTTGGGGGTGGGGGAGGGGGGGGGGGGGGGGGGGGGGGGAGCTATAGTTTTATTGTAAAGAAAACTAAAAATGACATATTTGCAATAGACAATAAAGCTGCTGCCCTGTATAATTATGAGGATTCGAAGGGGATTTTCAATGGAATTTGCACATATTTAATACAGGGGCTATCTTATAGCCCCGGGATGCTTAATTGTGGCCGGGCTAGTCGTAGTAAGGGCTAGGCCCTATATCTATAATGTTAACTTGACTTGATTATGTTTCATGCATGGGTTTACTTCGGCCTATGCTTGTTTTTTTTTCCTCCCGATTTCTGTTTTTGATCTTTATAAGTTAAGGGTCGAACAATTTGGCGCCCCTTACTTAAAGGTCGGTTTGACCCGTACCCCAAGGTCAATTTGGCGGCCCTTAAGGTCAATATGGCGTCCCTTTGAGCGCCTACCTGCGGGGGGGGGGGGGGGGGGGGGGGGGGGGCTGTGCCCCCCAGAATACATATTTACGTGCATGATGTTTCTGCGGCCAGCGCGTAGCTCGTGCGGAAATTTTCTCTAGAGCTCTGAGCGATATCGATCTGAAAACAAAACATTTTAAGCACAAGCATGCACAAAAGAAAATTGTTACTTAGATCTGTTTATATGACCAGA
This sequence comes from Paracentrotus lividus, assembly GCA_940671915.1. Lineage (NCBI taxonomy): Eukaryota > Metazoa > Echinodermata > Echinoidea > Camarodonta > Echinidae > Paracentrotus > Paracentrotus lividus. The sequence goes on along the minus strand of CALNVZ010000218.1, from coordinate 38,919,065 downwards.
GGGCCGCGCATGAGTTTAACACCGAATTTGGTGCCCCAAGTAATTCTCTGTGACTATTTTGGCGTTCTCTTAGTTCACATCAATATGGCGCCCCCTATGTAAAAGATAAATTTAACACTAATTTGGGGGCTTCCTAAATTTAAACTTATGATAGGCCTAAACACGGAATCCCTTTCAGTTTAAGACCAATTTGGTGCCCCTGAGGTAAATTTGGCACCCCTCTCTATAAAGATCGATTTGGTACGTGCCCCATATTCTAAGTTAAAGTTTGCGCCCTCTAAATTTAAGATCGAATTAGCGTCCCCTGATCAGCTTTAGGTCAATTAGCCCTGTCCCTAGCTACTTTTAAAATATAACGCCCCTGAATTTCAAGTAAATTGGGCGCCTTTAATTTCAAGATTAATATGGCGCCCCTACAAGTATCTAATTTCTTTCCCCTCTTTTTGTTCTCCTTCTCTCTCTCAAAGTTTTTTTTTCTTTACTGCCTATAGCTATAGTATATCTCTCAATTTAATTTTTTTTTTTAAATCCTTTTTCCTTCTTTTTTCTTTTTCTTCTTTCCCTTTCTTTTTTCACCCTTTTTGGTGCCCCTTCGCACCCACCCGGGGGCCATGGCCCCGTCCCCCTCCCATGGGTGAGGTTTTAAAATATCAAGGAAAATTAGAGAGAGCTATATAGAGAGGAAAAAAAAAAGCTTCACGTACGCGCAACCCCGAATTACAACCAAACCCAACTTCTTACAGAAGTATACCAGGAGAGTGACTGCTCTTTAGAATTTAAATTCTATTGCATACCTAGCTAGCTAGCTTCGTACAATTGAATTACGTCACCTGACAGTGTCAGTGACATCTATCTATTCTAAGTAAGAAGAGTAAGAGCCTAACAAAACAGCTTTGTTTTCTACACAATAGACTATCAAATGGACACCGATATCGTTTTTTATTTAGTCGAACTTTAAACTGAACGGCATTATCCTGTTTTAAGTCACCAGTCCATTCACTCCCGTTCATTTCGTTAGTGCAGTGCCAGTGGCGGAGACATCATTAAACTCAATTGACTTTGTACACAGTGAGGGAAAGGAAAGCCGAGAGGAGACAAATTGAAGGATATAGTCTAGCCAACTGAACTATAATTTCACCTGCAATTCTGCCCTGGAAATGATTGGAAGCTGAAGAATTAACACATAGAATCAACAAAAATCATGGATGGAGCAAGCGAAAGGCAACCCCAGCGAAGCACGGGCCAATCGACTGGGGAGTTTGAATACAGTGAGTTGCCAGTCGCTCTCATCGCTACCAATGTCAACGAATGTGTATTCACGGACGAGAAAGAGAGGGTAACAACAGTTTCATTATCTACGGAGCCTTTAAAGTGCCATCGACTTGACGACGCGACATGGCGAGATACTTTATCTCGCCATGTCGACTTAATATCCTTATTAATATTGTGTCGACATGGCCATGGTGAGATATTTTATCTTGCCATGTCTAGATTCTACATAATACTCTAGCTACTAGCCTAATTATGTTGAAATGGCGAGATACATTATCTTGCCAAGTCGACTTATAAGAAGTTATATGTCGACATGGTGAGATATTTTATCTTGTCAAGTCGACTTAAGTTATATGTCGACATATGAGAGATCCATTATCTTGCCAAGTCAACTTAGATTCTATATAAAAGTTATATGTCGACATATATTTCATCTTGCCAAGTCGAATTGTAAAAAGTAATATGTCGACATATAACTTTTTATAAGTCGATGGCACTTTAAAGGCTCCGTAATTATCAATAATAATTAGAGGGTCTACCTGACAATTTATATTTTGTTCTCACTGAATCATGTATAAGGA
>CALNVZ010000218.1:38773256-38917194 GCA_940671915.1 Paracentrotus lividus | reverse complement strand
GGGGGGGGGGGTTGGTTGTCCGGACACTTAACAAAAATGAAGCCTTGTTTTTCGGATTAAGCCAAAAATATAGGGGCTATGTTGAATACTTCTCATCATCAAAATCATCAATATCTGTTCTCCACATTATTTTCTGACATTTTGTGCTAAAAGATTTCAAAGGCATAGCTTGTAAATCCTTTCAAATGACTGGTTAAAACTGAGTGTCCGTCCGGACATCTGCCGTCTGGACCAGGCCTTAAATTTCGTTACTTTTAGGGCAAGGCCATTTTTTCTCCAAAATTTAGGGCACTTTGTCCACTTCAGAGGGCATCCACAGCCATTTTTTTTTCATAAAAAGGGCATCGAAGGCCACTTTTTCTTCATAAAAAGGGCACCGAAGGCCACTATTTCCCCCTAAAATTTACCATTTTAAATTTGATTTGATTTCCAGGCAACAAAAATAAAACAATAAATCTACATTATAATAATATAAAGCAATCATGACAATGACAACAGCCTTAAACATTACAAAATATAGGGGGAAAAGGAAGAAGTCCAAATATGCACCAGCCAGGTCGGCAGGTGATGATTTTCTGTTTAAAATATTGCCTTTTCTGTATGGGGAAAACGGACAATTCCTTTCCAAAGGGATTTGCAGATGAAAATTCTGTTTGGCCTGTCTATATCATTTAAAAACCACATTCTGTTTACATACTGACAGATTTGAGACTTTAATGTGACAAAATAGTGACATATTTATTTCCCTGTTATTGTAGGTATTAGAGTCAGTCCTTCAGGAAAGGGCAATAAATTTCATGAGACGGCATTAAGGCCAGCTTGAAAAAAGGCAAGGCCACTTTGGCCGTGAAATTAATCTGTTTTCCCTTGGGCACCACAACCAGGGACATAGGCATCCATGGCATAGCCGTCGATGACCTCCGTGAAATTTATGCCCTGCTGGACATACAACAACCAGGTATACGTGTAGTTGACGAGTCTATTACAGTATTACGAGTCAATGACTTATGTTGCTCATAGTATTTCTAGACCCTTCAAGTTTCTGACATTTGGAGGATAGCGAGTAGGGTTATACACTGAGAGCTCCATATTTAATCCCACAAAACATTCAACAAAGCCCAAACAGCATCGGGTCAATAACAAAATAAAAATAATAGTTTCAATTCATACTCACATTACATGCACTATCCTTGGATAATAATCCTTAAAGCACTATTTCCATGACCATGGTGTCTGGAATTGAGACTCTTAAATATGTGGTAAGAGTGCCCAAGTCTGCGCAGTGCCTATGTCTGCGCACCCACGTAAATGCGTGATTTTCAATCATAGAACAAAACATCAAACTGACACCAATTTTCAATCTCAACCTCAACAATCCATTTTAATACCCAAAAATGCGAAAATAATTTATTAAAAATGAGTTTCAGCAAGTTTCATTTGCTACCCTGAAAATTTCAGTCATTGTCAAAAAAGAAAAGGTCCAAAACTTCACTGCGCTTGAATTGCGTGCAAAATGAGTGAGTGCGCAGACACGGGCACTATTAAGTTTTGCTACACAAAATGACAAGCCCGTCTGAAAATCGTAAAAAACATTGTTCTTGTAAATAATTTCTTGAAATTTTTTGTTTCATTGATCATTAGAATAAGAAGAACGAAGTAACATTGATGATTCTCAAAATAATATTTTACTTTATAATAAAATCGAGATCGAATTTTAGGTGCGCAGACATAGGCACTTCCTTCCTGCTACAGGATTCAAGGAATGTCAGATTTTAGGCATGTAAAAGTCTGATACCATCCGAAATAATATTCTTTCATTGCAGGTAGCCTTTGAGGAGCTGTGTTGTATGTATGGAGAGAGTGTTGAATTCCATTATCTTCCCAGCTTTCGTCGTATCAGAGTATCTTACGGATCACCTGAGGAAGCAGTAGGGGCTAGGATAGCGCTTCATTCAAAAGTCATCAGTGGTGACGTCGTCAATTTCTATTTTGCACAGTATTATGGATCAATACTCTATCTTCATTCAAGGGCTGTGTTTTAACAGACCTTTTCGGGACAATGGGGGGGGGGGGGGGGCGGGAGGGGGTAATTTGTGAAGTGACCCCACAGACTAAGGGTCGAATTAAAGACCTAAATGTATATAATATAAGAACCACCAAAGTCCATCTCTTGGCCAAATTGAGTTTAACATTGGAGGTTGTTGCTCATACATAATCCTATCTTGTGTATAATTTATAGCACTTTATGTATGGTGATGATTCTGATTTTGTATCACTTAATTGTCAATCTTCCACAAAGGAACATAAACATTATATAAAAGAATTGCACATATTCAAACATAATATGTATGATAAGAGTAATCCAGGTCACGGCACATTACTTACAATGCAGGTTATACAATATAAAGTGAAACATACAATAACAGAGAAGAAGTACTTGATACTCTATCTTTATTCAAGATATGTGTTTTAGGATACCTTGTCGGGACAATGACGGTGGGTAATTTGTGAAGTGACCCTAAGCAGACAAGGATAGAATTGTAAAAAAAAGTTGTTTGGGTAACACGGTCTATCTGTGTATAGCGTCCAGGCAGGTAACAAAGAATTACCCAACAATTGCTTGGCAATAAAATTTCTGAAGTGTCTATTCAGAATATTTCTGTCATTTGGATGTTAAAGTATTGTTATTATGTAAGAAGTGTCTTTGGGTACTTTTTAATGACTAAATCAGCTCAAGCCCTTTCAACTCAATTCAATATTAATCAGATAAATCTTGATGCGTAACACATGATCTTTTTGGGAAACAAACATGGGATACGTGGCACTACAAATGTTTTATGCATTGTTGAAGACTATATTTGTAGTTCTTTGTGATACCTATTTTGTGAATACAATTAAATTCGGTCCACTTGTGTTTTATTTTGTTTATGCAGACAAAGATATTGAAAGAGACGAATCCAAGCCTGGAACCCCCTCAACCGGTCAAACAGTTCTTGATATCACCCCCTGCCTCTCCTCCTGTGGGCTGGGAACCTGTACCAGAGTCAGAACCTATCATTGACTATGACCTTCTAGCTGCACTAGCCAACCTTGCACCAGGTAAATATAACAGTCTAGATAGCAGAGTCAGAACCTATCATTGACTGTGACCTTCTAGCTGCGTTAGCCAACCTTGCACCAGGTAAATATAACAGTCTGTACAAGAGTCAGAAAACTACTTTGGGACGGACTTAAGACTACTTTGAGACGGCTTTGAGATAATTATGAAAATTGTCGCGGAGATGCTTAGATGACTCAGAGACGTCTCCGCGACGGAAACTGTATCAGAGACGTCTCTAATACTTTTATCCGTCACAGAGACGATATTTTCTTTTCTGTCGCGGAGACGTCTCAGCGAAGTGAGATACCACCATAAACTATGATCAAATGGACGACATCAGTCATGATCACAATGGTAGAGGCTAGATGGACATTATTGTGTATGCCTAGAGCACATTTATTAATGCATCTTTCTCTGACTTGAGATGTTAAACAAGTGAGGTGGACTGCATCCTCACACAGTATAGTATTCAAGTGACCTGGCTCATATATCAATCATCAATAGGTCATAACATTTCATGGCACTATACTGATTGTAAATACTACATGACTTGGGTAGTCTTTGCTCAAGGTTTCTCATTACAAAGACTTTTAATAACAGCATACATCAGATATCACCAATCACCACAAATATAACAATCTATGAGTCCGAAACTATCATTGACTGTGACTGTAGCTGCATTAGGTAAACTTGCACATGGTAAGTATTGTATGAATAACGTTATTGACTGGCAGGGTGTACAAGGTATTGGTAAGAACCGTTAATGGTGGTATCTCACTTTGCGGATAGGTCCCTGCAAATTGGACACTCAGAGATGTCTCTGATACTCTTTTCAGTTGCAGAGATGTCTCTGATACTCTTTTCAGTTGCAGAGATGTCTCTGATACTCTTTTCAGTTGCAGAGATGTCTCTGATACTTATTCCTTCACAGAGACATCTCTGATATGTCCCTGAGATGTCTCTGCAACAAGTTTCTAAACCGTCCCAAATTCAAATTCAAATATAATGTGATAAAGACATGGCAAATAAACAACTCAGGAATTCCATCCAATTTGTTCAAAGTAGTCCCAAATCCATTTCAAGGCAAGTGAGATACCACCATAAGGTAACATATCTTGAGGGGTTAACGGTATTGCTTGTGTTGATGGTACTTCCTTGGTTGAACAGGAAGTGCTTATCTGTGACCTGCTGACAATGTGACCTTGTTATGTCACACAAACATTCCCTATTGAAAGAATCTACTAGGTTCAATGAATGAAGACTCTTAAAAAATGAATGTTTATTCAGTATGTGAAGGGCTTTGTTGCAGATGGGATCAGATCCACTTCAAAACATGCCAAGAAAATCCATTTTTTGTTATCTTACCATTCTATTATCAATAGATCTTTCTTAATAGTAATTTTTTGTCACACTTTGATAGGAATTTCAACGAAACAAGCATTGTATGATCCCGTATCCAAACATTTAGTATTCAGTCAATCATTTGTTTGTTTTAGGTGAAACCCATGAGTTACATCCAGCTGAGGGCAACAAACCTAGTATTGTAGTAGAACCCAGTGTTGATCCCATCTCCAAACATGTAGTATTCAATGAATGATTGTTTGTTCGTTTGTTTTAGGTGAAACCCATGAGTTACATCCAGCTGAGGGCAACAAACCTAGTATTGTAGTAGAACCTTGTGAGGATCCTATCTCTATACATCTAGTATTCAATCAATGATTGTTTGTTTGTTTGTTTGTTTTAGGTGAAACCCGTGAGTTACATCCAGCTGAGGGTAACAAACCTGGCATTGTAGTAGATCCTTGTGATGATCCTATCTCTATACATCTAGTATTCAATCAATGTTTGTTTGTTTGTTTGTTTTAGGTGAAACCCATGAGTTACATCCAGCTGAGGGCAACAAGCTAGCATTGTAGTAGAACCGTTTGATCCCATCTCCAAACATGTAGTATTCAATGAATGATTGTTTGTTTGTTTGTTTGTTTGTTTTAGGTGAAACCCATGAGTTACATCCAGCTGAGGGCAACAAACCTGGTATTGTAGTAGTACCTTGTGATGATCCCATCTCCAGACATCTAGTATTCAATCAATGATTGTTTGTTTGTTTGTTTGTTTGTTTGTTTTAGGTGAAACCCATGAGTTACATCCAGCTGAGGGCAACAAACCTAGTATTGTAGTAGTACCTTGTGATGATCCCATCTCCAGACATCTAGTATTCAATCAATGATTGTTTGTTTGTTTGTTTGTTTGTTTTAGGTGAAACCCATGAGTTACATCCAGCCGAGGGCAACAAACCTAGTATTGTAGTAGAACCTTGTGATGATCCCATCTCCAGACATCCGGTACCTCAGAAGATACAGCAAACCAAGAGACCAGATCTTCCCTGTTCTTCATGATCACGACTAGTTTTCAAGGTCTTCAAGAGGGCGTTTTTCGAATTGTGTCGACTTGAACGATGTAACGAGGTAAAGAATGGAAGCTTTGGACAAATAATTATGAAAATTCATGTGGTATAATGGTACCTTCTTTATGTGTGATGCTCAAAGCTCTTTGAGGTGCTGGTACCAGTCTTGAGAACTTGAAATGCCTTGTCTCAGCTGACCAGTCTACTACAACGAGTAGCCAGGAGAGGTGTGAGCGTCACACATGAATAAGCCACCATTATTATGATTATTTGTCAAAACCTTCCATTCTTTATTTCTCATTCTCTTTGAGGTGGCATGTCAACACAATCTGAAAATTAACTATTAATCATCAGTGTTCAGGGGTGCATTTCATCAAAGGACTTGTCGGATGTTTTATCCGACATACTGTTATAAGCTACTGAAATGCTTGCATCTGATTGGCTGACAGCCAATTTGTCTGATAAAATGTCCGACAAGTCCTTTGATGAAATGCCCCCCACGTTCTACAGAGACTCTAACCCGAAGCACCTCTTAGATTCTTCTACCAGAACAGCTAGCAAACTGGAGACTCCAGCTAAAAGTGCAAGTATACCAAATCACCAACAGAAAGCCCAAAATTCCTGGTGGTCAGAGTCTGCTTTTAGGGTTTTTACAGGTCTCGGGTAAATGAGGTAAAATACAGTGATTCAGATGCACTTTTGCCACAAAGTTTGCTGGATGGGAGGAAAAGAGGGAAGATGCAGCTAGGGCGTGAGAAAAAGGGAGAAATACAACTTGGATGTGAGAAATTCAAACTTGAGTAGGAGATTTTGAGTCTCTGGTTTTATTTATAGGGGAAGTTCACCCTGGAATTTTAATAGTATTATAAAATGCAGAAAAGTAAAAGAAAAATAAGAGTGAAATATTGAAGAAAATCGGCCACAAAATAGCCAAGTTATGAATATTTGAACTTTTGATTCTGTGACGTCACGTGCGAGCAGCTCTCCTATGTATTGTGTATGAAAATTCCATAAATTTGTCTTTTTTCATGGTTCTTGATAAGGAATGGGTCAATTTGACAGAGGCATGTATATAAACATAGGTTTGATGGTATATTGACCGCACAGGTGAACTAACTAATGTTCTTCTAAAAAAATGACACTTTATGGAATTTACATTAAAAAACACATATGAGAGCAGCTCGCATGTGACGTCACAGGATCAAAAATTTTAAATCTTTATAACTTTGTTATTCTTTGGTTGATTTTCTTCAAACCTGCACTCATATTTTTCATCTTTTAAAACCTGCATTTTTTAAAAACCCAATTTAAACCCAGGGTGAACTTCCCCTTTAAGGGGATGTCAATACAGTCTACCCCTGTTGCAACAAGCAGAGATGTTATAACAATGTAACAATACAAGGCCATTCTTCCGGTACCAATTCCCGACATGTGCAAACCTACAACACATGTGTGAGTTCAGTATTATGAGAATTCATTAATTTATTTCAACAAAATGAAGGTCCAAAGCATCTTGTTCTAATGGAAGTACACTGTGTTATGTCTGCCACAGACAGGTTTCTTATGTGTTGGTTTACACACAGGAAAACAGAGATGGGACATTTCAGCAAATATATCAGGACAATAACACCCCCCCCCCCCTGAAATAGTGTTAGGGTTAGGTGTAGGCTTAGGGGGTAGATTTTTGGCTGGGGTAGTTGTCCAAGAACCTTCAGCAAAGTTTAAAATCCTGGCTTTTTTTAAAGTGCAACTTTAAGTCTACTTACCTCTTTGCAAAACACCCCCGTGAAAACTGCCTGTTCGTTACAAAATCTGGTATCCGTGCTTGTTTTAATGCAATTAGATTGTCTTTAAACCAAACAGTGACAGAATTCACATAAAAGAGACAAGGTGGTGCTTTTATCCGTCATTTTGGCTTAGTAGGAGGAGATATAATAAATATTGATTTGTTATTTAGATGTACAGTATTTATTCCAAGAAATTATAACATGCTATTTCATTTGTGTTTTTGTAGATTTCTTTCAAGTCCATTGTATTTGTAGACGTCCTAGACAGGACACTTAATTTTTTCAGATACATGAATTCTTCAAAAAAGGAAAGCAAGCCCCAAATCAGAATTAATTGTGCATGAGCTGTGCTTTATCAACTAATTCTTTACACGTTACTTAAAATGTGATCTTAAAAATTATGGGGTTGTATGGTAAGGAAAAAATTACTATTCTTAAAAACAAGGCAACACTCGACTTTAAAGATAATCTTGAGTAGTAGTGATGATTAAGTAAATCAAAACATTCTTGTTTCTACCAGAATCTCAAGTATAGGAAATAAATACTACACACCAAAGGAATTTACAGGAAAATGCATATTTGCTAAGAAAAGAGCAAAATCAGCATAATTTCTGTAGCTGGACGTCCATAGTCCAAGCACATGCATGATTAACACGCCCATGTGGAAAGTCTACGGGTATATCATGTGCACACGATTCGCACTGGATCTGTGTGTATATGTTGTGCCGTGACTTGTGGCGATATAGCGGTCTACTCCAAGTCTCAATTTGACGGACTGTTTCGAAATTTTCTCAACATTTATTCTGAAATCATTATCGAAACGTGAATATAATCTTGTGTAGGCATATATGTTAATGGAACAATGTGAGTACATATCTTACAGATTTATCTCGAATTATTTTGGCTGTAAGAACTCAAGCTTTGCTTTAAAGGGAATCTAGTGTAGTGGGAAGGTGTGGGAAAGATGAAGAAAATTATTGTGAGCTTTTCTGTTATTTTCATGCCATTTGGGAAGAGTATCATAATAAAAAGATCCACAATAAAAGATTGCTCATCAATTGCCCTAATAGTCATAATGTGACCCAAAATATAGTAAAATATGTTTGGGTCCCGATCATTTTGTGTTGCCCCATGTATGCATTTCTGTGTAAGTCTATGTGACTCAAAGCTGAATTGGGTCAATTTCTTATCATTTTGATGATTCCAAAACCTCACAGCTCAAAATAATTCTAAGGTAAACTGTTATCAACCTTTCCAAATTACCTTTAGACGGTTTCTTCCACATTTCAATGTCATAACCAGATAGTTTGACTTTAGTTTAAAATAACAGACAGTAAGTACTTGACCAAATAGAAAGTTATTTAAATAGGTTGATGATTTCAAGTAAGTTTCTTTGACCCATATTCTGAACCAAAGACTGAATTTCTACGAGTCGCAAGTTTGTGCAAACCTATTGTGCGATCCTTTTGTCCGATGCATAAGTCAACATCAGACAAAAGGATTGCACAATAGCTTTGCACGAACTTGCGACTCTTACAAACTCCGTCTTCGCTCTGGAATACAAGCCATTGTGTTTATCATAGTCGTACAATATATTTCTGTGAATCTACAAACTCCTTGGGGAGAAATAATTGATTATTAAGAGCAAATTGATTTATGGCTACATTTATGTTGTTATTTCCCACAAAGTGAATAGTATATGTACTAAACAAAAAATAAATGGGAAAATAAATTATGAATTATCTTGTACAATGTATACATGTATAGTGGGGTGTCCATATTTCTCACACATTTCAAAAACTACAATGCCATCCACTATTTATCATGTTACACGAAATCACCCAAAACAACTATCAAATAAATGAAAAAGTTCTAGACTCGTTATCAATCAACGTAGAAATGAACAAGCTCTAGGGTTTTGTCGATATTGCGATCTCAAAAAAAGAAAGTCAGATACAACGAGAACCAAGTTATATATAAGTTTGACAAAATTTTATCAAAAACATGTATCAGCCTGGGCCAAGATAACTGCACGTCAATAGTGAGTAAAGATATTGTTAAATTCGTATTTTATTTTGAGGACCTCTAACTGGAGAAAAACAATTTCAAGACGCTTTTCAAGAAGTTGGGATTTTCATGGAAAGGACTAAAAAGGCTACAAAGTTTGCTGATGTGATGTCAATATTTTAACGATTTGTCAGGTTATTTTAAAGAATGTTCTGTCACAAGCTACTTTCAGACCCCATTATTTGAATTGGTGCTATCAGATTTTAAAAATATCAATTACTTTTTGAGATATCAAACTGTGCTCGAAGTTCTGCCGTATATGAAATAAGGTCACTCCACCACGTACATGCGTCTGTCATTTATGGCAAATAATTGTTAATGAACAATGTGTTAGTGAGTTTTTTTCTTCGTATTTTGTAAATATACTGTGCAATAAAAATGTCCTACATAAATTCAATTTTGAGTCTTTTTTTGATTGCTTTAGTTTTTCTACTTGAGGGTATCCCTATACAGGGATGCCAGTTAGTTTTACATAGAGGGCCTGAAAAAAAAACCTAAATACATATATATTGAAACCCCATACATGCTGTGCAATAAAAAGACTGGAAAAGCCTGAAATGGTACGGTATGGGCCTGAATTCAGGCAATAGCCTGAAAACTGGCATCCCTGCAATAGATATCCTGACCCCATTGTAGGGTCATCTTGACTTGGTATCATAAATGTAATCCTAGGATATCATGGCCTGGTGAGCTAAGGTCATTGTGACCAGGGAGGCATTTCATCAAAGGACTTGTCAGACATTTTATCCGACAAATTTGCTCTCAGCCAATCAGATGCAAGCATTTTAGTAGCTTATAACAGTTTGTTGGATAAAACGTCCGACAAGTCCTTTGATGAAATGCCCCCCTGGTGTGTGCCCTGCAGTATATCGGCCCTGTGGTCTATTGGACTGTATAACATCTAATTGTCAGATTGAAGCAGTTAAATGTACCCACAGCACTAAATTGCAGTCCAATCCCATTGTAAGAGATGATACAACAAAATATTATTTCTGCATGTATGGTAGAGGTACCTTAGTCCACGCTGTACATTAGTCCACGCACCCTATACTACGCACGATGCGACGCGGTATGTGCGCTAAATTTCTTGAACAGTCGAGAAAACAACTAGCCTATCGGAGATATCACAAAAAGTTCGGAGAAAAATCATTGATTTCTTGTATTTTATGATTTCATGAAATCATAAAAAATAAACTTAATTGAGACGGGAAATGAAAATGTACACTCATTTACTGTATGTGCGTGGACTAATGTACCGTTCAGTTTTGCCAAAGCAAATTTGACACGGTCACGGAATCGACTCGGCTTGTGCATTCGCCAAATATTTCCATGGTAGTTTTCTCTATAAATGTTCTTTGGAATATTAAACATTTGATAGAGAGAATAATCTTTGACAAAAACATTGAATTATTTGACTTGTTAGCAGTTGAAAACAAAGTGCGTGGACTAAGGTACCTCCATCATACAATGTATGACAGTTTATGAAGTCAAGAATCATTAAAAGTATTTGATGAATTACAGTGAGATGATTGTGTGTATAACAATTAAAAAAACAAAAACATAACAGTAAATTAGAACCAATTCCTTTTCAAAATTTTTTAACACAGTATTTTATACATGGCTTCCCAGGTGCATTCAGACACATCACATTGTATGAATGAGAATGTACTGTATTGTGAGAGTACCAGTGAGTACTGTATAAAAACTTATTATATGGCGGTATCTCACTAGACGGATTTGGGACTACTTTGAGACAGTTCTGCGACAAGTTTTAAAACCGTCTCAAAGTAGTCCCAAATCCATCTCCAATCTGTCTCCACGAGATGCCACCATAAGAGTACATTTCCCTTTTAATATTGAAAGCTATATACACCGGTTGTGTGTGGTTTTTTGTTGGGATGTGTGAGCCTTATTAGCACATGTAGTTGCAGAGCGATTTTGGTGAAAGTGTGTGAAAAGAAGGTTAAGTGTTGTTTGCTTGCGTCTGGAATCATGATATTTTCTGTGTTTTCAGACTTCCTTTTCAATAGTCTTGCAACATCGTTACAGACCTACAATTTCATTTAGGTTATGTTAGTTTACTTTATCATATGCTTTAAAATATTTAATCTTTCACATGAATATTTTGTACAATGGATGCAATTCAGCCTTCAGGCTGCCATTTTTGTTCCAATAACAACTTTTCAATTCAATTCAATTACAAACAACACAATTGTGCATGTTTGAAAATTGGGACAGTAAGAGTCGCCACATCATTACAGAATCTCATATACATACATACATACTAACTGTGTTTTTTCTATTATTTTTTACAACAGTATGTACATGTATTTTGTAAATAAAAAAATAAATGGACTCTAAATCAGGAGTATCAAGAGCAAATTTTGATTTAGAAGAGGGATTTAAAAGCATGGCATGGATTATTTAAATGGGTGTAAATGTTATATGGTAATATTTCTGTTATATTTTCCCTTGCATTGTGCTTTTTAAAAGTTTATAAGGTTGTCCCATTCACTACATAACCACCGGTATGACAAGTTTTTTAGTTCTGTCAAAGAAGTACTCTCAAACATCGGTAAGGGGTGCACAAAAAACGGCACTACACAAATTTGGTTCAGTTATTGGAGTTTAAAATTTTGTGATACACATTGGGAATTAGAAAATCTCTTTCAAATTGAGCTGTAATGTTATGTCATTTTACATCGACCATGAATCATGATCAAATGAGAATTGAACTGCGTTGATATAAAATCACAAAATGTTAAACTTTTGATCCAAATGCAAATAAAATTAGGTAAAAATATTTACCTCCAAATTTCGGCTTTGATCTTCGGCATTCGCCAGAGGATAGACGGGTTATATCCCTGGAGAAGGCTATAGCTCACAGCTGAAAATTTGGAGGTAAATATTTTTACATAATTTGGACCAGTTGGATCAAAAGTTCAATATTTTGTGACCATGAAAGATAATTCCTGTGTCATTTTATCACAAATTTAAAATTCAATTAAGTGACCCCAATATCTGCTTGTGCCCTTCTGTTGGGCTTACAGTGCAGTGGTGGATCAAGGCAGGGGGGTATAAGACATCCCCCTCATAATTTAAAAACCAGTCATTGACTGTACATGTTAAAATTAGAAAATTTCAGTGGCACCCCCCTAGCGGACCTGGTGCCCCCCCCCCAATCCTGAAATCCTGGATCCGCCACTGCAGTGCAACATACATGTATATCTACACTAATTAAACATGACTGTCAATAGTAAAAGGCAAACAGAAAACAAACTCAAATACCAAAGATGCATCAAGATCATTCATATTTTAATCAGTCTCTTGGCAATGGAAAGGTCAAAAGAAAACATCTGTGGCAAATTAACAAGCTAGTTTCTAGAAACAACATTCATTCATTTTCACGTTTTTAATTTAGAAAGGTGTATTTTGCCTGTAGTTCAGAGCCAAATTGATAAAAACCATTTATGATCGGCGGGAAAACGGGTGAATATTATATTTATACATTCTATTGAAATTCTATTGATTTATCTACATGTATTTATTTCAATTTGAACAAGAGAATGGGTGCTTTTTAAAATATGGTGGACCTTATGCAAGTCAAATCTTTTGGAAATGGATAAATAACCTCTGTCTCAGGCGGTTATCCTACTTATGTCAGTATGTCTTGGGCTTCCATGGGTAATTTGACACAATGGATGCTTACCCAGTAATAGGTGTTGTCCATCACCTAAAGTTTATCACCATCAGACCTTATGTAATGCCTTGTATATTCAGTCCATTCCAACATTTGAAAAGTCATTATTTCACTCGGCCCTGGCCTGATGATGCCCGGAGCAGCATGGAGGATTTTTTATAGTGCTACAGCTTGTTTAACTGTGGTCCAGAAAATTTAGCTTCAAGACAGATATTTCCTGTGCTTTTTGCAAATTATTGGGTCAGCAAATTATGATCCACTCCCCAGGAAAGCCCAAGACCCTAGCTCTTTAATACGTGTTTGATGATTTAGGCAAGGTTGACCGTCAATACATTATTCAAACATGTCAGCTAAAGGGGCCTAGGGTATTCAGTAATGGAATTACATTAATTCATCATTTTTTGTGTCGAATTACAAACACTTCCTGCAAGTCACACAGAGCGCTACACTTAATGTTCACAAATTTAAAACCGTCCTTTCAACGTTCTCCGTGCACTGCTACTCCACCCATGCATCCATTCTTTAAATGGAAATCTATCAGAATACAAATATACCAATTCTAATAATTTTTTTAAAGGTTTTCTAATATGTTGGTCTGCAAGATTTCACTCTAATATGTTCCACAAAGATGTAAGTACAGATAAGGTTGTATGGAAGCTTGTATGACTTGCAGAGAACGAGTGAATCTTGTTGGTTTTCTGCTCCTGAAGCTTGACCGGGCGATACAGAAATCTCTAAACTCATGACAGAGGATAACCACAATGGCCCGTATTCACAAAGGCGTCTTAAGTCAAGCCATAGCTTAACCCTAAAAAGACTGAGGGAGGGGGGGGGGGGGGGGGGGGGGGGGGCTTATTGAGCCCCCTCGACATTTTTAGCGATAATTTCGCAACGCAGAAAAAAATTAATAAAAAATAGCAGAGACTTCATGACTATAATAAGTCTTGCGCAACTTTTAAGACCAAATTTGCAATGCCCGGGGTACGCGGTTCTGAAATTAAGTAACATTTCGTAAGTGCATGTCAGACCCGAAATTGCTCAAATACATGATTTTGTGTAGAAATCCAATGCAACTTGTGTTTTCAGACAAAATTCATAAATGTACCATGATTTTCTCTTTTACTGATTGAAATCAATTAATTTAAGATTTTTTTTATGATTGATATGATGTCATTAATGATTTCCATTAAAAAAAAAACAATAAAAAACAAAAGTTGAGAAACATAGAAATACATAGGAAATTTTCAAAACAATAGAATACCAAAGAAAAAAAAAATCTTAAATCTTTTTTTTTTTTTATATGCATTTCATCAGAAGCCTACGAAGAGTGTGTAAACAAAAAAGTAGCACTTTTGGGACTTTATTTAATTAATTAGAGCAAATCTGTGATTTTATGCATAAATTAGCATAATTACAATGTAATCAGTGATTACATTTTTGTAGAAGATGCCATGGGTAACGCACGTGCCAATTTTTGGCGCGATCGCACGATTAATGGCAGAGATCTTAGGGGGGCTGAATGAGCGCCCCCCCCCTCCCCAGTCTTAATGTGTGTCAAAATAGCCCAGTCTGCTTAGGGTTAACACTGTGGCAAAATGTGAAACAATATCCATGTTGCATGTTCCTTACACATTTACTGGAATCTGGAATCGTGCTTTAATTGTCATGAAAACTTTCAAACTTATTCCCAGGCATTTTTTAAGAGATCAAGTGCAAAAAATTCTGATAAATCGAAGATCTATTGTTCCAGATTGTGTCACATTTTGCTACTCACAGTTAAGCCACAGATCTAAGCTAGGCTTAACTTGAAGATACTTTTGTGAATACGGGCCGATGGCGGTAATGACTCCAATCCCAACATCCCAGCAGTATGGATCTTGTTGAGTTGACTGCATGTGATCGCTGCCTCTAAACCACTTATAGTTAGTCAGACATTTATTTTTGCTACATATGTATCTTACACATTTTCAAAATCTTGAGCTCCTACCCTTTTCTGCGGTACACTTTCTCATTTGCATGCAATACTGTATTAGAACTTTCTAAAACTGGAAATTATTCATTTAAAGGGTCTCTGATGTAAAGAAGAAATAATTTGTATAGAGCTTAAACACATGAAATTAACCCAAATAACTTATCTCACACTATACAATACTGGTGGAGGAGTTTGAAGAACTGACTGTATACCTTTACAAATGTATGTCAGCAAACCTATGCATTGAAGATGGTATTAAGAAATAGATGTAAACTGTTAATGCAAAAACATGATATCAAGGACCCATTACACAAAGGTTTGCGATCAATTACAAATTTAAAGAATAATTATAATTGGCAAAGGGGGGTTTTTCACGGATACGCAAACGTTTGGCGAATGATACGTATGTCTAATCAAACAGCCTTTTTTTACATTAGGAAAAGCATTAAAAAATGACTGTTGGTTTCGACGTTCGTATGCTTCGAATATCGTTCAAGTGCCCTGTGAAAACACCCCTATACTGCTCAGTCTTTTGAACAAATAGCATGTGGGACAATGATCTTAACTGGCCATTACTACTTTGGGATTGATGATAAACCTTTGGGTTATGGAGCCAGAATTGTTGGTTTTGAGGCTCAGTACCGACTGCACGCATGTGGTGTTGAAGCTATAAAGAGGGCACTAACAGTAGGCCCTGTTACAACCGGTAATGTTGCACCAATGCACTGTCACACCAATGCATTATTTACAACCTTTGACATCACAACCTGACATATATGACTGTTCCTATTGTAAGTACTGTTACCGCTAACGTTTCTGTGCAGCTGGTACTGAGAGGGTCCACCGTACATTTAAGTGACCTTTGACCTTGCAACCAGAGAGATTACAGATTTGGTATCAAATTATTGATCTTAACCCTAAAAAGGCCGGGTTATTTTTGCCATCTCACAGCCGGGGGGGGGCTGATTAGGCCCCCCCTTCAGATCTCGGCCGCGATCGCGCGATCGCCGCGAAAATTTGCATAATAGTAGTGTGCGATGTAATCTACAAGACTGTATAGTTCGTTTTTCCAAAATAATGTCTTTTTAATTTATATTAATTAATTATGCTAATTTATGCATGAAATCATACATTTTTGCTCTAAATCATTCAATATGCTCTAGAATTCTAATTCTTGGTGTAAATATTCTTAGTAGCATTCTAAACAATTGTACGTGAAAAAATTCCGGTATCTAATTCATTTCTTATGTATTTTATTGTTTTGGGAATTTCTTATGTATTTCTTTGTTTTTCGACTTATGTATTCTATTGTTTTTTTGTTTGGAATACTTCGGTCATTGATTATCTCTAATGATTAGAGCATATCAACTAAAATAATGGCTATAACCATATTTTAAATACAGAAATGTGATTTTAGCATGAAAGCCATTTCCCATATGTTTTGTACACAAATACAGAAAATCTCAGGTTTTTGAGTCTGGCGCTGCATTACATAATGTTGCGCAACTTCCGAACCGTACGCTCAATTTTTTTCAAATAGTTTTAAAAGTTGCGTAAGATGTTAGAGAAAAAAGTCAAAATGCGCGGAGCGCGAATTTTTTTTCAGCGACATGACCGCGCGAAATGTCGAGGGGGGGCTGATTAGGCCCCCCCCCGGCCCTTTTAGGGTTAAACCTGGTGTATAGTTTGGTAACAAAAAGGAATAGCACAAAACCGATCAAATGTAGTTACATGTTGTCCACATTGCACTAAAAGATATGTGTGAGAGATCCCGTGACATTCCTTTCATTATTTCCGATGAATTTCATTGAAATTGTTTGAATGAAGGGTAATCAAACTGCGTTTAGACCTCTGCTGAGCACGATCGCACGCCGGAGGTTACGGCGTGACTTTGTGCGAACAATCTGGTTGTAACACCCACACAAGAGAATCCCCATTGGTTTTCCACGTGCAGCGCTAACCCGAGACGGGTCCCCGACTTATCTTTTTTAATCCTTATATTATGAAACAAAGACACTAAAACGAGAATTCAAGTACTATAATTTGCTTTATTATAGTTCTTGGATTCAATCCTTCGTAATTTATCTTAATGTGAATCGAAATTAATTTTTCTTTCTCCCGAAACTATACACCAGCTTTAAGTTAACGATAGTTGTACATAATACACTACATATTCTGTTCAACATCCTGTAACATACAAAATTAGAATCAATTGATATTGATAACTAACTAACCAATCAGGATCCTTGGTGCATGCACTTCTTGCATTAAAGTTTCACTCTGAACTAATCAGAATGATCATTACAAATTTACAACTAATTATACTTATTAATGTAGGGAATCAGTATCATTTACTGGACTGCTTGGGCAAACATGGAGACATGTGATATCATCAATGAATGTTGAATACACATAGAAATGAAGATTTAGCTGCATTTAATAGTTAAATGAAGAAAACTATTGTGAGCTTTCTTTTTATTTCAATGCAAAATAGGAAGAATATCATAGTAAAAAGGTTCACTTTAAAGGACCTAATACTCATATTTTGACACAAAATATACCCAAACAGCTTAAATATCTGAGGCCAAAATTGTTTGTTGTCTTATACAGGCATTTCTGTGTGAGTGCATGTGACTCTTAAGCAAAATCAGGTTAGTTTAATATCATTTGGGCAATTCCAAAACCTCACATCACACAATAATGCTAAGGTAAACTCTTATCAACCTTTCCAAAGCACTTTTAGACAGTTTCTTCCATATTTCAATCTCATGACCAGAACAATAATTTCACTTTAACTCTATATGTATGACCCAACTATAGGCCCCATGTAGCATTGAATTTCTTAAGGTGTAGCTTTAGCAAGATTTTCAATATTATCTGAAATCCTGCAATGAAAGGATTGTTGTCAGTTAAATCAGATACACTGTATGGGTTAATTGCCCAAAGCTTTTTTTTTTTAAATGAAAGTGTACACTTATGAAATATAAACGTTGATTGATTTCTAATGTTTGTCCCAATAGGCGAAGGTGGCATTGGCATTGAACGAAGCACATAAAG
Organism: Paracentrotus lividus; assembly: GCA_940671915.1. NCBI lineage: Eukaryota > Metazoa > Echinodermata > Echinoidea > Camarodonta > Echinidae > Paracentrotus > Paracentrotus lividus. Next base: position 38,899,107 of record CALNVZ010000218.1, on the reverse strand, counting down.
GGTTAAACGTCACAAATCCACATGATTAGATGGGGTTCAGCCATTCTAAAATTATGCCCATTTTTTACAGTCTGTCAGTTTTTAGGAATAAAGTTTGCCTTTTCATTAGCTTTCATGGTTTTATGTAAATGACGCCATGTTGTCAGAATTACAGTCAATTCCCATTATAATGCCAAACTCAGGACCAAGTCAAATAATGAGATCTCTTTATACTCAACACATGGGCACAATGACAAATGTACACAAAGGTTTGAAATCGGGACCAGAAAAATTGCTTCGTTATAAATTTGGATGAATCTGTGCTCATTATAACAGGTAGACGGAACTCAAATTGCCCTTGAATAGAGAGTCTTATTAAAAATTGTGATAATGTTTACAATCCAAACATTTAGAGAAACTTTCCTCATAAAATTGTCATTGTTGAAACCAATGGTTGAGTGTGAAGGGAGTTCATTTAATCAAAGTAAAAAACAAAACAAGTAAGACAATAAAAAAAAGAAAAAAAAAGGAAGAAAGAAATTGCAAATGAAGTTATCGAACCCAGAACAGAAGCATAATTAATACAATAACCAAGATACCTCAATCGTCTTGTAACAAGTTCCTTGGGAAAAAGACAGAATAGACAAAAAACAATACAAATGTAAATCTGTGTTTATACCCTTAACCCTATTTAGACCAAGGGACTCAACGTACCTTGGCCTTGATAGGGTTTAAAAAAAACTTCAGAAATATTACCTTTCTATGTAAACTCCATGCTCTCTTCATATCGCTATGTTGATACGTACATGTACCATCATCACATTTGATATTCTTTTCCCAGTTGGTGCTTAAGATATTGCTATTATGAGGCCAATACCTGTTTTTTTTTTTTTTTTTTGTAGTTGGCCTCTGTGTAACCTTCGATGCACTCAATCCAAAATCTAATAAGATCGTCTTCCTACAGTGATACTGTAGAGTACATGCTATTATCAAACTCTAAATTCATATCTCAAGCGGTTTTATGATATCTCAATAGTGGGAATGCAGGACAGGCCATCATGCAGAAAACCCCAAAACATACAGGCCTCATGAGCCAATCACCTGCTGTGACAAGGGCATCGAAATATAGAAAGAAATTAAAAACATGTATGTCTGTTTAGTTTACTTCATATATAAACTTAAATCAAACATGTTTAAACGCAAATTAACTTCAAGTAAAATGGGCAAAAGATTTGGACACTGATTTGACTTGGGAATGTGTAATTATTGTCCACCAAACTTGACACAAATTAGCAGTTAAAATATTTCCATTCTGCTAATAATCAAGAGTTCACTCCCTTTATTTCAATATTCATTTGCCAAACAATCTTTGGATTAGGCTACATGTATGTCACAGGTTTGAATGTATGCCACAGGTTTGAAAATGTTCTTTGAATTTCCTTGCTACAACAATAATTTACTCTGAATCGAATGTCTTGGATGACTGGGTGGCACCTCTCAATAATTGAACTTGTTTGCATTTAGAAATGAAGAAGATATTTGGAGCGTGCACCATAGTTATAATGACATGTAATAATCAGTATTTTCTGGACAACATAAAAAAACCAAGGTACATAGATGTGATGATCATTGAACGTTTGTGATTCAGACAGAAATCTCTCCAGGATTAGAGTTTGTGTTAGAGGGGTTAGCCTCATCACATTGTTCTGATTGGATTCTTTCATTAGGACTGTACGAGTTTGAATTCAAGGACTTGATAACATTTTCTGTTCTTGCTTCATCTGGTGCACAATTCTCATCTGGTGCACAATTCTCTTGAGGGCTACTAACCTCATCCCCAGGACTGTTAGACAAACCATTATTATTATCAGTAGTTGTTACATCAGACTGCCCATCGGTAACGTCTGATTGTTTATCAGTGATATCTGATAGATCGTCGAGATTGTTGCCGATGTCTCTATCAATAATACAAGTACTAGGGCCTTTGACAAAGGTGCTCAAATCGTTCTCCCCCAACCTCCCGTTATCCTTCCCGTTATTTTGCACCGTGTCTAGAAACGGTTCGGGTTGGCTCTCATCGCCATTTGTACTGAAATCTGGGGTAACGGTTCTTGACCTATCGCTGACCGGGTCAACATCACGGTCATCGTCACTAGACCTTTCAATGGTCCTTGTACTGACCACATCAATATCGCGGTCATTTTCAATTGACCCTTCGATGGTCCTTCTATTGACCGCTTCGATATAATGATCATCCTGATTGGACCTTTCACCTGATTTTGTACTGACATCATTGACATCACGGTCAACCTCACTAGACCTTTCACTGGTCCTTGTACCAATGACGTCATTATCACCATCATCATGATTAGACCTTTGACGGGTTCTTGTAGCGATGACGTCATTATCACGGTCATCCCGACTCTGCAAGCTGCCTTGTGAAGATTCATCCAGTGGAGTCCTAACTTGAAATTCTTCTTCTTCTTCTCTCACCTCCTTCTGTATTTCTGTGTATTCTGTATGCTGTTCTGAAGGTTGTTCTTCCATCACCAGCTGACCATCGGAGTCTGTCGGGGAATCCCTCCCTTGGTATTCGGGGATTTCCCTGTCTTCAAACTTGTTGGTGGTTGCATCCAGGGATGGTGTTGGCTGTTCAGCGACATCATCCACTGGGCTCGCAGGGGACTCTACAAAGTGGGAAGGGTTACACCAAGGTTCTACTGACAAGCTCTTACAGACACCTGGCTCCTGTTGAGACATGACGTCCTCCATAGGAGTCTCATCATCATCAGTGTATTCTGTAGTTCTGACATCAGGTATCTGGTTCCCCGTTGACTCCTCCTTTGGTTCTACTATCTCTTTACAAGGTTCTACATGCTTACCATACGTATCCTCTTGCATATTCTGTGGATTATCTGTCTGCATGTTTTGCCCACCATTGTCTTCGATCTGTGGTTCATGTTTCACGTCAGCTGGCGTGGAATCGGGGGTTAGCAGGACACCGGCAGACTCTGCAGCATAAGTTAATCTGGCAATTTCCAGCTGTTTTTCCTTGAGTTCTTGTTGAAGAGCTAGGATGGTACTCTGCATGCCTTCACCTTCATCGTTCAGTTGGATTACCATCTCGTACATCTCTGTCAAGGGTCAAATCAAAGGTCATAGGTCAAATAAGAGAGTGATGCTTCAGTAATACACAAACATAAAAAGAATTAGGGCCACATAAATATGCTGTGGTGGATGTGAATATATAAAGACAGTAAAGGTAAGCTCACTGCCTGGAAAAGTCACAATACTGTTCATAATTGTACTGACTTAAGTCAGTCCTGTCGATTTTCTCAAGGTTTGGCAAGAAATCTTCCCTCTCAAATTTCTGTCAAGACTAATAATTTGAGGATAGGGCTTGCCAAAAGGCTGCAAAAGCACTAACTCTTCCACCAACTTCAAAAATATGACCCAACTTGACCAATTCAAAGTAGAACTGAAATACATGTAGATAGAAAGATAAATGGTTTATTGGTACAAAACAAACATCATTGCGGCAAAGCCGAATTGCGATGTATTTACAAAATTAAATATAACATAAAGTTATCATACAATAATTGTACATGGAGAACATTCTTTAATGTCTAAAATTTATGCATTGTAATTATTAAGAGTACATTGAAAATAGATTGATTAAACAGATTCAATTATTATGCATGGCTCATATTCAAATAATTTCTTTTCTTTCTTTTTTTTTTTTGGGGGGGGGGGAGCAGAATGAAATTTTGTTTACCATCCTGACTGCTCTTCAGTTCCTCATTGATCTCTTTCTGCAGAGCAAGTTCAGCTTCCACCTGAGCAACCTTTCCTTGAGAAACCTGCTTGCCAAGCTCCTGATTCTCCTGGATCAGAGTACGACATCTAGCCATCAGACGCTTTCCTGTTTGACTGTAACAGACAAAAAACATTAGCCATCAGACGTCATATTTGACTGTAACAGACAAAAAACCATTAGCCATCAGAAGCTTTCCTGTTTGACTGTAACAGACAAAGAACATTAGCGATCAGACATCATATTTGACTGTAACAGACAAAAAACATTAGCCATCAGAAGCTTTCCTGTTTGACTGTAACAGACAAAAAACATTAGCCATCAGAAGCTTTCCTGTTTGACTGTAACAGACAAAAAACATTAGCCATCAGACGCTTTCCTGTTTGACTGTAACAGAAAAAAAACATTAGACATCAGACGCTTTCCTGTTTGACTGTAACAGACAAAAAACATTAGACATCAGATGCTATCCTGTTTGACTGTAACAGAAAAAAAACTTTGGACATCAGACACTTTCATATTTCACTGTATAAGACAAAAAAAAATTAGCTATCAGATGCTTTCCTGTTTCAATGTAACAGAAAAAAAACATAGCTATCAGATGATTTCCCGTTTGAAGGTAATAAACAAAATCTTAATCTATCAGACACATTCATGCTTGACTGTAACAGACAGCTCAAAATCCCTGCTTCCTGGCTATAGTGCTAAAGATGGTTTGACCTATATGTACACACTCATAATCTAAATCTAAATCTAAACAGATCATGTTCATATGGTGAAATCTACTATCCCAAAGCCTGAAATTCAGATCTCAAGTGGTTCTTGAGATATCATAACAAGCAATGGGAACATACATACAGAAGTGGAAACCTGAAAACATAATGCTCTAACACTCACGAGTTAAAGTGGCGACACTGAAACCAAAAAGCCAGATGATCTCCCACTTTCAACCAACTTTTTCTAGTGCCGGTATCGAGAAAGGTGACCATTCTATGCTAATCCTATCTGTTCTGTGAGTACTTTGAGTTTTAAAGTTCTTCACGCTTCCCACTCCATTCATTGTTTTTCCCTTGAAAAAGGTACTTTAACTGTCTTCATCTTGATCTCTTTCCTTCTATCTTTCCCATCAAAATCAATCTTTCAAGTCTTCCACATACTTGACTTAACTAGAGTTGAAAACAGCATGAATGAGCAAATGATTCAAAGATATCCCATTGGAACTGGCTTATACAGAAAATAAAATACTATCTTCACCTGTCAGGAGTGAATTTCCAAGCTGCCATATCCTCGTGTGCCTGCTTCAGATTAGTGCTTTTATCTTCCAGTTCTTTCTTGAGACGTTGAACAAGCAAATTAAGAGCTGGGTCCACGGTGGCCGACCGGAGCTGAGCCGTGCTAGCATTCTGGGTTTTATCAGCAAGCTGATTCTATGGAATCAAAAACAAATGGTTTAACTTGTGGTTCAAAAATCATGGGCAATGACAACAAAATATTACGCTACCTACACATGTAGCCATAGGGGAAGTGGGCTAAATTATATGTAGCACCCCCTCAGCATTTTTATATGAAAAGCTCTGGACAGCGTTTCACTAATTTTTTCTTTCAAGTCTCATGCACCTTTGAGAAAAAACCAGTCACACATAATTTTGTACCTTCCTATCGAAACAAGAATTGCTCAAAATGTGAAATAAAGTCCAATTTCGAAACAAATTGTATATAGTGTGAATTCGTCGCGCGTACGGCAGAGTGGCGTCGTATAGAATGTAAAGGGCATGTATATGAAACTTCATACCCCTTCTGCAAGCTGCATGATAATCTGTTTTGCCCAGTTACATGCTAAAATTTCCTTCTTTTTGCCCCTAACCCCCATACGTACCCCCATATACTAGGTGGCAAGTACTGGCTTTTAAGTGGTGGGATAGTTTAACAAAATATTTATGAGCTTCCAAATTGTTTTCGTTTATTTTAGGAAGAGTATATATGTTGAAAAGGTGAACTCGCAAGGATTGTCACATAATAACAGAAAAGAAAAAAAATTGTTGAAATGTTCAGGCCAAACACTTGTGTGTAGTCCCATACATGCATTTATCAGATTTTCAATACTTTCTCATCGTTTTCACTCATTTTTTATTTTTTTAAATTTGTTTACAGAGTTCACATGAAACAAGATTTTTTTTTAAATTAACAGTTTTCCCCCCCAAAAAATTATTTTTTGACTATTTTGCATAATTCTTTCACTCTTTGCTTGGCGACTTGTGTTTCATTTTATTACGATGCATCACACATATGTATCATACCAGGCCCTGTGTGACATAGCTTAGTTGTAAGATGAATGACTTACGGCGAGTTCATGTAGTTCCTGTTCTTTGGTAGTTAGTCTCATTACCAGAAGCTGTTCACGACGAGCTGCTTTAAGATGACGAAGCTTATCCTCTCCATCACCTGTGTGAATCAAATCAATTAAATACTTGGGTCTAGGATGTTCATACATAAATAACTCTGAATTGCAATCTTGCCTCCTCAAAGACATCAACTACTGTATCTTATTTTCACAAATGTCGCAAATCCATCCTCGTGAGAATTTTCACTTTAATTTAATTATATAATATTGACTGGCCTTGAGGGAGATACCGATATTTCCCGAACAAGTTTCATATTTCCATGAGTCATAGACGAGGGCAATATGAGACTTTTGAGGGAAATATAGGAGGTATCTCCCAAAAGTAAAACTAGTCAATGTTATTATTATTACCAGTTCACCTAAATTAGCCATATTCTAAAGACAATTTTAATCAGTTAAACTGGGTATTTCTCACATTTTAAATTTTTTTTTCAGAATTCTGAGCTGAACCATTATGACGTAATTATTCAGGCGCGTAAAGTGGTTTCATGATGCTAAACCATTGTGACGTACGTTTCTGTGCAAATCCATTGTCTTACTCTTTGAATTTTAACGCGCATCATCTTACAATTACGTGTAGGGCACTCTACCAGACAAAATATGGATAATATGGACCGATAATTTTGTACAGAGGCGCAATAGGAAATTAACAAATTTCAGAAGGGTATATAAATATTACAGCCTCTTGTCATACCTCTGAGAGCCATTGTGACGTATTTTGTGTCTACCGAATCAATTAGGCAGACAAAATATGCGCTTACATGTATATCTTGTCTCTAAAATGCCTTGTTCAGGTAATAATGCTAATTACAGCCAACAAACACTCACAAAAATAATGAAATGGTGAATTTGCCAATTTCCACGAGGAGTCCAAAATCATGAAAATATAAACATTGGCTGTTACTGTATAGTTGGGACAGTACAGCTGGGCATTGTCAGATGCTAACCTGGACAAGATCGACAGGTACATTTTGTTGACCAGGGCCTTGTAACACAAATGTTTGCAAATTGCAAAGCGCCAATAGCCAATCAAGATCATTGTTAAACGCACTTTCGGTTCAAAAGACTAACCAACCGCCAAGCAGAGTGGTTCTTTCAAATTTGCAATCAATCGCAAACTTTTGAGTTACGGGGCTGAGGTCTTACTTCATAAGTAATTCACAATGAATCTGGATTGCTACATGTACCAGTACCAAAAAAAAAAAAAAAAAATGAACAAAGAAAAAAGAGGTCCAAACTTATGTCTAAATTTAATATCCTACAAATGTTGTGAATATCAACTTAAGGCAAATATACTGCACTCAATATCCTTACCATTGTTACTACTGCTCGCTGCACTCAACTCTAGTCTTGCCTCCAGCTCTGAGATATATTCTTCTTGCTTCTTGATATGGTCTTGTATATCGGGTTTACACAGATTGTCCACCTCATCCTCACACAATCTTGCCTGATAGAAATAATAGAAAATAAAAACAATAAAATAAAATAATAATAATGGCCTGCATCACAAAGGTGTAAAGTTAAACCATTGCTTAAATATGTGGTTTAATTAACTATGGGTAGCAAGATGTGACACAGTCTCGAACAGTAGATGTTCCATTAACCAGAATTTCTCGGACAGAAACTATAAAAACTGCCTTGGAATGAATGATAAGTAAAAAAGTTTTCTTTTAACCATTAAAGCATGATTCCAGAAATCGTGTAAGGAACATACAACGTAGACAGATTTTTTGCATTTGGCTAACCGTATTTTATCCGGTAAAAAAAATTATGCTAAGATGATTTTAATTTGTGCCAAGGAAAGTGAATATACGCATATTTTTATAAGTACTACACAAAATCATGTTTCTATAAAGCCACTTTTGGTCCGTCAAGCATAAAAAATGACGGCATATTTTTTTTTTTACCACAAAAAACTACAATACCAATATCATCCATACAAGGGAAGGGGGAGTCTGGTAGGTTACAAATAATAAAGACGTTTCATTTACCCTTTTTCTGGGACTTTCTTCTGTCATCTTGATGCTTCTGAAAGACAAGAAAAAAAAAGGTAAATAAATATTTAAAAAAAAAAAAAAAAAATTAATACATGTACAGAATTGAACATGAGGCAAACTTCTGGGCCCTATGGCATAAAAGTTACCATACACATTCTGCAATCAATGCCAACTACCATAGGTCATATTCAAACATGAGTGTCACGACATTTGGACTGATAGAAGGGCACATATTTTTGTACTTGTAGGTAATTAATGGATCATGACTACCATATTATGTATAACGTAGGAGTGGCATGTTTCATTACCAGTTGGATTTGAATTTTACAATTGGTCCTGGAAATTATGATTAAAAAACAGTGCGTGAGTGACACGACAAAAAACAACAAAAAAACATGGGTTTCTGACCATTACTGGTTATGGTTGGATTTGTGCACAAGTACATCTCTAACGGTACCATAAGTGCTGGTATATTTACATGAATAGTGTACCTCTCTTGACATTTATTGTCCTTTATCAATCATTCCCTCTCTATAGAAAATGGTCCACCTCTACATGATGTGTCATGAGGCGTGAGTGACACGACCAGTGCTTTAAATGCAACAATTCCAGTAAATTAACAGGTTTTATTTCATTTTATTCGGAAATAAAGCTTATTTCAACATTTCAATGTTAAAATTTACCAGTAAAAATTATACTAATGAGGCACATGTTCCGGATGCTGTAACGTCATGGACGCACAAGCTTTGTGTGCTCGCTTTCACGTCTGTTCGCATATTATCTTGTGTGTCAAAAATAATGGTACAGTCGGGGAAAAAATAAATGAGGTATGAAATCTTTTCAAATGTTATGTTTATATGGTATCAGATTAAAGCCAATATATTTTTCTTGTCGATAGAATTTATTTCAAATAATTTGCTTTTGTAGAACAAAAGTTAAGGTAATTTTTGTGTGAAGACAAGAGATTTGACTTTGCCCAAACCTATTGTTCTTTTAGGTCAATTTTGGCAGCTTATGTTCGAAACTTACACAAAGGCATGGCAAGGCGTGCGCAAAATGGATTTTAAATGATTGTAGAAAACTACTTATATCTCAAGATCTACTGCACCAAATGAGATGAAAAAAATTGCAGAAGAAAGCTCATTTTCCCTGCTTTATGAAAATACCAAGCATGAACAAGTGGTTATTAATCTTCATACAATAAAAAAATGTTTCCTAACTGTACCATTTTATTTGACACAGACTGTAGAGTGTCACACATATTGTCCATCTGTCTGTAAACCATCAAAACATCGGAGCATTCTTTTTGAGGAAATATAATTTTTTGTAAAGGGCAAGTCCAAGCTATTTTGCACTAGTAACGCGTGGGACATCACAAGTATATTTAGCCCTATATCTTAACTTTAGTAATCATAGTTAATTTCTTGGGTAGTTTCTGGTAGATAGTAGGTATCTTCATACAAAACAACAAAAATAATCAGAATTGCTTGTTACATAATTAATTTATGCTAATTAATTCACCAGTAACGCGTGGGACCACAAAAATCATATTTTTTTCTTGTTCAACTTTGTTTCTGAAATATTGTGAAAATAATTGCAATCCTGGAAAATCATTGTAAACAACTTGTTATACATCTATTACTGAAGATTCATCAAAAGTTTCATAAACATTCATCAATTAGTTTTCTCTCAAGGTCAATTTTAAAAAGATAGGTATAGTAACGCGTGGGACAAGTAACGTGTGGGACACTTTTGTCATTATGCATAATGTACTGTAAATGACACCTTTAAATGAAAAAAAGGTGAATTTGGTATTTATATTAAAGCAAATAAAACAGATACATAATTTTTGACTCCATTTCCTGGAGGAAATGTTTTATTTATCACTAAAAATCAATTACATGTAATTGATTAATTATTACATGAATAAATGTACTTTAAGATATTATTTTAATATTGTCTCATGAAAATGGATGAAAATAGGCTCTTCAGATTACATTTATTGGTATCAGGACAACTACCCCCTGGACAATTACCCCTAGGATGACTACCCCCAGAAATAGGGTATGGGTTAGGTGTAGGGTTATGGGGTATATTTTTAGAGGGGGAGGAGGCAGTTGTCTAAGGGGTAATTGTCTAGGGGTAGATCTATGTTCTAGAACCATATGTTACATGTATATAGTAACAATGCCCATCATCATCAATGCAAAGCTGTTTTCATTGTTACTGTAGTGAAAGTCAATTGGGTATAGCTGTGCATCTCATATTTACATTATAATGTAATAATTTCAAACGTAAACCTTGAATTTGGACACTAAATCCTCAGTAATCATATGTTTACATACATGTACATCAAGTATTACATTTATTCTGTTTTGTGACTACATGACAAAAAGAAGGTATATGTATAGTACCTTGTGAACAAAACTTGGTAAAAAAAAACAGAAAGATATGCATGTGATAGGTCGCACAATATGAAATGAAACTTAAAGATATTTTCCACAATACATGTTAACAGCATCTACAGCATATTGTCTCTCTCTGAATGACAAACTTTGAATAAGAATGAACAATGGAAGTTATGGAATAACTCAAATGCATAAAGCTTCAGTCTAAAACTACATACTACTTCATTAAAGACTATATAATAGGGCCCAGGGCTACCTGTACATAGCATGCAACATTAATGTATGCCTTTAATGCACCAAATGACAAAAAGCTGCTTGTGAGAACTTAAAATAATGTAAATAACCCCTTTAAAAACAGTTTACTTTCTTCATTGTTATGAAGGAAATTATATTGTGCAGCCTTTTATGCCAAGACAAACGTTATTGTTTGATAGATATGAGAAATAAAAAATAACACATTTTTCATCACATGCGAAAATCCCCAAGAGCATGTTTCCTTTGGGGGAAAAGGTAATTTTTAATTAATTTCAGTTTAATTAAAGGTCTTGGTGATGGCAAATGGATATACTGATCATGTTAACTGACATTCAATGTTCAAAAAGCTTAGAGGGAATTTCAACTTCCTTTTGGCAAAACTTAATGCACCTCCATACGTTTTACACACGTTGTCCCACGTGTTACTGAAATGTCCCACGCGTTACCAAATCTAATTAAAGATTGTGTTAATTAGATGAATCAGACTAAACTTTTTTCTTCTGATTATGATGAAGCCTACTGTAAATTTGGTCTTTTGAAAGTCTCATGAAAATTCAATCATTATTTTTTCTGCAAATGAGAAATAATGACCTAAAAAAGTAACGCGTGGGACATGCCAATTTCGTACCATCCCTCATTTGCATATTTAATTAGTTGAGAAACTGGAAATCATAGTCATGATAACTTGTCATTCAGACTTTAAGGTCCCACTACTATTGGGATAGAAATGTGTAAAACTTAAAATATATCTTTTAAAAAAGCCAAAATTTTTAATGTCCCACGCGTTACTCAAATTTTTAATTTATGCAAATATATTCATTTATTATTGGTCATTCATGAGCATTTTTTATTTTTCGTTATAAAATTCATGTACTTTAACATCTTGGCTTTTAAATGACACCAAGTTTGTCTTATTTGAACCATTTTGAAATTTCCCTCTTGAGTGATCAAATAGCTTGGACTTGCCCTAAAATGGGCACTCATTTTGGACGCCCCCGGCTGTAGGGACCTTATGCAGCAGAGATGCACTGCCAGATGTTTAGTTTCGTAAATTGGGCTCTTTCTCATCTTTTCCAATACTCAGCTGCTGGTACCTCGTTCATCTACTCAAAATCCTGTCAGCTGCCTGACTATATGTTATCCATGGCAGTTATGAATATACCTAGTATGGATTGGATCTGCCCATGCACATATGACATGTGTTTCCATTCATAAAGTGGGTCATCTATAAATATTCACAAACTAATATAAATATTCATGTTCATGATCTCACAGAGTGTTCTGATTGGTCAAAATATTTTGGGGGCATAAGAAGACCTTACTTTAATTAGCATAGGTCTAGGTGAACTCAAAAGAAGTCACACAAAAAAAAAAAAACACCCTGCAAGCAGGAATTATTTTCAGAAGGTAAACTGTTGTTGTTGTTTTTTTTTTCATTCTAATAGTTCTAGCCCTTAATAATTCCTGACTCTATACAGTCTGTGTCAAATAAAATAGTACAAGTGGAAAACATTTTTTTTTATAGTATGAAGATAAATGACAACTTGATATTGTTTGGTATTTTCATAAAGCAGGGAAATTAGACTTTCTTTTGAAATTTTTTTGATCACATTTGGTGCAGTATTTTTTGAGATATGACTAATTTTCTACAATCAAGAAAAATCCCTTTTTTCGCACGCCGTCCCATGCCTTTGTGTATGATTTCGCATAATGACTGTGAATTCAGCGCTCCAGAACAATAGAAGTGCGTAATTTCGATTTGTTCCTCGTCACACAAAACTTAGCATAACTTTTGTTTTACGAAAGCAAATTAAACAGGACAAAGCGCATCAGCAAGAAAAATCTTTTGGCTTTAATTTGGCACCAAAGACACACATTATATGAAAAGATTTCACACCTAAATGATTTTTTCCCCGACTGTACCATTTTTTTGTGACACAGACTGTATAGAATCTAGAGATTGTATAGAATCTAGAGATTCTATACAACTACGGTGGATATTTCTGTCTAAAACTGTAAGTAGAATCTAGGTCTACTCACTAACTGCTACAAGCCTTATCGCAAATTATAGCTTTTGTCGGTGGGTGGCGCCCTTCGGGCAAAGGTACATGTAGGTGGGATACATAAAGGGGCAAGCTCAAACATCGTTCAGCTGAAGCCATACAACGCCGTATGTTTTGTGTATAGTGTCACTCGAAATTCAGGCTCTTTTAAGTCAAATTTCTTTGTATTAATTATTGTTTTTGATACTTGAATCTGGATTTACAGATTGAATTTAGTATCATGATAGCACAGAAAAAGTGTGAATGACAGTGCTCAAATAATTAAATAGTTTTTTGGAGTTGAACTTGACCAGTTTTTGTAGGAAAAGTGAGTAATCTAGAGGTCAATGCCGACTCCAGTACAACACTTAAAGAAAAGAACGCCCAATGTCGGCAAAGAAAACCTTGAGTTTACATTAAAACCTTTTGATGAGGACAAAAAAAATCATGCAAATCATGATATATCTTTAATATGCCCCAGCTAGTAAATTTTTGAAGCTTTTTATTTATTTTATTTTTTTTATTTTTGGGGAAATAGATTAGAAAAAGTAATTTGAAGCTATTGCAAACTCCGGGTGCAAAATTGGTCTCTTAGAAACTCCAAAAAACCTTTCCCAACAATACTTGCGGTGCCGGACCTAGCCTGATTAGACACAATACTTACGACGTGCGCACTATTGTTTGTGCATAATACAGTGTAGTCTTGTATTGTATTGTGTCTAATCGGGCTGGGTCTGCCACTGACTTGTCCAATATAAGTTATGAAGAATTGCAGGACTAGGAAACATGCATTCGAAGAGAGAGAATATTGAAAGAGGCCATGAAGTATGATTAAATCAATTAATTAAATTAAAACATTTTCTCTGATGTATTTTTAGAATATTATTTTTAATGGTCTGTGAGATGCCCTCTACTTACATTGCAAAAACTGTAAAACTTTTCATTTTATCCAGCAGCTTAGGGAACAGGGAGTGGGTTGGAACTTATTTATTCCTGAATATGGTAATTTATCTAATTTCCAGTTTTATCTTTTAAAAAATTATACCGCAATTTTTTCAACAGAATCTTCAGTCAAGTTCATTAATTAATCAGACACTTCTCCTCTTTCACACATCATTTTGTTCACCGTTTTCCTCACTTTATTTTCATGTAGAGATCTATCTATTTTTCTCTCATACTTCCCATCTCAATCGAGGATGGGGGGGGAGGGGGGAAGCGGCAATTAAATCATTTTTGTAATGGTTTCAATTTAACATTTTGTAGTGGATCTAGTCTATTATGAAATCCTGTGAACAGGCAAGGAAACTTTTGATTGTTTATGTATCTGTGCCAGTGAGTATGAGAAGAGGGAACAGGAACATAATTATGCAGGTTATCTGAATTAAACATAGACCTCTACATGCCAAGTCTCACGCATCTTGCGTGAGAATCACGCATTTCGAGTCTGTCTCACGATCTCACGCAGAACACCCCATTTCTCACGCAAAATGAGAAAAAGTAGCATTATTATAGATTTTTTTTTACTATTTTGGAGTCTCAAAACCCTAAATATCGGCAGTTTTGTCGCACATCAGTTGCAAGTGCGATGTTTTCAAGCAGGCAATCGTTATATGCAAGATAGCTTACTACGTGAAACGTGTGAAGCGTGCGCGCGCGCCTCTTTTGTGTACAAATTACTACTGCGCGCGCACATGTGGTAACGCGCGCCGCATGCGCACCGCTTTCAAACAGGATGTGAATGATCTCACCCAAATTTTTTTTTTAACTTGGCATGTCTGATTAAATCTTTTCAATTTGACAATTAATAAATGACCCCTCACCCAATTGACTTGAAATTTAAAATTTGGTGTTGTGGAATGACTGTCAAGAAGTACACCAAGGTTCAGCAAAGTCTCCAGTCCATTCACTCACGTTCATTTAGGCCTAACGACACGTTATGACTTGCATCTAACGTTAGTCAGCGGCGGAGACATCATTCCACACTATTGACATTGTCATTGACTTTGTATGAAGGGGAGACCATAGTTCGCGCAAATTTCAAAAATTATACAAAATGTGGCATTCAATCAACAATATTTCAGGTCTTACACAAAATCATCGAAAACTATAAATACCAAATAAACGGCAAAATACCAAATAAACTCCGAATCGCCGAACGAAGAAGTGAACTAGGTCAAAGGGTTTCGACGATATCGCGATTTCAAAATTCTATGTCGATCGAACGATCGCGCATTCTGCTGAAAAAGTCAACAAAACAGTGGGTCAGTGTGACCTTAATTCCCGCACAGGCGGTTGACAAAGATTTATCAGGAAAGGGAATAACAGTAGACCCCTAACTGTAAGTCAAAATTTCATAGAATAAGATGATATTAATATCACCTCACAATTTTATGACATTAACTCGGAAAATGATGATTTCCAGACCCTTGTCAAAAATCTCAGAATTTTCGCAACGGACACGCAATTTTCCGATGTTTGGTCAATAATTTCACAATTCGATAGAGATCTAGATCTACACCATACCGTGACGAAAGTTTGGATCTTCAGCAATTTTTGGTCCCTCTTTCTGATGGTGCTATCAGATTTTCACGATATTTATTACTTTTTGAGATATCCGTCGTGCGTGAACTAAGGTTCTGCGCGAATTATGGTCACACCACCATACACAGTGGACTCTCACACACAAGAAGAGAGGAGACAAACATGACAAATTCGAGGATAGATCTAACGTTAGACTAGTAGAGGTCTAGATCTATAGCCAAATATATGATATGTTGAATTCTGTGACTTACAAGCTGTGAGAAACTAAGTGAGTATCTCTAGATCAAGCTTTATGTTCCCCTTTCAATACATTCACCCCAGTGCAGTGGCGGAGCTCCAACTTCTACAGTTCTAACGTAATACACTCCCAGGCATTGACTTTATATTACCGTACAGTGACTGAGCGATGTCGATGAGCGCGCACACACGAAATGAGGAGACAAATTCGAGGATATCATTGATAGCTAAAATATTCTCGAGCCAAGCTCTTGCGACGAAATAATTACCTTGTAGTCGAAGTTCTTGATATTGTGTTTGGCCTAATCCAACAATCAAAGGTAGAGGGCAAACGAACGATTTAGAGTTTCTCTGTTGACATACATCACGAGATTTACCATGTGCAATTGTACATGTATATGCATATCGCATACATACAAATCAGTCTCTGTGAGTGACCCCGGTACCAGAGTTGACCCCACCGCCATAACCATTGACGCGTTACGAATTCAGGCGTACATTGTGATCATCACTGTGCAGTGCTCTTGGTATGGTGTTAACTGAGGCGGGGGGGGGGGGGAAGGGGGGAGGGGCATGTCAGCACTAAAAATAAATTATAGTAGGTCTAGCCCTACAGACTGTAGGACCTAAGGCCTAACAAATTAAAAATGTGAAAAATAGCAGCACATAACTAGAGGGGGTTCGGGGGTTCGAACGACCCCCCCCCCGCTGGCGAGCAGGGTCCGCTTGACAAAAAAAAAGAAAAAAATAAAAGAGCCAATCTTTGAGAAGTGAATTTTTTTAATGAAAATAATAAAGTATTGGCTTCTTGATTTAAGCTGCATATTCAAATAGAGCAATTAATGTCTAAAGTTTCATGAATTGAATTTTTTTTTTTTTTTTTGGGGGGGGGTGATTTTGTAATCTTTCATGTTCATTTGCTTAAATTAATATATGTGATGCATCACATCAAAATGAGAGACAGGTCGCAAAGCAAATTCAGAAAAGGGTCTAGGAAATCAGTAACATAATAACAAATTTCTAATTTGGGGGAAGTGTTTTTTTTTTCTTTTTCTTCTTTTGTCTGAAACTTCAATATTTCAATTGTTATATACAAAAAATTGAGCAAAAAAGATCAAGTGAAAGTAATAAAATAGGAATTAGTTTGCCAATATTTTTGACTTTTTTCTGGCGACTTGTTGATGTGCATGGGCAATTCCATGAATTATGGGGACATTTTAAAAAAAAGGAGTGAGTCTCCTAAGTTAAATTTATTACTAATCTAATGCCATGGATGTTCGAGAATAAGGTCTTTCATATTCAGTTTAAAAAAAAATTATTTTCGTTAATATCTTCAAGATCTCAAACCATCATTAAAATTGTACATGTTGGACTGCATGGGGACAGTAAATTTCACTAAAATGCAATTTACACAATATTCGTGTAATATTTCTCCTTGCAAATTTCGCTAAAAGGGAAAGGATGAACGCATTTCCATATTTCACAGGCTATTGTCATATTTGATTGATTACCAGGGGGTGAAATGACCTCTAGAAGTTCACTGGACAAAATGCAACGTAACTGTAACGTAATTAACCATGTTTTTGTTGTTTCTACTGAAAAATATCAAGCTATTCATAAAATGTAGTATATTACATGACTTGCCAACCCATCAGCAATAGCATGAATGTCACAGTTTGTTTTAGATAAACGTAATTTCGAGGAATTTTATGGTCAAAGTCAGTCCCCCAAAAAAACCATGTCCACTTTTGGTAACGTAACTAACCAAAGTTTAAGTACCTGTTATTACTTATTGAAATATGCCTCATGATTCTCTTTGATGATGTGAAGTAGGGTTGGTCTATAGGTATTGACACTACGAAAATTGGAAAATAGTATCCAAGCATCTTCACGTAGAAGCCATCCTTAGCGAACATTATACCATATTATGTAACGAAACTAATCATGGAATTGCCCTGATGCATCACATAATGATAGTTAGACAGAAAATGGTACATAAAATATACTTTTTTTTACCCTGACTGGATTTGATATGCTGACTCCCTTACTTTGATTACTGTCATTATATTATTTACCTCAATTCCTTTTAATCTAGCTATAAACCAAAAAAAAATAATGCTGTTAAAGGGGAATTATCCCCTTAGAGAATTTAGCTTCAGTGAATGGAGACAAACCCCCAAAACATATTGGGAAAGTTTCAGTAAAATCAGGCAATGAATAAGAGAGATATGAATTTTTAGATTTTGAGATCACTTATGATATGGAGATCCTCCAATTGGCAACGCGACCATGATGTGTGATGTAATGCAGGGAGATCTTTCCCATATCACAGTGTACTAAAATCCTCTTTTTTCTTGATTCTAAAGGGAGAATAAAGAATCTTTTTATGGGATGACCTGTAAATATATGTAAGTCATAATATATCATGAAAAGAACAGCCATGCGCGTATTCTGGGGGGGGGGGCTTTACGGGCCCGGGCCCCCCGGGGGGCCGCGAGGGGGCGCCGAAAAGAGGAAGAAAAAGGGAGAAAAAGGAAAGAAAAAAAAAGAAAGAAGAAAAAAGGAGAAAAAAAAAAAAAAGAGAAGGAAAAAAGGGGGGAAAGAGGAAGGGAAAAAAGGGGAAAAGATGAAGGAAGGAAAAAAAAGAAAAAAAAAAAAAAAAAAAAAAAAGAAGAAGAGAGAGAGAGAGAGAGAGAAGAAGGAAAAAGGAGAGGGGAAGGGGGCCCTTAAAAAAAAATGGGGGGGGGCCGCCAAAATCGACAGTAAACTAAGGGGCGCAAATTGACCTTAAACTTAGAGGCGCCAAATCGACCTTAAAAGTAGAGGGAGCGCCAAATCGACCTTAAATTTAGGGGCACCAAATTGACAGTAAACTAAAGGGCGCCAAATTGACCTTAAAATTATAGGGGAACCAAATCGACCTTAAATTTAGGGGGGCGCCAAATCGACATTTAATTTAGGGGGGCGCCAAATCGACCTTTAATTTAAGGGGGCGCCAAATCGACAGTAAACTAAGGGGTGCCAAATTTGACCTTAAACTTAGGGGCGCCAAATCGACCATTGAATTTAGGGGCGCCAAATCCACAGTTAACTAAAGGGGCGCCAAATTGACCTTAAACTTATAGAGGCGCCAAATCGACCTTAAATTTAGGGGGCGCCAAATCGACCTTAAATTTAGGGGGCGCAAATCGACATTAAACTACGGGGAAGCCAATTGAGCTTAAACGTAGGGGCGCCAAATTGACCTGAAGCTGAGGGGGCGCCTAATTGTTATTTAAACTTAGGGGCGCCGAATCGACCTCAAACTATAAGTAAGGGCGCCAAATTGAAAAGGGGGAGGGGAAGGGGGCGCCCTTAAAAAAAATTAGGGGGCGCCAAATCGACAGTAAACTCAGCAACGCCAATAAAACTTAGGGGTGCCGAATGGACCTTAAACTAAGGGGCGCCAAATTGAGCTTAAACATAGGGGCGCCAAAATTGACCTTCAACATAGGTGGGACGCCAAATCGACCTTAAACTTAGCGGCTCTAAATCGACCTTAAATTTAGGGGGCGCCAAATCAAACTTAAAATTAGAGGGGCGCCAAAAATAAGCTTAACGTGGGGGCGCCAAATGACCCGAAACTTAGATGGGCGCCAAATCGACCTTCAACTTAAGGGCGCTCAATCGACCTTAGATTTAGGAGGGCGCAAAATCGACCTATAACTTAGGGGCGCCAAAATCGACCTTAAATTTAGGGGCGCCAAATCGAACTTAAACCTAGAGGGGCGCCAAAATGATCTTAAACGTAAGGGCGCCAAATTTAGATCAAATATAGGGCGGCAAAAATGATCTGAAACTTAGGGGCGTTGAATTGACCTGAGACTAAAGGGCGCTGATTTAACCTGAAGTTAAGGGTGCCAAATCGATCTTAGATTAAAGGACGCCAGATTGAGCTCAAATGTAGGGGCGCCGAATTGACCTGGGACTAAGGGGTGCCAAATTTATCTTAAACTTATGGTGGCTCCAACTATATTCCTATTTACCTGAAACTAAGGGCCCCAAAAAACACACACAAAATAACAGAAGGGGTCTTTAAAATGGTCTCTATCTAGAAAATAGCAAAGTTTTAAAATTAACATGCCTCCTGGTTTGTATATATATAGCAAAATTTTCGCTCGCGCTTCGCGCTCGCATCAATCTTTTCCCATTGATTTATGACATTGTGATCGAGGAACGCGTAAAATGACCTGTTTTCTAATCATTCGAATGCATCAAAATTTCCGTTTCCTATTCGCACACGCCTATGTTTTTCCTCTGTTACCAGAATTTACATTATGGATTCTAACCGTCAAAACATTTAAATTTACTTGTTTTCACGTTACATTTTTTATTTATTTATTTCTTTTTCTTATTATTATTATTTTTTTTTTGCATTTCAAATTTATGTTCAACATACATGTATTAGCGGCGTCAAATTGAGCTTACACGTACGGGCCCCAAGATGACCTGAAACTTACGGGCAACTGAATTGAAGTAAGGGGATGTCAAATCGATTTTAAAATTAGGGGTGCCACAATTGCGCTTACACGTATAGGGCGCCGAAATGATCTGAAACTAAGGGGCGCCGAATTTACCTGAAACTAAGGGCAACAAATAGGTTTTTAAAATATGTCTCTATATAGACAGAGCAAAATTTCAAAATTCATGCATCTGGGTCTGTATATACATAGCAAAATTTTCGCTCGCGCTTCGCGCTCCCATTCATTTTTCCCCAAATGAATTATTACATTTTGTTCTTGAGGAACGCATGATGTCTTGTTTTCTAATCATTTGAATACATCAAAACTTCCGTTCATGCTTCGCGCTCGCCTGTGTTTTTCCTCTTACCAAAATTTACATTATGGGATTCTAACCATCAAAACATTTCAATTTATTTGATTTCACGTTACATTCATTTTTGCATTTCAAATTGACCTAAATACTTAGAGGGGCGCCATATTGAGCTTAAACGTAGGGGGTCAAATTGACCTGAGGACGTAGGGATGCCAAATTTATCTTAAACTTAGGGGCCCATCTTATTTTGAACTTAGGGAGGTGTGCCGAATTTACCTGAAACTAAGGGGCAACAACTTGGTATTTTAAATATGGTCTCTAAAATTTTTTATTCCTCCTGGTCTGTATTTTTATACATTATCAAAATTTTGGCTCGCGCTACGCGCTCGCATCATTTCTTTTCCCAATTAGTTATTACATTGTGTTCCTGAGGAACGCATGCAATGCCATGTTTTCTCATCATTCAAAGACATCAAATTCCGCTCTCGCCTGTGTTTTTTCCTCTGACCATAATTTGCATTATAGGATACTAATATCAAGACATTTAAATTTATTTGAATACACGTTACATTATTTTTGCATTTTCCCAGGGGCATCAAATCACCTAAATCGTACATGTATGGCGCCAATTCAAATCAACATTTAGGGGGCGCAAAATAATTAGTTGGCGCCAAAATGAGCTTAAACTAGGGCGCCGAATTTATCTTAAACTTAGGGAGAGGAAGAGAAGATAGAAACAGTAGATAGATAGATATTCATCTCTCTTTCATAATCATGTTAAATTACTGGCAACATACGGTCTTTAAATTATGAGAGGCCAAATTGATCCTAAACTTTAGTCTCTATTACATAGAGCAAAATTTTCGATCGCGCTTCGCGCTCTCTTCATTTTCCAAAGAGTTATTACATTGTGTTCCTGAGGAATGCATAAAATGTCACGTTTTCAGAGATCATTCGGATACATCAAATTTTTGCTCGCGATTCACGCTCGCCTATTTTGTCTTTCTTGTAACCAGATTATGAGGATTCTGAACAACAAAAACTCAATATACATTTGTTTGATTTCACATTACTTGATGGACAAATTTCACATGTTTTTATATGGCTTGCTTTCAAAATCGTTTTGATGGACAAATTACAGCTCCCGTTCATATGATATTCTGATGAAGATCTAAACAAAATTGATACCCCTAATTGCTTAGAATTCTTTGCTTTCGGAGCGTAAAGTAGAGGGGGAAATTCTGATCGCGCTTCGCGCTCGTATTTAGAAATATTCGTAATTTGATCTGTAGCGGTAATACTCTCATATACCTAGAAATTCTTTTCCATGAACTCACCATTGGCAAGTATTTAAAAAAAAAAAAAAAAAAAAAAACTTCAAATAAATTATCATTCAAAATCCTTCAACATACATTTAAGCCGTAGGCCTATGTTTGCCTGGCCGGGGGGGGGGGCATATTTTGAAAAATACACAGGGGCGCCAAATTCACTTCGGGCCCCCGGGTGCGAAATCCTGGATACGCGCCTGACAGCTGTTCTATCATTAGAATGAAAATAAAGAGACATTTTGAATAGTTTTTGTGCACACCATATTGGGAGTTCTCCCTTTGTGACATCACAAATGGTGACCGCGTGGCCAATGGGAGATTTACTATGTCATTAGAGATCTCAATATTCAAATACTCATAACTTTCTTATCATTTATCCGATTTTCACCAAATCTTCACTAATGTGTTTATTTGATTTTCCTGCACATCCACAGTAAGCCAACTATCTACAAAGGGACGAGTCAACTATGGAAGTTAATTACCTTCAAATGTCACACACGTGACCAGAAAAGGCTTATACTGAATAGTGGGGCAACCAATCGTCATAATATGGGCTTCGTTTGCAAGTCATGTTAATGTACGTTGGCAACATCTATAAATATGTTCTACTTGATCACACGAATCAGAAAATATATGTCTCCAATTTTTTAATTGACCTTTTGTGACCCAAAATGGAGGTCAAAGGTCAGGCTTCATTAAAATAAACATAATTTTCTTCAAGTTGTGTCAAATTTGGTATCAAATTGTAGGTAATTTTATAACTAACAATTAAGTCTGTTAACATTTTTTCACCCGAACAGCCAGTTTTTAGCAATATGCAAATTAGTCTATTTATGCATAATTAAATGCATAATTGTGTCAAGCTTCACTATAATCAGACATAACATATCCATAAACAATATCAATGGCAACTAATCAAGAATACAGCATAGGTCATACTAGCCTGACATTGCTGCCACATTCTGGTGACCATTATCAAAGATTATGACCTTAAAATTAGTTCTGTGAACTTTGACCTTATTTCTAGGTCGATTGTGTCAACTTAAAATATGACAACATATATTTTTGGGTTGATGGTATCAAGTTAAATATATTCATGTTAGTTACCCACATAGATGAGCTTATACAACGAATAGGTCAAAGATCAAAGTAAAAGAAAGAGGTTTTGGCCAAAGTGTTTGGTTGTGACCTTAGTCTTATTGGGCCGCATTACTTGGAATATTTCATTTAAAGGAAACCAATACCCAAGGAAATAATCACTTTCATAGGAAAGAGCATAATGAGAGGAGCAATTTAAAACAAGTTTCATCAAAATCGGTTATCAAATAAGAGAGTTATGGAAGTTTAAAAAGTCTCGTTTTACCTTCTATGGGGATCCTCAAATTGGCAACATCAGCTTCAAAATGGCCGATTTTATGGACAACTCGATGCCGCATTATTCTATTATAGCTTATTGTTCGCAGGGCAATTAAAAGCTTGAATTCTCAGCTTTCCGGAGATGGTACATTCATTTTAATTGATTTTAAAAAAGTCCTGTCACTTTGAACATATAATCATAAGAGGTTAATTCTTTCCTCGACCGGTCAATATTTACGCTTGCATATCGCATAGAAACATGTGAACGGCGTCTTCGCAAGACTTGTGACAAGTTCACAATATATGTCATTGTTTTGAGCATCAATATAATTATGAATTGCATATTCTGATTACAACTTCAGCACAATAATGTTATAAGCTTGCCCAAATGTGTATTTCCTCCATCTGGTCTGGAGAATCTATTAACTAACACCATGATGAAAGTTCATCAATTTCTTTCATCTCCACGAGTAGTTTGCTCAAACGAACGGACAATACCATTCCACTGCAGGGAAGTCCAGTACGCGAGTTTTTGTGAGCTAATTTATTATTGCAGCCAGCTGTATACATTTCTGCGCTTCTCAGCCGTATTTCCAACGTCACTTTGTTGCGTCTGGCCTTTTAGATAATAGACGCGCCTTGTTTTATTACGATTTAATGCCGATCATTGGTATACGTTAACTTTACATTTTACGTAGAGTAGAATTGATATGCCCCATTAGACGAACTGAGAATTAGACCACAGGATGATTAAACATAATGGAAATTAGAAAATGATGATTAGACCATTTGGATGTTAGACCAACTGGTTATAAGACCAATTACTGGCTGTAGACCAAGTGATACTAAACCGATCCGGACGATAAGCTCTAAATGGCTGTATGAAGGTTAAAAATAGATTCAAAACTCGGTGAAACTAATTAGAATGGCGCAACCTTTCGGCAAAACCGGGGGGATTTGGACGAAGGGTGGGGTTCCAGTCAAAAGGACATAGCATCTCTTTTGGTAGCTTTTTCTGGACGTCAAGTGTAAAAAAAATAAATGATAATTCAACAATTTTACTTTGCTACCATTTACAAATCAGAACAGAAAATAGTAAAATTATATCTGAAATATCACGGTGAAAAAAAAAAAAAAAAAAAAAAAAAAAAATCCGTTTTCACGTGTTAAAACGCAAAGCCGCAAGCACGCGGTCAGATCCACCAAACCCGAAATCGCGGAGTAAAACTTCTTCGCACTAAAATTCTTTGACATGATGTGATACGCTTACGTGTCCCAAAAAAGCGTCAAAAGGGGTTTGTTTCAGCCTTTCGACGGCGTCGACGCTTTCCTTAAAATAGGGATGTTTTTTACATTTTTATCGCCATTTACATTTAAAAAAAGTGGTCAAGGGCAGATCTAGCTTTTTGCTAACAAGTAAGGGGGGGGGTTTTACCCGGAGTGAAAATTATAGCCAGCACTGCGAGGAGCGAAGCGCCCGAGGGGGGGGGGGGGAGTGAGGAAGGGGGAGCTTTTTCAATTTGACATTTTTTTTTTTTTTTTTAGGGAGCCCAAGGGGGGGGGGTTAAAAGATCCCCCCCCCCCCCATAGATCCGCCACTGGGGGTACGTGTTTTCAGCAGAAATTGCTGTTTTGGGGTCAAAATTTCATGGTGTTTACGCCATTTAGGGTATGTTTTTTTTCAAGTCTGACGTCGAAAAGGGGTGCAAATTTGACTTCGTGCAATGAGATGTTAAGCTGAATAATGGGGGTCCATTTTCAGGGCGCGGGGACACGCATGGGTATACTCTAAAAACTGAAGTGCTGTGTTTAGCACTTCAGAGGCTGAAATCAGCTTGTATAGTGACTGCACTCAAAGTGCTGTTTAACTGCACTCAAAGTGCTGTTTAACTGCACTCAAAGTGCTGTTTTCGCACCTTCACTGCATCAAAATTGCCCTCTGTTACAGGCTTTGGAGGGGGAGCCAGCAAAATTACCCCCTTTTCACAGGTTTTTTTTTTTTTTTTTTTTTTTTTTTTTTTTTTTTTTTTTTTTTTTTTTTTATTCGGGACCCTATTTCAGGATTTATCCTCAAAGAATTGAAAACTACCTCTCATTAGAAATATCTCAGGGGGAAAATGTTAAAAGACTCCCATTTCAATGATATCTCCCGGATTTTTCCCTGACCTGAGCCCCTAAAATATACCCCCTTACAAAAAATGTCCTGTGGTAATTCTGTGGTAATTATCATAGGATTATACCACACAAATTACCACATGAATTATCACATGAATCATGTGGTAAACTTTGGACATTACCACATAAATTTCTACACGAATCCTGTGGTAAAATTGGAACATTACCACATGAATTACCACACGAATCCTGTGGTAAAATTGGGACATTCCTGTGGTAATTGGGGATAATTACCACACTTCAATCTAATAGTTACCACACAATTACCACATGAAGTATTAATCGTATGGTAAAAACTGAATTTATGTGACAGTAGTACTACACACACACACACCCGTTACCACACAAAGTTACTACAGGATTACCACACAACGTTACCACAGGATTACCGCATGTGGTAAAAACTTAAATAAAAAAACCCACAGGATTACCACACAACGTTACCACAGGATTACAGGCTTAGTTTTAAGCAAGTATTGAGCTATAATAAAGTTGATAAGTCAAATTTCGAAAAAGGTGTTACAATTGTCCCGGTCTCCCCTAGGCTTAAATATAGAGAATCCTTAGACCACATGGGAAACTATACCAAAATATTGTTTGAGAACTACTGTCACACTCATGCACATACATCCACACACACACACACACACACACACACACACACACACACACACCCACACACACACACATACATACTAAAGCATACTAAAATGAAAATGATCACAATGATTTTGCATGAGTATGAAGACAAAATGCGAAAGACCGCGATTCATAAAGAAAATCGGAACGCATTAAGGGAGAGAAAGAACAAAATAAATACGATAGAAGAAAAGTAAAAAGACGAAGAGAGAGAGAAACAGACATATACATGGGCAAGTCCAAGCTATTTTGCGCGGTAACAAACGGGACATTCAGAGCCAAAAATAGGGCTTGTTTGAAAAATCTGAAATGAAATCTCAATCCTTTGGTATGTTCCTGAAGGTACTAAGAATGTTTAACAAAAACATAAAAAATAGTTGTAATAACTCAATTCATAATTAATTTATAAGATCATTTATTCGTCGGTAACAAACGGGACCGCAAAAAAATGGCGTTTTCAAATTTTGACTTTGTTCACATATAACTCTGAATTTAAAAAGTATATATCTAAATTTGCAGAGTCATATCCTCTTAAACATGCAATAAACATTGTAAGGACATATTTTAACGTTAATACAACTTCGAGTTTTCTGGCAAAGGTCAAGTTTGAAAAACTATGTCAGGTAACAAACGGCACAGTAACACACGGGACAATTATTCCCTGTAATATTTTTTATTAAACAATTGGTGTAGCCAAGGCGTAGCAACATCTTTTGTTAAAAAATCTCTCTGATAAAACAAAATAAACATAATACAAAACACAAATGTAAGAACAACTTATTTTGTTTCATTTCTAAAGGTGCATGGGAGGATGGGTAATAAAATGTATGATTTTACATCAGTTCAGTAACTTTTGTGAAACTATTTCTGAGACCTGAATA
This sequence comes from Paracentrotus lividus, assembly GCA_940671915.1. Lineage (NCBI taxonomy): Eukaryota > Metazoa > Echinodermata > Echinoidea > Camarodonta > Echinidae > Paracentrotus > Paracentrotus lividus. Next base: position 38,872,239 of record CALNVZ010000218.1, on the reverse strand, counting down.
TTTAAAGTCTAAAAATATGGAAAGCTATGTGCTAGGTTCGTGATATTTTCATCAGCGTCAGCCAAGCAAATATAAAAACAGAAAATACTTACTTTTTGGTTGTACTCCTATTACAAACCTCTTTTTTAAATGGTTGAGAATAGCATTTTTAGTGCATTTTATATATTTTTTCATGAATATTAATGAGCCTTGTGACGTCATATGACCTTGAAATGACTTTTGACCTCATTTGCATTAAGTTCATTTCATACCCTTTATGGTAATATATGACACATTATGTGTACCTTTACAAACCCACTGACACACTTGACACAAAAATGGTCAAAAAGTCGAAAAATCACCATCTCGGGAACAAATAGCGTGGACTTGCCCACATCCACAAACTCACACATCCCACACACACACAACACACACACACACAACACAGCACACACACACACACACACACACACACACACACACACACAACACACACACACACCACACATCCACCACCCACCCGCCCTTCCCCCCACACACCACAGGCACACAGACCCACCCACACACCCACTCCACCCACACATACACAAAAAAATGAAGCCGTACCGTAGTTGAAATTGGTATTATTCCTGTTTTAACATATTCATGTTTTATCAGTACGTGGTATAGGGGTTGTGTGGTATTCCTGTGATAGGCGTATAGGCCCCTACTGATCCTGGAAGATGGTATGCGGTTTTCCTGCGTGGTACTTAATGTGTGATACTGACGTGTGGTAATCTCCTCTGGTATTGTTGTTGGTTAACCCTTGAAAAGAGTTTTTCCTTTGTTTTGCCTATAAAAGTTAATCATTGAAGTAGGGAGCGAAAGGGGGGGGGGAGTTTCGGGGCGGGGGCTTTTCAAATGCAATAATATAGCTCCGACCCCCAATCCTCCTCCCCTCGATCTGAACATTTCGATATAATTTTTCAATAAAGATTCTAAAAAAAAAGAGTTCCTATGCTTTTCCTATAAAAGTTAATCATTGAAGTAAGGAGTGAAGGGGGGGGGGGTGAGTTTCGGGGCGGGGGCTTTTTAAATGTAATAATATAGCTCCGAACCCCTCCCCCCTCCCATCCACCTTCCCTGAATCTGAACATTTCAGTATCATTTTTCAATGCAGAGGCCCCTTGTCACTTGGGGAGTCGCCGATCAGCGTTGTTGGCATGTTTAACACAGGTCGCGAGAGTTATGCAATGTTGACAAAGGATTCCCAGAGTTTATTTTCAACTCTAGAAAACAGTAAGTTCGAAACCTATCCCAACTCTCTGCAACTTATAGGATATCCTAACGTAATGTTAACCCAAAATGATAATTTTGTGCAACCTTTTATAGGACTCCCCAAAGTGACATGGTGAGTCAAAGGAGTACCACAGACACCGGCCCATTCTTATTACCACTAACTCTGTGGTATATTACCACACATTTCCTGTGGTATGAGATCTCCCTGTGGTATTTTGTGTGGTAATTTAGGTACCACAGGAATACCACAGACACCTATTTGCATCACCACACGACTCTATGGTATATTACAACACATTTCCTGAGGTATGAGAATTCCTTTGGTATTTTGTGTGGTACTCTGGGTACCGCAGGAATACCACAGGCACCCACTTTTATTACCACATAGTATACTACCACACATTTCCTGTGGTAGGCCCTATGATAGTTTATGTGGTATTTTGTGTTGTAATTATAATAGGTACCACAGGAATACCACAGACACCCATTTTCATTACCACACGACGCTATGGTACATTACCACACATTTCCTGTGGTATTAGATATTCATGTGATATTTTGTGTGGTACTCTGGGTACCACAGGAATACCACAGGCACCCATTTTTATTACCACATATCTATGTAGTATAATTTACCACACATTTCCTGTGGTAGGCCCTATGATAGTTTCTGTGGTACTTTTGTGTGGTAATTTAGGTACCACAGGAATACCACAGACACCCATTTTCATTACCACACGACTCTATGGTATATTACCACACATTTCCTGTGGTATTAGATATTCATGTGGTATTTTGTGTGGTATGCCTACTCTGGGTACCACAGGAATACCACAGGCACCCATTTTTGTGGTATATTACCACACATTTCCTGTGGTAGGCCCTATGATAGTTTCTGTGGTATTTTGTGTGGTAATTTAGGTACCACAGGAATACCACACCCATGCATTTTCATTACCACACGACTCTATGGTGATTACCACACATTTCCTGTGGTCTGAGATATTCCTGTGGTTTTTTTGTGTGGTAACTTAGGTACCACAGGAATTCCACATGCACCCATTTGTATTACCACACGACTCTACAGTATATGACCACACAAATTCCTGTGGTATTCCTGTGGTGTGGTAAAAACAGCTACCACACGAAATACCACAGGATATTTTTGTAAGGGCCTTTCCGGAGAAATCGGAAACAAGAATAGGCCTATGTGTATGGTTGACCGCCTGAGTGGGGGCCGGGGGACGGGTTTTGAACACTATCCGCCCGGTTGTTATTATTTTGGCAAGCAGTCAGATTATGACTATTTTTGCCACTGCTTTTTTTTTTTCTTCTTTTTTCCCCCTTGTTCTTATGTTGTTATATTCTTTTCTGCTCTTTTCTTTCCTCTATTTTTTCTTTTGTTATCTTTATCTCCTGTCTTTCTTTCTTTCTTTTTTTCTTTCTTTGTTTTTTCTTCTTCTTCGTCTTAGTTTTTTTTTTTACCCTTTTTTTCTCTTTTTTTTTTCCCCCCTCCATAATTATTATTTTTTCTTCTTCTTCTCTTTCTTTTCTCTTTTTTTTTCTTCTTTTTTTTTTCTCTCTTTGTTCTTTTCTTTCTTGGTAGTTTTTTCTTTTCTTATTCTTCTTCTTTTTTTCAGTTTCTCTCTTTTCTTTTTCTTTTTTTTTTTTTTTTTTTTTTTTTTTTTTGCAGCGGATTCAGTCTTAGCCTTTTTTCAAGCAGTTTTAGCCATTTTTGGAACCGCATCTGCCGCTACACCCCTCCACCGTGGTGTGAAATTATCGGATATTTTCTTGCAGGATTTTCTTTTACATCAGTCGACCAAAAAAATGAAAGATAAATAAAAAAGATAATAAATTGACTGGCAGAAAATACATCAAAAATATTAATACTTTTATTGTAATTATAATACGACTGGATCACAGGCTAGTATTTGAGTTTTTGTAAAAAATAAAAAGAAAGAATTTTTTTTTGTCATCCGTATATGAGGATATGTCGCGTCGTCTGCAGCTCTTTAAATTTGTGTTGGTTGTGCTGTTTGGCTTCTGATTTTCAATAGAGGTGAAATGTCATATTAAGGTAAGAACAGAATATGAAATAAATAGATGTTATATTGGCTTTGAGCTTTGGTGGTCTGGACGGTGTTGAGTTTTGAAATTACTTGGTCGGCGCGCGTATAGAGTCTATGACAGCACACAGACAGACAACTCCGCCCCGCGCTACGGCGACGGAGCAGAAGAGTTGTGGTGAGGTGTTGCTGAGCTAGCATTGCCATTTCATTGGCTTAGCAGCTCGCTGCACATTTACTGATTTCGCCTTGTTGATTGTGCTGTTCTCTGTGACTGTGTCTGTGTCATGTGTGTGGGTGTGGAATTATGATAGGTCTAACAGTCATTGGTTTAGCAGCACTGCAAAACATTGCAAAACATTTTTGATGTTGTTGTCTTGACCTTGTTTGTTGTCGTTGATGGTTGAATTTTACTTGAAAACAAAAGCAAAAAATGTTTTAGAATCTAACAGTTAACTTAGGGGGATCTAACGTTACTCTTATTCTTAACTAATAAGAGTAAGACTTAAAAATAAAATAAAGTAAGGTTAAAATCAAATAAACATTGGATAAAGTCTAAGTTCAACCGACTAACTTAGCCCCCAACGCGAAGCGACGGGAACTGACAAGCCAGTAACTGTTAGACATAACATATTTGGTGAAGGTTTGAAAATATCTAGATCTCTATAGGGGGCTAGATATCTAACGTTAGATCTAGTATAGATCTAGGCCTACATTACCACAAACTTCATGGTCAAAAATACCTTATTTGAATTCATACTCACATTGAATCAAATCTTTGAAGTTTTTCCTCGATTGGTGACATCTGAAAATGTTTCACATGAAGTAATCAACTAACGTTAATAATTAAGAAAAATACAAGAAAATTGAGTCCATCCACGTATATTTCTCTGTGCCTGCGCTGTCTTTGCCACAGAGTTCAATACGTCTTCGCACAGTAAATGACGTCATAGAAAATGGCAGCAATGGCACCAACACTATGAGAAGAGACAAGGCCAACGGAAAATTCATTTTGGTAAGTCAAAAAGTTTTTTTATAACGGCCGTATCTTGAAATATCATACATGCCGTTGAATTTCATTTTAACATTAGATTCATCATATTAACCAGTATACCCAGTTGTTGTATGTCCGGACGGGTTGTTTGTCCGGACAAAACGGCAATTTTAGGACCTTTGTGATCAATATTTCATCAATCGATTGAAAGCAATATCAGACAATATAACAAAGCACAAATATTCACAAATATTTTTGCTATTTACTGTACAACTTTTGAATAAATCCAGAGTATAAGATGATGTTTTTAACTGCTTAAGTGTCCGAACAACGGACCCCCCATCCTATAATCACCTGATCGCTCATCATCGCTGGTTGTTTCACTGCAAATGGGGGTGGTGGAAGTATATAGTTATATATAACTTATATATATAGTTATATATAGTTAGTATAGTTAGATAAAGTCTAGACTTCTCTCAGTTCTAACTTAGATCTAAATCTATCTAGTCTAGAAATCTAGATCTAGATCTAGATCTAAATCTAAAGTTAGACCCTAAATACTAAAAGGCTAAACAGTTGTCAGTTTAAAGCCATCGAACATGCACTGCCGTGAACATGCACTGAAAATCACCGTTAAGCTAGAGCTGCTAAGAGCCGAGAAGAGCGCGAAGACGCACTGAAAATACTAATCACCGCGAAGAGCCGCTATAGAGCCGAGAAGAGCGGAGAAGAGCCGCTAAGACAGTAAATTGCCACTACGTCCAATGCCATTTCGTCCAATAAATAGCCATGTTGTCTAATGCCAATCGGTCCATTGCCATTTGGTCCAATAGCCATTTGGTCCAATAGCCAATTCGTCTAAGCGCCATTTGGTGTAAGAGCCACTACGTCTAATACTGTATAAGTGGTTATTTTCGCGGTGACTTTATTTTCGCGAATTTCGCGAGTCGGTCATCACGAATATTTCCACATCAGTACAAGGCTATTTATAGTCATGAAGTCATCACCAAAATCGCGAAATTTTGCTCTCGCGAATTTCCCGAATTAGTCCAAAATCGCGAAAATATCTGTACGCGAAAATATTGGCTTATACAGTAGCCACTTCGTCCAAAAACCATTTGGTCCAATAGCCATTTGGTCCCATTGCCATTTGGTCCAATAGACACTTGGTCCAATTGCCATTTGGTCCAATAGCCACTTGTCCAATTGCAATCGGTCCAATGCCATTTGGTCCAATAGCCACTTCGTCTAAGAGCCATTTGGTCCAATAGCCACTAGGATCTACGTCTTAGAAACTTTGTCTAAAAGCCATTTGGTCCAATAGCTCTTGGTCCAATTGCCATTTGGTCCAATGCCCATTTGGTCAAATACCCATTTGGTCCAATAACCGTTACTGTGGGGGCAAGGCAACGGATCAGCAGGCGTCTGGGCACCGAGCATGCACCCCCACCCCCCACCTCCCCCCCCCCCCCGGTAATGAAAAAAAGAATAAATAGGTACCCTAAATAAATCAATAAATAAAAGGGGGGGGGAATACGGAGACACGGAGGACTGACCCGATTTATATGAACCTTATCCATATGGCCGATACAAATTTAACTGCTATACCCCCCTTATCGCATCGCGCCGTGCCAGCGTGACAAGAAAAGAAAAAGGTGTATTTTATGACTTTGATATTGAATATATTGATATTCATTTAATATTTTCAAGGAGCTGTCTTTTTTTGGTTTTTTAAAGTAAATGTTTATTGCTCTCTCTCTCTCTCTCTCTCTATCTCTTGCACAAGGAGTCAATAATTGGGACATTGAATTATTAGTATTTATTTTGAAAACTGTAATCCATGAAATTGTAACCGTTTTTTTTGTTTTTTTGTTTTATGATTTTGTTTTTGTTTTTTTTGCTGTTTTGTTTTGTTTGTTTTTGGTTTTGAAACAATTGAATGGCAAGCGAAAAATAATTTTATGAAAAGAAATAGAATTAAATTTTCAATTTTGACATCTGAGGAGAAAGTTATTATACATTGTATATCTGATAGGCCTATAAGGAAAGTCGATAGTGTTCACAAAAGGGGGGGGGGTGGGGTAAGGCATGCGCACCTGTTATTGCCTGCATAGATTTACACATTTGACCAAATGGGTATTGGACAAAATGGCAATTAGATCAAATGGCAATTGGACCATTTGGCTATTGGACCAAATGGCTCTTAGACGAAGTGGCTATTGGACCGATTGGCATTACATGACATGGCTATTGGACGAAATGGCATTGGACGTAGTTGCAATTTACCGTCTTAGCGGCTCTACTCGGCTCTTTGCGGTGATTAGTATTTTCAGTGCGTCTTCTCGGCTCTTTGCAGCTATTCGCGGCTCTTTGCGGTGATTAGTATAATTTTCAGTGCGTATTCGCTGCTCTTCTCTGCTTTTAGCAGCTCTTCGCGGCCCTTTGTGGCTCTTTGCATTGATTAGTAGGACCCTCATCGAGCAATGATATTAATATTAATTTCTAACCATACTCGTTAGGCCTAGATCTACAAATGATGTAAGAACTGATGTCTTTACAAACTCGTTTTTTCCCCAAATTTAGATTTAATGAGGAAATGGAATATGCTGTTGTTGTTGTTGTTGATGTATGGAATAGATCTAGACCTCTAACCTGCTTCCTTCTATAGACTAGATCTAAATTAATTTCCAAAAAGACTTCAACTTGTCTTATTGTTCAAGATGGAGTTGTAAACATCACAATTTTGCCTACCATTTTTGTACCAAACAAAATTATTTTTTACACCACACCTCCAATTAACTTAAAATTCTGCAATGGAACATTCAAGAGGAAGCTCATCCAAGATCAAAGAACCTAAAACAAACTGTAACGTTAGTCAAGAATAAATTGGAGAGCTGTTTTCATTAGGACTTGGAGAGTGTTGAGTTGTGACTGCACTATATTTGTGTGTGACCGCAATAAAGCGAACCTTAATATTTGACATAAAATTCCAGGATTTACTTGTATGATGTGTTCCGCGAAACTTAGATGATTGATTTTTGTAACTCTTCTTTCTTCATGCAGCTTTCTCAAGTTCTGAGAATGTCTTCCACACCGTCAACAAACCAAGACAAGAGACAGCCCAGGTACAGGAGTCGACGTAAGGCACAACGGGTCGTGATCCCTCCAGACCCAACTGAGGCAGACAGAGAGGACGAGGCGGGCAAGGACACAAAAAAAACGAGCCAGCGCAAGAAAGTTGCTCTTCACAAGAACAAAAATGGCTATCAAAAAGAGAAGAAATCATCCAAAACAAGCAGAAGAAAACCTGTGCCTGATAGTTCAAACGATGATGATTACGAGGATGATGAGGATTTAAGCACTGATGATGACGATGAGCATGTGGAGGAGGATGATGATGATCAGAAAGAGGATGCATTGGGTTGGTTTATGATTAGCCTTAGCTATGTAGTAGGAGTCGCCCTTGCTCTTGTATTGGGGTTTGCATACTACACCTGTATATACACTATTCATGAAAATCATCTCTGGTTCAGCAGTATTATGGTAAGTCTTTATCCATCTTATATTTTGAATTTAAATATTTAATTATTAACTTCCAGCTTTATATTAGAAATATTCTAAATTTATGGAACTAGATTTCTCCAACCAATAGGAAAATACAACACCACCAAATCCTATTATTTTCACCAGTGTGTACAACATAGAGTTTCTATCCAAGATTTAAAAAAAGAAAGAAAAAAAGTACCCTCAATAATTCTTATTCAACAACATGTTGTCTTTTCAGAATATTTAGAAGCATCTTCTTACAATGTATAGTGTACAGGAACGTTTATCAATATTATACACATCCTCCTACCCATTCGCTTTCTACACAAAACCTAGAGAGACCTAATGGAGGCATTATAAATAGCTTCTTAGCGGGGCAAGGAATCAATAACAATTGATTTATTGTATTTCCATATGAATGCTACTACCCTGGTAGTATGGGAGAAGATCGCGTGAAATTTGCAGATGTTGCTCGAAAAGTTCTCTATTCTGTGTGTAGTCAGGCTGAAAAGTCATTACTGCAAAATATCATGATATTTGTATTTTGAATTCTAACTATAAATGGCTTTAGATTTGAAATGGGCTGTTTAGCAATATTAATAATAGCTTTAGTATGTACATGTATGCCTACATTTATTATACAGAATAAATTGGGAATGACATTTGTAGCTCCTTTTTGTTTATTTAGGGGGGTACTTGGGTATTACCTGAAGAATATCTTTTTATATTCTAAACACTGGAACATCAATGAGAGGAGATAATATTTAGAGCAGATCCTCATGTATGAAGGAAGTGCCTAAGTCTGCGCACCTAAAATTTGACCTCAATTTCATTGAAAAGTAAAATATAATTTTAAGATTCATCAATGTTATTCTTGATGTTCTTCATATATTCTAATGATCAGTGGAGCAAAAAATTTCAAGAAATCATTTACAAGAACAAAGTTTTTTAATAATTTTTTTATGTAGCAGAATTGAATAGTGCCAATGTCTGCGCACTATTCATTTTGCACACAAATCAAGCGCACGCAAGTTTTTGACTTTCACTTTTGAGAATGGTTGAAATTTTCAGGGTAGCAAATATAACTTGGTGGAAACCATTGTTTATCAGTTATTTTCACAGTTTTTTGAAACTCATTAAATATGCTAATTTAATTCAATTTAATTTTGTGACCAGACAGGGTTCATCAAAAATAGATATATTGGTGAAAATGTCAGATTATTCACAGATATGATTGAATATTGCAAAAATAATCGTGTTTCAGGTTTAGCCTTGTCAATTGACTTCGAAAAGGCGTTTGACTGTATTGAATGGAATTTCTTAAGGCATGCTTTAAGAAGAATGGGGTTTAAAGATGATTTTATTTCCTGATAACTGTTATGTATACAAATATATTTCTAGTTGTGATTCGAATAATGGCTATTCGTCACAACCATTCCAGATAGGAAGAGGAGTAAGGCAGGGGTGCCCACTTTCGCCATATCTTTTTTTGATGGAGCTGAAATTCTAAGTATTATGGTGAAACAAAAGTACTTCGATAACAGGAATCTATATAGCAAGAGACCGAAATTAGAGTTATAGTCAATACGCAGATGACACTGTTATTTATCTATCTGCAAATGAATTAAATCTTCGGAATTGCTTTGAACTGTTAAATTTATATACAAATATTTCTGGGCTTAAGGTTAATGTTGAGAAAAAGTAATATTGTCCGTTTAGGGCCTTTCAACAGACGTTTATGTAGAGATATCAATATAAATTGGTTATCAGATAAATTTATTATCTTGGAATTTTTATACCAATCTGAAAAATAACTTTATAACTAAACTTCCAAGCAAAACTGAATGAAAACCGACAGATTACTAAGAGTTGGAGCTCGCGTAAACTTGCATATAGCTCCGTTTAGTCTCACTAGGCAGCGCCCTCTAGCGTCCGAGTCACACATCACAACGTATTATGCTATGCGGTTTGGGGGAAATAATCATTAAAAATACATTTTTTGTTTATACGCTTAGAAGATGTATTCTCGACATGCAGTTATAAATGACCTTTCATTGAAACCCAAGTGTCCATTCGGAATTCAAGTTTGCCCCACCGTACCCTGAGCAAAAACGCTCACCAAAAGTGCAATGCATTCATAATAGTGTAGAATATGTCTGATTTTGAACGCCGTTCTCAAGCAAAGGTCACTTATAAAGTCGGGAAGATTATACAGTGACACGCCCAAACATGTATAGATCAGTTCTGATTGCGTTGATTATAGCAATATCATAATGTTTGCGTCACAGTACCGTTGGCCAGAGAAAGTATTGGAGTGAAAAAAAGCAAACCCTAATAAATATTCATAAGCTGGGAACATAATCGATTAATTCACAGAGGGGTGTTTTTTTGGACTGTACTTTTACTTTTAAGTCATTTAACCAAAATATTTGACAACAGCACACTGTGTCATATTTTTAAAGGACAATATGAAAATATTTAATATCAATTAAGTGCGTTTATTTTTCGTTGTATAATAAGCAAGAATTAATACCACAGAATTTGCACACTTGTGACACAATGAATAACCATGAACGTCAAATCGTTAGCCTGTGAGCAATGACGTCATTCCTCTATAACAATCGCACGTGGAGAAGCGAGAATGAGACGATCGGAGCATTCTCCTCGGAAAGATCCAGTTATATCTATAATTACAAGAATTATGGTTTACCTTTGTAGTATCGATCCAGCATCCAACCGATCTGTTTTTATTGAACTATATGCAGAACAGAGATTGATTTAATTGTTGATATGAATAGGGCTAACACCGATCGATGATAATAACGTGGGTCTCATATCGATAGATACGTTGATATATAGCAAGGTGGATTAAAGATGTTGCAATGTAAAATAAGTGTTATTTCTAAATTAACGCTTAAGATGCTTGGTAAAAAGGAATTTTGTAGCATAAGACTATTCAATTTGTAAGTAGAAAATTGATTTGAAACATCGTTTTTGACAAAATATATGGTGAGAACGTTATTCGCTGATTGATGTAATTTGATTTACATACGAAAGATGTGAAAAATATCCTGCATCTTCCCTTTGGGTCTGATGTACTCAAAGCCTGGGTCAGAATACAGATACTACAAATCCAGTAAATATAAAGATATCTTAGCTCAGTCCAATTTGGAATAATCGTATAAAATGGAGGAAAGAGTATTCTTATAAAAGTGGTTAATACCCGCTGGGTATTTGTAAGAGTTCAAGATTTATTAAAAGAAAAGGATTTTAAAATCTCCGGTGACTTATATACAGAATTATAATACAATGTTCCACATTTACGATTCTTTTGCTATTTATATCAGCAATTAAGTAGTAATCTGAAAGAGAAAATTTTTAAAACAATTCAACTTTGATAAAAATTGATACACATGACCTGATGAAAAATTTAGAAATCTTTTAAATTAAAAAAGACACATTACCAAATTTGCTTATCGCCAATATCTATAAATAATGTATCGGTAAACATAGCATTCTACAAATAACAATTAAATAAATGGGAAGCAGAACTACAATTACCGCTAGAAATTTAAATTCCATGGCAAAAGAGATTGGGAAAATGTTTTAAGACTACACTGGAGTTTCAACTTCGTTCATTTCAAGTTAAATTCTTGCACAGGAGAATTGCAAACGAATGACGTTTCTGTTTAGAATAGAATAAAGCCATCGCCCATTATGTAATCTTTGTTATTAGAGGAATCAGACGTTAATTCACCGTATTCTACTCTTGTTCTGTCGTTCTGTTTTGCTGTGAGGTCAGCTCATGGCTTAGATCAAAAGAATGTGTATAACTTGCACTTACATGGCATTGATTATGTTTTTGGAGTTCACAAAGAAAGTGACAATCTTATCAATACATTATTATGTACGGTAAACAATTTATTTTTCGAAAACAAATGTAAAAACTCTGATATATTATTTTCATCAATTTAAATCAAAATCATGTATTTAGAAAAAAGTTGAGAACGCTTATTAGCCTTTTCAGGGAAGAACAAATTACAAATTCATTAATTCAAAATGGGAAAAATCTTCCCTCACACGATGGCTGATTATACTATTGTTGTTAAATTAACTATACTTGCATTTATTTCATTCATGTACAAGATGTAACTTTTGAAGTGTTCATGATTTATGTTCGATGTATATTTTGAAGCATAAAAACAATTTTAAAAAAAAAAAAAAATATTAATTTACTTCAATAGAACTATACATTTGCCTACCATTGCTATTCGACCTCGAATCGCCCCAAACCGAAATTTACACCAAATTTTTGCCCTATCATTCGCCTATTTACCCCCCCCACCCCCCATTGAATAGCGCCCTCCATTGACGGGATGCGGCCGAAGCGATCCTATACTCTTCCTCTAATCTCTTCGCCTCCGTCGAGATAAGTGTGTATTTTTGCCCGCGCCAAAAATAGCGTGTTTTTCTCCCTTTTGGGACTTCCTTGGCGTTGTTTTGCGAGGTTATATTGCTCAGGATAATCATTTTGAGTATTCTGAGCTCTCTTTTTGGGTCTAGTTTTTTGGTTTTACCGAGAGTTGATAGTTTTTATCTCTCGGTGATCATTTTTTTTTCACGCTCTCTCTTCCCGTAGACTTTCGTACGTTCATTACTGCGTGTATGTAATACGTGTCGTGGTTTACGTTTGAGTGTTGTGTGTGTTTTGCGGCGCACAGAGTTTTTGTGCTCCGCTTCTTTGTTAGACCCGCCTATTTACCCCCCTTTGTGTATTAACACTTTTCTTTCTCTTTTTATTTACAGATTCGTCTTGTCTTTTTTCTTCTCGTGTCTTCTTCAAATAAGAAGAAGCGGGGGAAGAAATTAGCGAGCAGGCGTGTGTTTTCTTCTGAGAAATCCCCCCTGCAGGGTTGATATCTGACAGGTTTGGCAGCGTCCAGGAAAATGACGGCTACGGCCCGAGTACGATTATCCTTTGCCCCGTTCGACTAACGGGAGATCTAAAACGGTTATACATCGGTTTCACAACCGGTGGCCGGTTCACTGGCTAATTCAGTTCAGGCTGAAGGTGCCGGGTTCATTTCTCTCATGGTGCCGAATCCCATTGTGCCTCAGGCTTCGCCTGGCATAACCGGATCGAGCTCGGTTTCTTTATCGAGTTTGACCGGACCGGATATCGGCGCCGTACCCTTAACTGAGGTAAATCGGATACGCGAGTCGGTTTCCGTACCGGTTTTGGGGGTGAGTACCGTTCAAGACGGACCTATATCCTCGGATAGTAGGCCGCTTGTCGGTTACTCACTAGCCCGGATGACATGTCCAGAGCCTTCGCTCTGTTACTTGTCGGCGGATATCCGGCAGAGCGGGACGTCCCCGACCATATCCGGTCGCCCACCTTTGGTGGGGGGGGGTCCGTCTCTCTCCGTTTTCAAACGGAAATCGGCGCCGTTCCCTTAACTGAGGTAAATCGGATCCGCAAGTCGTTTTCCGTACCGGTTTTGGGAGTGAATACCGTCCAAGGCGGACCTGTATCCTCGGATAGTAGGCCGCACGTCCGTTCCTCACTAGCGCGGCTGACACGTCCAAAGCCGTCGCTTTGTTACTTGTCGGCGGGTATCCGGTAAAGCGGGACGTCCCCGACATATCCGGTCACCACCTTTGGTGGCGGGGGTCCGTCCCTCTCCGTTTTTAATCTCGGAGTGTGTCCCCTTCCTTTTCGGATACTACGTCGGTGAGGCGTGAACGTGTTTCGCATCCCGCTTCGATTTCTTTTCGGAGCCAGGGTCCGTTATAGGCGGGCGTTTCTTTTTGAAGCCTACACCCCGTCTTCCAAGTCGGTTTCCTTTCGGATCGGCACCGCATCTGAGGCGGGCTCTTCCATAGTGAAGCGTCGTAGACTTGCAGTTCCGGATCCCGATCCGTTTCCCGCGGGGATCAGTGCCCCTTTACAGGCGGGCACTTCGGGTTCAGAGCGACTTCGTTCGTTGCCGAACCCGGATCCGGTTTTCGTTAGGAACCCTGTCCCCCTCAGGTTGGACACTTCCTTTTCGGGTAGACATCAACTCCCGGATGCCAATCCGGGTAGTTTGGGTGTACCTCCGGATTTTCGCAAGTGGTTTGAGCGTTACGAGACAGCGAGTACGTCACCACTTCCGACTCACCTCTATGGGTGGTTCACACCCTCCTTGTGAGGAGCTGGATGCTTCCTCGTCAGACGATGAGATCTTTTCGGTGGCTGATTCTCACAACTCATGTTTTGAATCTCATCCGACTCCCTTGTACCGCCATTCGGTTATGGTTGATACGCGGGATCCCTCCCGGGTTAATACTTCGGTGGATATTTTATCAGACGAAGTTGTACCTGAAGCCGTTGTAGAGCTTCCTTTGGCGAAGCGAGTCACAGGCTTATTTCTTTTCTTTTCGTTCCAGAGGTCGGAAGTGACCCCTGAAACTTCGGAGGGGCGTAAAATTTTTCTTTTCGGGTAGGTCGAAAGCTATTACGTCTTTTCAGCTTCGAGTACAGGATTACCTTTTGTAATCTGACAAATCCGAATTTGACTTTCGTCCACGAGTTGGGCCTTTCTCCGCCAGTCCGGGCCAAGATTCTCCTGGCCCTTAGGGAGGTTTCTTCTCTCTTGTTTTCTCAGTTTGCGGCTACATCCACCTTGCTGGATAATGCCCGTAGAGTTCATATGCTTGAGACTCTTCATATCAAGCAATCCCTCATCCCGGATATGGTCAGGAGATTGACGTGACTTCCCCCTTCCTTTACGGGAGCAACTTGGCAGACGTTTTGCAAATTGAAGTTGACTCACGTTAGAAGGCCCAGGAATTGTCTACATCTATTTGAGATGTTTGTCAGGCCCCATCGTCTTCTAGGTCTGTTATACCTGGCTTCTTCAAAGCTCCTCCTTTCAGGAAGGGCAAGAAGAAGAAGGACAAGAGGGCTTCCGTTCCTGCCCGGTCGGCCTTGGCAGCTCCTCCTCAGGATCGTAGGGTAACCGACTTTTCTCATGATTCTTATGATCGTCAGGTGTCTTTTCAAGACCAGACTCCTCGTCGAGGACGTGGAGGTGGTAGGGGCTCTTCCCGAGGCTTCGCGAAGAATCAGCCCTTTTCGTCGGGACGGGAAGCATTTTCCAGATGACTTCCCGAGTTCGCTTGGAGATCCGGTGGGTGGTCGACTTCGGAAGTTTCTTCCGGCTTGGAAGTCGATCACGGACGGTGTCTTCGTCCTTTCCGTGATCAAGAACGGACTTCGGATAGATCTAGAAGAGCCTCTTCCAAGGGGTTTTATCCGAAATCGATCACCGCCACATTAGATCCTTTTCAGGAACTTTTTCCTCGGACGGACGGGTGAGGGATCACGACTTTCTGTGTCTCTTCCCCCGTTTTTGTGATCCCCAATCGTTCAGGCTCGCTCAGGATGATCCTCAATATGAAGAGGATCAACAGGCACATCGCAAAGTCACCTTTCAGGATGGACCATTTAGCCTCTTTTCTTCCGGCTCTCGGTCAGGACGACTTTGCGGTGTCTCTCTACCTGAGCGATGCCTTTTTCCACATCCCAATAGACCCTTCGTCGAGGGATCTTTTGGGTTTGTGCTGTAGGAAAGGAGACTTTTCGCTTCCAAGCCCTTCTTTCGGTCTTCATCCCGCTCCCAGAGTCTTCACCAGGGTGGTCTCGGCGTTGATGTCTTTCCTCAGGGGCAAGGACCTTCGGATTTTCGCTTTCTTAGACGATTGGCTTCTCGTCGCCTTTTCGGAGGTCCTGCTTTCACACCATCTTTCGATGTTAGTGAAAACGACCGAGAGTTTGGGATTCTTGATCAACTGGTCCAAGTCGGAATTAGTTCCCTCCCGAACTCCGATCTACTTGGGTGCCCAGTTGGATATCAAGAATCAACTGGCTCGGCCGAGCCTTGAGAGGATAGAAGCTCTGGTCAGTCTTACCAGGTCCCTCCTGAGCATGTGGAGGGTTCGAGCCGAGGTTTGTTTGAGATGGCTGGGGTTTTTAGCCAGTCTGGTGGACATCTTGCCAAATTGTTGTCTCCTTATGAGACCTTTCCGGCTGCATCTCCTGAAGTTTTTCAGGCCGAACCTCAGCTCCCCTCTGGTCTGGATTTCTTTGACGGTGGAGATCAAGAAGTCTCTGCTCCGTTGGACGAACCGTACCTTCCTTTTTTCGGGGAAAGAGATTACAAGCCCTCTTCCTCCGGTTACAGTGCCACGTACGCGTCTCTTCAAGGTTGGGGTGGGGGGCCATTGTCAAGGTCGGATGTTTCCGGATCTTGGGTCTCTCGAGGCCGCTGCCTCACCTTCAACGTTCTGGAACTTTTGTCAGTTCTGTTTGTCCTTCAACGTTCTCGGACCTTTTGTGTGGGCCGTTCGGTGTTGATTTTCACGGACAACACCTCTCTGAAGGCCTACATCAACAAACAAGGAGGACACACTCTTTGGAGTTGAACGAGGGTAGCGTCCTCCTTTGGGAATGGTGCATCGGAGAGATCGTCCCGGTTGCCTCCCACTGTCCGGGGAGGACAATCTGATAGCAGACTTTCTATCCTGAACAACAGACTTTCTCGGCTTTGCTCCCGAATCAGGGAGACTTCTGCTTTCTTTCTGGACGCGTTCTCCTTCATCTGGAAGGGTGGAAGGCGTACGCCTTTCCACTTTCAAGTTGATCCCTCTGTTTCTCAGGAATATCAGGGAGGATCAGACAACGGTGGTCTTGATTGCTCCCTTCTGGCCGGGTCGGGCCTGGTTTTCAGGATCTTTTGCTCCTGTTAGCAGGGAGCCGCTGCCCCTTCGCCGTACCGGACTTATTTTTTTACCGTTGTCGGGTTCTACATGCAATCCATCGCACCTTCATTTAACTGCATGGCCTCTATCGGCACGCGGCTAGGGATGAAGTCTTTCAGACCGGACAGCTTAGCTGCTAGTTGGAAGTAGACTGAAGTCGATAGGATTGTATACAATTCGCGCCTTGGGCTTCCTGGCCTGGTCGCACCTCTTGGCAAGACCAGAGAGGCTCCTTTGCCTCTTATTGCCGATTTCCTTATTTCTCTGTTCGATAAGGTAGGTCTCTCTCGACGATTCGAGGGTATTGTTGGCTATTAGGCCATTCTTACTGGTTTTTGCTTATGGGGATCGGTCTCGACCGCCCCCCACCAGCTCTCTTGGCGTTGCTTAGGCCTTTTCTTAAAACGCCCCTATTTTTAAGCCCTTGACTCCGCCTGGAGTCTTCCCTAAGTTTTGGAGGCTTTGTCCAAGCCACCGTTCGAGCCTTTGAACTCGGATTTACCTGTTAAATCGTCCATTAAGGCAAACTTTCTCCTAGCAATAGTCTCTGGGCAAATGAGGAGTTTCCTACATGTTCTCTCTAATCACCTTCATATTCGTTGGGAGAGATATGAGGTTCGTCTGATTCCTATCACATCCTCATTGCTTAGAACCAAACAGCCTCGTCGGACTCTATCGAGATCTTCATTCGTCTCTACGGGGTTCTCATCTTCAGAAAAGACAAATTCTAGTGCCCGTCAGGGCCCTCTTATGTTCTTCAGAGTAGACTGAAATCGTTCGCAAATCTTCACAGTTATTTGTTACTTCCGTGAACCCCATAAAAGGGTTTCTAGAGATACGTTATCCCGCGTGGATAGTCTCCGCAATCAAGGCTGCGGAGTAAGCCCTTGAAGAGGGAATACTATCAAGGCCCATCAGACCAGGAGCATCAGCTCCTCTTGGGCCCTATTTACAAGGTAGGTAGAAGAATTTGCAAGGCGGCCTTTTGGCGTTCGCAAATTCTTTCACCTCCTTTTAACCTGAAGACGCGTGCTCGCAGTGAGGGTGTTTTTCTCCACCGCACCTCTCAAAGCAGCGGCGTCCTCCATAGTTCTTAACCGTTATGGTTGCCCTCCGACTTTTGTCGGTGCTGTCGTAGCAATGGTAGGCAATGTATAGTTCTACATGATTGAAGTAAATCATAAAATTACAATCTAATTTTATTATTTACGATATAGAAATATACATTTGCCTACATTCCCTCCCTCCGTCCCCTTTCCGTTGCAACATACGGAAGTTTTTTGGGCGATAGAGTAGAGGAGAGTATAGGATCTACGGCCGCATCCTCGTCAATGGAGGCGCTATTCATGGGGTGGGGGGGGGGGTAAATAGGCGAATGAGAGGGCAAAAATTCGGTGTAAATTTCGGTTGGGCGATTCGAGGTCGAATAGCAATGGTAGGCAAATGTATATTTCTTATATCGTAAATAATAAAATAGATTGTAATTTTATGATTTATGCGCATTTTTAAAATTTCAACAAAAAATGCTGTACTTATTTATTTTGACTGATTTTGATTTTTTGGTTCCATCTGGAGAGCTACATGAGATTCACCAAACTTCTACACAGTATTGTGGAAATTTGTCTAGAAAATTATTTATGCCAATTTATGCGAAATTTATTTATTAAATCACAAAAGTTGCTCCTTTTCCTTCATTTGTTGATTAATTTCAATTCTGTTTGCTTTTTATGATAGCACTAGGTGGGTGATACAAAAATTCCACACAGAATTTTGAAACTCATTAAATATGCTAATTTATGTGCATTTTTAGAATTCAACAAAAAATGCTGTACTTATTTTTTTTGTTTTGTACCATCTGGAAGAGCTACATGAGGTTTACAAAACTACACAGAATTTTGAAATTTTGACAAGAAAATAATTTATGTTGATTTATGCGAAATTTAAAAGTTGTGTATATTTCTTTGCGAGATGCCGGATGAGCACCACATCATTAAAAGTGCTACATGTAGTTTTCTCTTTTTTTCTTTCATTTCTTTTCCTTTTCTTTTCTCTTTTTTTTTTGTTGGGGATGGGGTTATAAATTCTCTCTTAATTTTGCCCTAATACTAAAAACATTCTTTTATTTTTTGTTTCTTTTTGCCATACATGTGGAAGCTCTTTAGGTGTTTAACAAGCACATGTACATGCTGAGCATCATGTGCAACATCTCCTGTGTATACCTGTGCAGTGTACTAATATTTCTTCATTATTATTATTTATTCGGCTCTTTGAGCACATAATGTACTTTTTATATTCATTTAAAAAAAAACAATGACAAAAATTTAGTACAAAAACTGCATAGAGACGTCTTGAATTGGAAGTGATACACGCTATATAAGAACTGTACTACATGTATTATTATTATTATCAAAATCAATACAAATTATTGTAGCATTCAACCCAGTGCATCAGTGGCGGCCAGGGAAGAGGAATGCAAACTTAATAATCACTGTGACTATTAAAGTCCCTCTTGACTTTTGTATCCAATATCTCCTGAGATGATAATAGTATGTCTCCCTCTCTGTTCTAAAAATTGCCTCTCTCAGAATTTTCTGTCTTTACAATTAAAAGCTGCATTCAAACATTGCCGACTTGATGCGATGGAGTTTCGTACAGTGCCGTAATATTGAGAGAGCCTAGTCAGCTCGGCTACAGTAGAACTTTAAAGGGATTGAGTAACTTTATGGAGAGCGTGACGTGAAAAAAATTGAGTGTACCTTTTGGCTTGCCCGGTGTAACGGGAAAAAATTTTGGGTGTACCAAAATCTGAAATTCCGATTTTGGGCCCCCCCCCCCCACCTGTAATGAAATCCTGGATCCGCCACTGGGGTATTAGGGAAAGTTTTGTGTTAGATGAAAGGGGATGTAGGCTACTTATCGTCTCAGTAGGAATCCAGTTTCCAACGTGGATGTTCACAGCTGGAATCCACTCCATTATTATCATATCAATTATCTGAACATGATGAATTGATTAAGGGTTTTCTGTTATTAATGACTGCACAGATATTATCTCATTTGCTATTAACATGAGGTTAGATGAATCTTGAGATTTTATTTAGGAACCTAAACTTAATTATGATTCTAACTATAAAACAAAAATTAATGAAGAACATTTACATGTGCATTGTACAATGTATGGACTTCATAATAATGCACCTTTTAATAAAAAATCAGAAAATACATATATATATATCCAGCCAAAATACAATTATTTCAAAGTAACAAATCTGATAAAGAACTGCAAATGTTTTTGCTTGGAAGCAAATTGAATGACAGGAAACATGAGCATTAGTCACTGTCATCCAAGTAACAATCAACCAATCATAATGCAGAGGAGGTGTGGCTCCTGTGTAACCCTTTGTATATAAAGTGGGTTGAAGGGGCGTGGTCTATAAAGTGTGTAGAAATGAACACACACAGCTCACTGAACATGTCTACGGTAATTTTAGGCACACAAAAAGGGGAGGCTACCTACATGCTCTGTACAACATGTAGTATATCATATGTCCAGGGTTTATCACTTTGTACAAGTGAGGATGTGATTATTATTCATACTTCATGACGGCGATGATAGCTTACAATCTTTGGCAAGTGTTTATGTTTTGTCTGTAATGACACATGCAATATTTGGATGACTGTATGAGTGCTTTTTTGTGGATCGTTATATGGCTTGGAATATCTTGTGCCTCCTTCCAGTGGAATTATTGGTTTATTCTGGAGTATTTGCTTGGTATTATTACAGCCTTTTGTGGATTTTCTTCTTTTGGAGTCAGGAATTACAATTTGGAATATTTTTCTGATGCATTTCCTTAGAATATTGATTAAAGAATCACTGATATCATGAAGTCAATAATTTCTAGCCACTAGAAATGTAAGCCTACAGGTTTTAAAGGTTAAATTTTCTCAAATATATACAGACCTTAGTTCTCTTCTTTCTAAATAGAAAAGCCGCATCACTTCACATTGATCCCTCTCGTTTATCCCCAAGTTGATTTATTTCCGTTTATGCTAGGTTCTACAACTTCTGATCACTCCAGCATTGGAAGCTAAGGGGTTCCCTGAGAGGGATAATAACATAAGGGTTTGCCAGAGTTCAGTCGGTAGAGCACGTGTCTAGCAATCAGGAAGTCTTGGGTACGAATCCCGATGAAATACCATTTTCTTTGCTCATTTTTTTTCGTATTTGTTTTAAATTCTTTTGATAGTAACCAGCGTGAGTCTGGCCTACAGTGTATGTAAAGCACATATGTTCATTCCTTTTTTAACGATCTTGAATCTTTTTATGTTTAATTTAATAGTGTGTGTTATTAATTTATAGTATGGTTTTTAGACAACTTTTTGTTTTTACTCATTTTCTTTGAGCTCATATCAAATTTTAAAATTACTAAACAGTCACAAGGAAATTAGTTTACAATAGAAGAAACTTAAAAAAAAAAAAAAAATCTTCTGAAAAACTTAGGTCATCACACATTTTTACTGCTAATTTACAATAATATAAATATGCAGATGAAGAAAATAATGTTTACATGTAGGCCTAAAGCAGACTCATCCTATGAAACTTTTGTTTTTTAATATAAGAAGGACAATACAAACAATATTCTTCTTATTTTGAGAAGTCCACACAAGATGGATTAAAAAGAAATTAACCTTGGGCCATTATTGTACCCATCCTTGTCACTCACACCCCAACAATTATCCCTCTTGTATGACTGCCACAAAAGAATTGAAACAGGTTTATCTGTGATAAGCTTCTAAGGGTGTGTTCAATGTCCATTTTCAAATTTAAACGGCAACATGAATCATGATACAAAACGCAGTTACAAAACACAGAACAGAAACGCGATCAGAGGTACACCGTTCAGTGTCGAAAATTTAAAGCCGATAATACGTCCATCGTCTTTAAATTCCCCGCTCTCAAAAACAAACTTCTGCCCTTTTTTTTCCTCGTTTGCACTGGAAGCTTCAACTGCGAGAGCACATTTAAATTTAGACGTTTGAAAACTCAATTGTGTTCAATGTCGCATTTCATTGCATTCGCAATGCTCAAGGTCGTAAAATTGAAGCTGATTGTGATTCAAAACGCATCTCTTTTGGCATTTAAATTTTCCTCCGAATGGAGATCTGAAAGACGTTTACTTTTACGACCGGGAATGGGCATAATGAACACCCACTTTGTTTCTCTTTATATCAGCGTTTTGTGATTGCGTTTTGTATCATGATTCATGTTGGCTTTTAAAGTTTGAAAATGAACATTGAACACACCCTTAGCATGTTGTATACAATAGGATTAGAAACACACAGGAAGAGGTTTGTGGCTGTGATTGCCCCATAATAGATGAGGAGGGAGGTTATAAAAGGGATGCAGCCCGGGGATGCAGTAACATTGATTAATCATTGAAATAACAATTTTTTTTTGTTTTAGCTCATTTTTCCCAACATGATTATAAACACAGGTCAGTCTTGCATCCTTTCAAACTTGCAGGCGATTTGCTTGCTTTAAGTTCAAGATATCTATGATTTCATACTCAAATTTTGAAACCGTCTGCCACGTGTGTGCGTTTCAATGCAGCACAACATACAGGTGTATACCGCATTTCCTGCCATGAAGTATTGGGAGCAGCAAAATTATATAGGCCCTACATATTGGAAAGGAGAACACTTTAAAGGGATTTGGTAACTTTCAAAAACAAGAGCAATTAGATCAAGATTAATAAAATTATATTGCTCCAACAGTAAAAACAAACTACTGAAAGTTTCAGATCGAATGGAAGTTCTTTACTACCTTAAAACAGTGTAACAAGCAATGCTAAGCATGCAGCCAAACACCAGTAAATGTCCTACTCCTCTGTTGGAAGCTCAGCAGGCCGCTAGGGATAGGGACTTCACAACAGGAAATGGGTGTACAATGTATGTTGTGCTGTTGTTGAAAAGCACATGGTTTTATAACCGATTCGTGGATGGATTTAAAACTTTGAGTATGAAATCATTGATATCTCGAAGGTAAAGCAAGCAATTAGCTTGCAATTTGAAAGAGATACCAGACTGACCTAAAAGTTTATTATGTTGGCAAAATGAAATCGAAAAAGTTGCGATTTGAATATCATTCAGTGTTTAAATACTACATGTACATCCCTTTAAATGATATCACTACAACTGATAAAACATGCTTGACACGATTCTTTTACATTCTGAAGCCATAGACACTATTAGTGGGACATTGTAAGGAGTGTTTTTCATTGCACCCAGGTGCCTCGTTATTTCTTCCATTGTGTAGTATCCTCTAAATATCATCAATTACAGGGTAAGAATGAAACTGGGCTGTCTGTGGGCTCACAGACATTTGTAAAGGCAGGCAAAATATTTACAAAAATTTTAAAGGGAAGATCCAAAAGTGTTACTAAACTATTTCAAAGTGGTCGTTGTTTGCAGATCCTATTCAAGGAGACAATTTGTGTACTGATATTTCTTTTTTTATGATTGAAGACAACTACTTTCCTTAAAAAACATGATATGTTATTTACGTGTACATGTAGCCTAACTAGAGCAATAATTGGAAAATAAGGAAAATGAATTTAGTATTCCCCGCTACTCTTATAGTTTCTGGCAGAAAATGATTTCAATCTGATATAGCAGATTTTTATTTCCTCATAGTTTCGCATCAATTTACTGTTTGTACATGTTTTTGTGGGCACATTGTGCTCCAAAATATATAATTAATGATGCAAAATGGTACTGCATTTCATAATTGTGGACAGGATTAGGTAATATAGGACAGAAAAGATAGGGGGAAAATCCTATATTATTATCGAGTGATGTTGTTTTCCAGAAAGTGTGTTTTTAGACCAGGCATTATCATGGAAAGTAACTGACAATTGATCAACTTTTCATTTTAAAAATGCACCATTTTTATAAAGTGAAATATGTCAGTGCATCCTTCACAGTGACATCTAATTACTTTTCGACTGGACAAAATATGATACAGAAATGGACTGTCATATGTCATCACAGACACGATTTAAAACAAACTGAGCAAACACTGGGAATCCTCAGGTGTAAACAAGTCCTTTCATAGGCTGACAGTTGTACCGTGTTTATACTGTGACTCAGTTCTTGTGTCGAATCCTCAGGAAGGGTTCAACACTGCAAAAAGTGAACCTGTGATCGTGTTTATACACAAAAAAAAGTGAGTTCAATACGACTCGCAGATCATGACCGGAAGTAAAGGGACATCATTAATGTGTGCGATGATACAGCCGAATTCCACCACTGACCTCAAGGTTATCGAGTTCGACACGGCTTTCTGTTTACACACAGAAAATACCTACCCCCGGATCGAAACCTACGATTCTGGCAGAGCAAAAAAGGCGTGTTGAACTCGGGTCGTGGATCTGACTGATCCTGTTTACATGCCATAAAATTGCCATGTCGAACCCCTGAGCCTAGTTACAGTGTAAACATGGTATATGTGTCAGTATTGCATCCATGGTGTCAGAGAAATAGGAGCTCTTTAAATCTTCTTGTAGGATTAGATGGGTATCTACATGCAGACAGTTAAGTCCCAAGTGTAAACAAGGCCTTTCATATGATGACAATTGTTGTCAATGAAATACATGTAGGATCTGCTTTCATTCCTTCTTTTTTTTTTATACATGTAAGAGTATTTAGAAGAAGGGTAATAAGTATTCTAGACTGTGTGAAGAGAATTAATGCTCCAATTGATGCTCCGATGCTCCAAATACTCCAAATTTTATTGTCCGAAATAAAGGTGAACAGATAGTCTTTTTGCCCCTTTTCTTGTTGGCCCGGCAGCCGCTGAGCAGCGTCAGATGGAAGTTGCTCTATATCTAATTAGGTGTAGGGGGTAGATTCTTGGCGGGGGTAGTTGTCCGGGGAAATTGTCTAGGAAGTAGAATTTTTCCTAGAACCACCTTCTTCATGCAGCTAGGGCATGTAGGCCTACATGTATGATGTAGACCCTGTAATGACCCCTAATGTCGCAGTGACGTCACTGAAAGGGTAGCTTTCGGATTAGAAGTTCGGTGCTCTTCTGGTGACGTCACAACAACGCATGGATTACGTCTGCAACCAACCTGTGACGTTACCATCGAAAGACGTGACTGGGATTCGAACCTCGGTCCGATCCGCATCAGTTTGTAGGCTGATTTTCTTTTTCTACAATGTAAATAATTCAAATGATTTCAGTTATTTTCTCTGAATAGGCCCGCAAACTGATAAGAATGGGACTGAGGTTCGAATCCCAGTCACGACTTTTGGATGGTGACATCAAATGTTGGTCCTAGATGTGAATATTGCGTTGTGACCAGATTGTGACATTATGTGCATGCAACATTACCGGTCGTTACAGGCCCTAGGCGGCATCAACTCACTATTTGACCTTAGCCCGCTTTGATGACTCCCTCCCATTACCTGTGTGGCATCCCCCTAACTGAGATGACATATGAATCATATTACAATTCAATATCTAACAGGATGCTATGAAGAATTATGGGCTCTCAGGCACAATTTGAACGCTAAGTGGAGAAACAGGTCTCCGTGTATTCTGATTTGTGCAGGAATGGAAAATCTGGTCATACAATGTAGATAAAGCTACCTTTCTTCAGTTACTTTTCTACCTGAAACCGAATCAAATGCCTAATACCTGTTCGAGACGAGCTGATTTGACTCTAACACACATTTTTAATAGACCTCAGCTCGAGTATACTCAGGCTCTGTCCTTGACAGGTTAATGTAATGTCTATTCTTTATTTATGAGGAATATTTTTGTGAAGTTTTCCTTTAAAACAAGCACTGAGACAATTATTAATCAAAGTTTACCTCTTGGTTATTCATGAATGACATGTATTCTAATAAAAATTGCTGCAATGAACAAGTAGACCTATTAATTAGGTTTAGATAAAAAGGGGGAAAAAAGATGAAGGTTACGGTAAATATGACTTTCTGTTAGCACTAATTTACAAACTCCAGAGGTACATGTAACTATTAAAACCTTTGACATTCATAGTTACTAAAGATTTTGAAAGTATTGTCTTCAAGGAAGTTTTTTTTACCTACAAGGAAGTTTTTTTACCTACATTCATCCAATTCATATCAATTCATGTCAACTAAAGTTCACAAATGGCTCAATCATCATTTCATGTCAAATATTGCCCCTGGAAATCACTTAGCAGTTGATTTTTAAGGTTTATTGTTACAGCTCAATCTATCATCCTTATTACAGACACAGGGAGTTTTGACAGAAATCCCCAGGGATACAATTTAAGCAGTACATGTATAAAGGGTGGTATCTCACTTTGCGGAAAGTACTTTGAAACTACTTTGAGACGGAATTGGGACTACTTTGAAACGGTTTTAAAACTACATGGAGACGTCTCTGTGACGTTTCATTAGTTTCGGAAATTACTTTTAGTCAATTCTTTGAAACTGCTTTGAGGGAATTTTTGAAAATTGTCGTGGAGACGTCGCGACGGAACGAAGTATCAGAGACGTGTCCGCGAAGTGAGATACCACCCTAAGAAAACTTGAGGTCTGTCTATAATACAAATGTATAAGAGCACTTTAACATTTGATATTCTTTGTGAACAAATGACTTTAAAAAGATTATCTTGCTAGGCAATAATTTATCTAGGTATGGTAGGAATATGAAGATAGATTTTTAGAGAAGATATGCTCGTATATCAAGAGTGGTTTCTATTTTGATTGGAGTAACAATAATATTTGAGGGGGGGGGGTTTAATTTGAAAAGAGGCTTTTAGTTTTACAAATTTTGTAACAAGTCTTTGAATATCTCCATGGACCTCCCACCTCTACCTCAAACTCTAAATAGTCAACCTTTTCATGGTTCATGTGCTGTTATTTATCGGTCTGTGAATTTGATGTAGGCCCTACAATTGTAGACAAATTGTCAAAGTCTAATATTAATTTTTAATGCATTTTCACAGCTATTGCCTATTTGAATAGATAATGCATGTGTGCCCTCAAAGAGGTATACTTTAACCCCTTTTGTGTCACTAGGGTTCCCAATAATTGATGAAAATGAACTTTCAAGTGACAAGTTTGAATTTCAAATTTTGTTTATGTGCTATACTGTACATGTACGTAATATGTAACTTGCTCTGATGACAATAATGTGTATGCATCTTTTTGTCTTTACAATGAACAAAAGCAGTTAAAATTAATTACACATGTATTCCGATCCTTCTGTTGGATTCACTGTCCTGAATAGAAGTATTTATATGGCATTTTTTGCAGAAATGACTGTGACAATTGATTTGTACCATCAATGTTCCGCTGAATAATTCAACCTTACTTTTGTTCAATGAGCCCAGAAATAGCCAGATCAAGATAAGCCTTTTACTAAAATAATTCTTTGTCTGTCATTGTTGCATTCATTCTTATTTCAAAGTGATGGATTATGTTTGGTATGTGGAAATAAATCGTAGCACAAATGTAACTTTGAAATATCGATGTGAGACTCAATGCGACAGATAGCGTGACTAATATCAAAGATTATTTAGCTCCAGGCATGCACTAAAGTCATGAGAACTGATACAGAATTTCTTTTGCCAACTGCGTGTGGTAGTGTGCTTGTGGCGATTTGATGGAAGCCTTTTGTCGAAAGGAATCTTCATTGGGGTGAGGTTGAGGGCACATTTTTAAAAATGGATTTAATAACTGCTTTTATATGACAGTTAGTATTTTGAAATTGAGCCATATTTTTTTTAATAGTCAAATTGTACATGCATGGGCTTTTAAATGAAAGAGTTGTCAAAATATCTTTCTTCGCTGACATAATGTTTCTCTCAAAATTAGACCTTTTCAGATTTTACATATTATCACAAAACTACCAAATGGAGCAGGTTTGCTCTTTGTATACACTTTCTTGAAGATATCTTTTAGATGGATTGGTCAAGAAAACGTAATATATAACCAGAATATGCTTCAATGTTTTATGTAAAAAAGCATGTTGTAATTAAGAAATTTTTTTTATTGTTTAAACCATTACAAACAGGCAAAATTGGGCAGGTTTTATCATCCAATTCTTTCACTCTGCTAGTATCATATATTTTGAGCATTCTGTGTCATTTTTGTTGGATTCTTTGGGAAGTTCACTTTGTATCCTGAGCGGAATTTAAGACTGGAACTCTTTTCCTTTGGGTGAGGGTATGGATTAGCGATAGTTGAACCCATATTTCAATAGGCAATGCTGCACTACATGTAGCTGGAGCTTGATAAATAGTGAACCATTTCTGATCAAACGAATTAGCCCGATCAGAGAATATTCACCAATTATCAGGCCTTTCCTCTCAAATAGCAAGTTAAATTGGGCTAAATCTTAGCCCCAAGTCATCTTGGGCTTGTTGTCATACTCGAGCTTGTTGTACCGTTTTTGCCTCAAAATAGTGCGCTAATTGAGCTCTGCTACACTACAGACTGAAACTGAAGACCCATAGGCCCGTATTCTCAAAAGCTGCCTAACTTTAAGCCTAGCTTAAATATATGGTTTAAATATGGCTTGCTAAGAGGGGATAAATCCTGAAATGTAGATGTTCAATTCATCATAATTTTTGGTAGTGAAACTATAAAAACTGCTTAGGAATGATACGTACAAAATTTTCCCTTGCAATTAAAACACAACTCCAGAATCCAGTGAAGGTGATAGGAACATGTAACATAGACAGATTGATTCCCTCTTTAATAGCAAGCCATAGTTAAACCACAGATTTAAGCCAGGCTTAACTTTAAGCCACATTTGTCAATACGGGCCATATTCATCATGAACATATCGGGCTGCTTAAGGTCAGATTGTAAAACTCTTGTAAAAACACTTTTCAGCATCACTTTTGCGCTTTACTGATTCAACGTTTTT
This sequence comes from Paracentrotus lividus, assembly GCA_940671915.1. Lineage (NCBI taxonomy): Eukaryota > Metazoa > Echinodermata > Echinoidea > Camarodonta > Echinidae > Paracentrotus > Paracentrotus lividus. The sequence continues at coordinate 38,843,642 of CALNVZ010000218.1, read as the reverse complement.
TCCAATGTTCATCTTGGGGCACACTATTTTATTAGCTTGAGCTAGTACGGGAACACCTAGTGGGAGGCTGCATCATGGATATTCCTCTGGGTGAGAGTATGGATTGGTGATGGTGGAACCCATCTTTCAATCAGACCTTCTTTATCTATCAGGTGGGCAAAGGTATCTGATCAAGGCCAGGAGAATAGGCTTCAGATTTCGTTGGTACTGATTGAAGGCTCGTCCACGGAAAGGTAGTCTACAGTAGATGCATGGTGGGTAATGGCCCAAAATTTAAAGAGAAAATACAGATTGAAGTGCATTTAAATTAGGCAAGGCTGTTTTAGGGGGGTTTTGGGTCTCTTTTTTTTCATACCATAAAATCGCCCAAACAAGCAAAGGAAATGTGTGAAGCTGCCCCAAACTCAGCACAGAGGGAAGAACATTATGTGAAAGGAATAAGGAAGAAAGTGTCTCAGGTCTGTGATATTTTAAGGGTTGAGCGGTTTACTCAAAGGGGGGGGGGGCCTTCTGTGATATAGTCCAGGCTCGGCAGCACTTTATTTTGTCTCTTATGTTTTGTGCTTGCACAACGAATGTAGAGGGCCCCTGTTTGATTTTTAAATTTTGGGGTCAGAGTTTCGTATTTTTGGCTCTACAGGGACGTATGTGTACAGTTTGTAGCTGACTTCTGCTATCGCTTAACTCGCTGTTACTTTAGTTCAACTTTTTTTCAACTCTTAGCACATGCTTTTTCATTTGAGGCCCAATGATTGGCTATGATTTCTTTTAAAGTGTAGGAGGCATTACTCTCAGACATCCATCACAAGGGAATACCTGCCCACTCCTTTTCTTCAAAGCAGTTTCATTCCTATGAAGTTTCCTTCATGTTTTAAACCTCCCACATAGCGCCCCTGCAGTGTAGTAACTGCACTCCCTAGAGCATATTTAGGCAGTGCTTCACTAGCTAACAGTTGACAATTAGCGTGCTGCCAGGGGATCAGGGGAAAAACCCAAACCAGGTGAAGCCCTAAGTTGTTGCTGTGTCGGTTCCAGCTTAAGCTCGAGCTACACAAACAAGCCTGAGATCGTTCCTTATGGGATCGGGCTTGTTAAGCAATGTTTGGCATGCTATTTTGAACCAAAATCGCAAAACGACCTTGGGTATGGAAAAACATGTAAGTCCAAGATTATTTGGGCTGAGATTTCGCCCAATTTAGCATACTATTTTAAGAGAAAAGGCAAATTCTCTAATATTGGTAATTTATGGGGTCAGAAATACATGTAGCATGTAATATCAAACTTGAGCCTATGCGGAACCACCTTTCGTGAGTCTAGTGCATGGCACTTTCGACTGATGGTGTGGGCTGGATGTTACCTGTTGGCTCTGATTTCACTTTTATCTGGATCATGACGAAGTGCTGTCAGATGAGTTGTGTAAAAGCACTTGGAGTAATCAGACCTTGGTGTCTGTGATGATTTTTGTAGTCGGATCTGAGATCTTCAAAGGTGCATGTTGTTGTTGGGTTATTGAAGAAGGCTAGAAAGGTATCCTCTTGCCTTGGTTCATAAGGAGTACTTGCGTTGTGATGACCAGGTCTCGTTTTTGTGCTTGGATTCTTGAAGTTTGAAGGAAATAGTTTCATCTTTCTCTTTTGGATTTTTCATCAGTGGTGAACATGTTAACAGAGTACAATGTGTTTTATCTTGTTACAATTACTAGTATTTGGGACCAGGACAAGCATTAGACTTTTCACTCCAATTACTAGTTTAGTCTCATACTTGTATTATATTATAAAGTAATAAAGTAGTTTTGATTCACTTTGTCACTCTGATATGAAAAAAAGACATATCAATATGTGATGCAATCCCATCTCTACATGTACAAAAAGTATATTGTCTATTTCAAAGCCAAAATAATTTTTAGCTCTTTATCTACCATCCAAATGATACCTCTGCCATTCACTGAATTTCAACAAGGTTTCAGTTGGACAATTACAACTGGTATGAAGTTCAGAGATGATTTGATAATAAGATTTTTGATAACAAACTACTCTTTACTGTTGATAAAAGGATTCCACGTACCAATATAAAACAGTAAGTGAGCTATCACATGTGGTGCTACATCTTATAGTTGGATATTGTTTGTTTGTGCAATTTGGCACGTGTGGTGCTTTGACAGATGTGCAGATAGGCACCCATGGCACCCAAAGGGTTAATAGTGTACCTTTCTTGTTTTCAACAGTTGCAGAACAATACATTATGTTTGGAAATCATTTTTCCAACTCTGTTTTTGTAAAAACCGAGTATAGTCAAAAGTTGGATAACTGAATTATACAAGTGACAGTCCATGAACATGGAAGAAAAAGTGGCAGCAAGTGAATCCTTGAGAGACATGAACACGAAGGTGCCCCAAACTTTAATAACTCCTGCAAATTATGGCAAGAATCATGTGAACTGCTATGAATCCGGCAACGGACAGATACATTTACGTGGCCATATCAATGGTAATCTTCAAACTGACACCGCTTGTCAATCAAGCACTGTGAAGAATGGACAAAGAGCGGGTAAAAATGGACACTGCGCTGGGAAAAATGGACATTCAGTGAAATGTAATGGTCATGTGCCTTGTGAGAGGAATGGCAGAACAGCGACAAGGAATGGGAGGATGCTGAACAATGGAAGGAGGATGAGAATAAAGAGACCATGGGGATGGATAGACTGGTTGATATTGGTCTTTGGTATTTGTGTGGGGGTTGGTGTGGGTTCAATCTATGCCTGGTTCCTCTACATGCTTCATGAAAACAAACTCTGGTTTACACATATTAGGGTGAGTATTATCTTATAAATAGATTCACCAATTTATGTCTGTACATCCTACATGTATTCTGTTCCTTTTTTTTGGAGAAATAATGTCATAAGAAGTCCCACACAATTACAGTATCTATGAAGCATATAGGCCCACCCTATATTCCCCCAAAAGAGATTTGTCCCAAGCTAGATGATGTCTTTTCCAGTTATTTTAACCCTTGCCACGCTGAAGAGGCATCTGTGCACAATCATAGAATTAAATTTAACAATCGTAATAATTGTTTTTCTCAGCTATTTTGTACAAGAGAAAGTAAAAAAATAGCTGCTGATCATACGTAACGTCTGAAGTAAAGCAAACAGTATCAATATTGGCATTTGAAAAGCAGAATTCAGAGAAAATATCTCAACAACAATTGTCATTATTTTTCCTTCAGAATATATTCGGCGTGTAAAAAGTTAATTGTTTTGATGTCAATATTCAATAATAAAAAAAATATGCAATTGAGTTTCATACATGTACATAGGCTACATTTCCCTATTTTCCCTTTTCTTCTTTTTTTTTTAAAGAAAATAAATGAATTGTAAAAAAAATATTTCAAATTTGTATTCTAGATTTTCAAGATAAAAATGTCTGCTTCATTACTGACCAGTATAGACAACCATTTTCAGAAATATGATATCCCTTAGGTTGCTCCAATTGATGTGTTAGAATATATTTTTTCTTGTATTACTTTGTAATCCCTTGGGTTTGATGCACTCCTACAACCTGTCTTTGAAAATGATTTATGGGACATTTACAACTGAGTGGTGTGAAGTGCCATGACCTGGACAAATTAGAATTCTCTATTTACATCAACAAATCTATGTATTACCTATTTTTTTGTTGTGTTGACCTTCAACAAGCACTACACCAAACTTTCATACCGATTGCTTTAATTCGCTTATACCCCCACCCGCCCAAAAGATGGCACCCTCCCTAACTTTGTAACAGCTGACTCCATCCCATCATGTACAGGTATCTGGTTTGTTTGTGCGGCTCAAGATCAGATTGTAATATTTTCAGCTGGAGCTTGTGCAGCATCAAGTTCGCACTTGATGGATTTGGGTATATCCCACCTCGCATCGCGCTATTTTACCAGCTTCATCTAGTGCAGCACCGCCTTAGGAGATTCTTGTGACCTCATGTAAGGGCAACACTCATGAGAAGGATATCATATCACAGAGTGTCAACACTAAGAAGTTCCTTCCTAAGTTGGGTGGGGTCCGACCTTCAGATTTACACCTGTCTCAAGGACAAACTTGTGCTTACATGTGTTGTGACCTTACAATGAGGACAACTTTTCTAATAATATATGGAGTGGAATGGATAGCATCAAGATGTTTTGACACCTCTTCTCTGTACATGTAGGCCTACCTATTATTAAGGATTTTTAATGAAATTAATAATAAAAGAAAAATGATATTAATTTGATTTTAAACTTTTAAAGCTTCTTGTGAGTAGACCTACACTGTAACAACCGTATTTTAGCAAGATATAATGCCTTGTCGCACTAGAGAAGTCAACAGCACACAGTTATACCCCAATTGACAAGGATTCAGTGGGGAAAAAATTAAGAGTTCTTTATAGAGCTCTGTGGTCATCCCAAAGGGGGCTCTGTGGTGAGCACTGCCCCCGGAAAGCCATGAAACATACATTACAAAAATTTGCTCTGAGCATGGACGTAAAAGAGAATGAAAATTGCAATGACACTTTATCCATACATACATGTAGCTCTTATAATCTAAAAATTATTTCTTTTATGGCAAGGACTCTGTTGATTATGCCTTTGGGTTTAATAGTTTGTGGCTGTTTTTGTGGTGTTGTTGGGGTTACCTACAAATGTACAATCAAAAGCTAAGCAGGGAGATCTCCCTCGGCTATAAGTACAATGCACATTATTGGCTAACCCTGTCACAACTGTATCAGTTGTTTGCCTATAAACAGTTTGTATCCATTTTTCAAATTGACGCCATCAAACATTTTAGATAGAAATACTGTCAATGCTATGTGTGGATTGGTTGTTTACATAAATTTTTCAAATTTATAGGCAGTGCCGCTTAAGCTCAAGCTAAAAAACTAACACACTATTTCTGATCCGATGCACGCTTGCCTTAATTGGGCAAAATCTCAGTTTCAAGTCATCTTTGGCTTATTTCAAAACTCGAGCTAGTTTTGTGATTTTTGCCTCAAAATAACATGCTACGTAATTGAGCTTCGTTGCACTAGCCTGAATCGGGGAGGGTCCATGAGGCCGAATTTTCTCATATTGTATTTTCTTTCATTAGGATGTTTTTCTGCTGATAAAAGAAAATATGATATGATTCCATGCATTTGTTGTTTTTTATCTCTTTGTTTTTTCTGTTATTTTTTGTCCCATACGACACAGTACTATTTTTCATTTCAGTTGTAAAGGATGTGTAGGCCTAATCATGTCAAGTTTAATCTTGGTTCTTGTGCCACTTCTTTTACTACTTTTGCCATTAATCAAGAAAATATTATTTCATTTTCATGTCAAAAAGAAAATGTTTGCTAAATTTCAACATGGAATCACCCAGAATCTGCATAATTTTGTTCTAAATTCCTCAATTCAGAGTTGGTGCTCCTGTTTGTTTAATAATCGAAATTGTTTTAGAGACCATGCATTTCTGACATGAGTAATATTGAAGAACTAAGGAAGTAAAATGTAAATGTCAATTTGAACAAAAACAAACAATATTTTAGTAAATTTGTTGGCTCTACACATGTACATGTACATGTACTTGTAAGTAATCCATTTGATTAAAAGTAAAATAAAGATATATGTTACATTTTTATACAATGTATGATTGAAAGTAATGGTTGTATTTTGAGGTAATGTGGATTTAATGGTCACTATGAGCACTTTGTGATTTAAGATCTGGGATCTCACAGTCAGTTGTCTTTCAGTTTGTTCCCATTTTGACAGATATCTTGTCAACTGGGGATTGATCTCTGACAAGCTGTGTATATCTCCAGGGGCCTGTTTCTCAAAACCAAAGTCTATAAGGTTTGCGGACATCCCAAAAGTGTGAAAAGTGTGTTAATTCTACAATACATGTCCCTAGTATCTTGGTTGCCCAATGATTTAGACTTATGATGGTTTAGTGAAACAGGCCCCTGTGGAGTAAAACTTTGATCTTGTTATGGGAGAAGAATCACAGCAGCACCCGATCCATAACGATAGACATAAATACACATAGACCTATTTTTTTTATTATCCCATTGTTGTCCAGTTGGCAGTGAAATTTGCCCTAAGTTTTTTTTTTTGTTCAGTTTGTTTGTTTGTTTATCATCACCACTTTGTTTTGCTGTGATAATATTCCATGTACATGTAAATGTCATTGTTTTAGCTTTAAAAGTACTTTATAATGATAGATATTTTATTAAAACCGTTTCTCTTACTCTTTTGCATACCATTTTACTATTGATATTGTTTACTCTTGCCAGAGCTATTATATCGCTTTTTCTTCTTTTGATATTTTAGTTATACACTGTAGTTATTAATGTGCTTACTTTTTCATCTATACATACATGTATATGCCTAAAATGCCTCAATAGAAAAATATACATACATGTACATGTACATATATGCCATCATCATTGTATGTGTCTTATCTGTTCAATATTTTGTTTACCTCTTGGCTGGTCTGTGAAAGTAGTGTATCTATATTTGTATATTCTTGCCTGTAATGTGTTCATCTGCTATGTCATGTATATCAGTTATCAAGCATTCTTCCTTCACCTTTAACCATTTTACAGGAGATTGACCAAGAGATCTCCTTCAGAACAGAGTCTGGGTTGTACTACTCCTACTACAAGAATTTTGTCAATTCACTTACAAAGTATTGTATCTTCATATGTATACTCTTGTCTGTAATGCGTTCATCTGCTATGTCATGTATATCAATCATCAAGCATTCTTCCTTCACCTTTAATCATTTTACAGGAGGTTGAACGAGAGATCTCCTTCAGAACAGTCCGGGTTGTACTACTCCCTACTACAAGAATTTTGTCAATTCACTTACAAAGTATTGTATCTTCATATGTATACTCTTGTCTGTAATGCGTTCATCTGCTATGTCATGTATATCAATCATCAAGCATTCTTCCTTCACCTTTAATCATTTTACAGGAGGTTGAACGAGAGATATCCTTCAGAACAGAGTCTGGCTTGTACTACTCCTACTACAAGCAGTTCGTCAATGCACCAACCATATCACAAGGTATGTATGCAACCGATGTGATCAATCAAGATAATTTACACCCCACCCCACTCTCCCTCCCCAACTTTTCTTCCACCCTTCCAGCCTACAGAGTCACTGAATTTGTGTAGCTAAGTAAATTAGCTTATACAATGTAGTTTAATCAATCAATGTTGAGTGAGCTTGAGATGCCATAAGTATTAGATGCATATGTACCTAAATTCATGATTCTGCCATGATGGTACAATTGGCAATGCTGCACCAGCTCGAGTTTGACAATTAGCCTGCTATTTCCGATCCCATGAATTAGCCCATCAGAGAATTTCAGGCTTTTCTCTCAAATGGCATGCTGAATTGGGCAAAGTCTGAGTCAAAGTCATCTTTGGCCTTATTTCCAAACTTGAACTAACGGTTATAAATGCATTTTTTGGGGTTTTTTTTTTAGCATCATACACAAATTGCTTTAAATGTCCAGTCTTAAAAATGACTCTTGAGCTTAAGCTTATGCTAATGCAGCACCAACTTTGTACTTGACTTATTTTTCCCCCCCTCTGATCCACCTAGCAGAGTACTAGGTAACTAGCACAGCTTTAATGATAACACAAGATGTGCACAGACAGATGCCCAACAATAAATCAGAAGGAATATGGCCTTATCAAAACATATTCTGCAAAATTTAGTCCCCCTTTTCCAAATAATCTATCCTGTAGTATATAATGTAGCTAATGTACAAAGCAATAACGTTTGTTTAGGTTGACTGACATGAATTATGTATCTACTGTAAAGACTTTTAGGGTTGACATGTAATGCGTTTACATTGTGACTCGGCTCTCGTCTCGAATCCTCAGGGAGGGTTCGACACTGCAAAGAGTGAACCTGTGATCGTGTTTATACACAACAAAAAAGGCGAGTTCAACATGACTCCCAGATCTTAACCGGAAGTAAAGGGACGTCATTAATGTGTGTTGTGATGTATAGCCAAATTCCAAACCTGACCTCAAGGTCATCTACTTCGACACAGCTTTCTGTTTACAGACATAAAAATTGCCTAGTCAAACCCGCCTCCTGGATCGATACCGACGCTTTTGGCGGAGCAAAAAAGGCATGTCGAACCTGTGTCGCGGATCACACCGATCCTGTTTACATGACATAAAATTGCTGTGTCGAGCACGATTTCCATGTTGAACCCACGACCCGAGTCACAGTGTAAACGAGGTGTATGGCCTATATGTACATGTATCTCCCAGCTCCTCCCCTACAAGCATTCAATGCATCTACATTGTAATATAACACAAGGAATATGACAGAAACTAAATCAAATTGAGTATGAACTTATCAAAACCCATCCATGCTGTAAATTTAGCCCCCCCCCCCATACTGAGCGATGTACCTATGAAATTATAGCCAATATTGTCTACATGCACTGTTTAAAAAAAAAATAATATGTAATCATAAGTTGTTTTAGACTTTATGTAAACAACGTTTTGTTTGTATTTTATTTTTTTAATGATTTCGTGGTAAATTACAATCAAACGGTATTGGGCCTGCTGTTTATCAGCCCTGCAGTCTATCGGGCAGTAACCAAGGAATCTGGGGCTGAACTGGAACATCTCTATAATGATGTATAGCCTACATGATCTGTTGTGAGATCTGTAAAGACCATCTAAGGTCATCTAAAGGGTAATCCCCCATTAATACACCTGTTCTATTAATTACCCCTGTCTGGGTCATTGTCTATCAGTCAGATCATCATCACCTTGATATTCCATTGATTGTATGTACATTGGTCTCAATGCCAATGAAATACAGAATTTATAACAAGATCACCCAATAAGGGGAAGTGGGAGGAGTTTGTATTGTTCATCTTTTATCCCTTTTCTTTCTTTCTTTTTAAATTTATATTTTCCATTTATCTGTTTTTATTAAATGCTGTTCATTTATTATATTTTGTTTATCTATTATCATTATTAGTATAATTTTCCTTGGGGGGCGGGGGTCTCTTTTAACCAATCTTTATAATACATTGTAAGTGGTATTTTTTATTATTTATTTATTTTTTTAAAGATTAATATCCACAAGTATTGTTTGTGGAAGTTATATTTATCTAGTCACTATGCAACCTGCAAGTGCCAGGTCTTACATTCAATACTGTATAAGCCAATTTTTTCGCGTACAGATATTTCCGCCATTTTGGACTAGTTGGGGAAATTCGCGAGAGCATAATTTCACGATTTTGGTGATGACTTCATTACTATAAATAACCTTGTACTGTAGTGGAAAATTTTGCGATGACCAACTCACGAAATTCGCGAAAATAACCACTTATACAGTAATGTGTTCTGCCTGAACATAGTATGTATTCAAGAACCACAAGAATGGGCATATTGGGTATCAAAGGCTGTTTATGTCCTGTACATTTACCTGTACCTGTTTATTGTACCCATATAAAGGAGGGCTCTCATAAGGCGAGGCTGCACTAGCTCGAGCTAAAAAATAGCGCGCTAATTGGTGGATCGGGGAAAAGACCCGAAAAAAGAAACCGGTCCTGCACTAGCTCAAGCTATTTTAAAATTTCGCATTTATGACCTGACGTGACCTTGAACTAACAAGCTCAATGTGTATTGCGTAACTGGTAACTACCGCTAAGGTATACACTCGCAGGTGCACGTTTTTGGATTTAGCTTCTAGTGCAGCACCGCGCAAAATAGCTCGCTATTTCGAGCTAAAACTGCAAACCAGCTCGAGTTAAAAAAAAAAAAAACCTAAGATGACTCGGGCTTGGATTTCCTCCAAATTAGCGAGCTATTTGACCACAAAGTCGGATTTGCTCTGATCGAGCTAATTCATCCGATCACAAATAGCGCGCTATTTGAAATAGCTCGAGCTAGTGCAACACCGCCTATAGAGATGTCATAATCAATTTCTTGAGAACAGATGCTCCTTTCTCACATCAATTGGCATCATCCTGCTAGAATCAATTCAATGTTTATGGCAAAAGGGCATTTGATACACCTACACATGTATCAGTATTGGCATCATCAGTCCAATGTTTATGGCAAAAGGGCATTTGATATCATCCTACGCTCTATATTCCATTCAAATAAAGGGTGTTTGAAACACCAATAATGTAGGCATACTTGTATTGTAATGTTTATGGCAAAAGGGCTTTTGATACACCCATCATGTATTGCAATCATCTGACTCTGAATATTTCCTTTTAATGTTTATTATTAAAAGGGGAATTATCCCCTCAGAGAAATTGGTTTGGCTTCAGTGAATGGAGACAAAGCCCCAAAACATATTGGGAAAGTTTCAGAAAAATCAGGCAATGAATAAGAGAGATATGAATTTTTAGATTTTGAGATCACTTATGATATGGAGATCCTCCAATTGGCAACGCGACCATGATGTGTGATGTAATGCAGGGAGATCTTTCCCATATCTATTGTACACATTGTATTAAAATCCTTTTTTTTCTTGATTCTAAAGGGAGAATAAAGAATCTTTTTATGAGATGACTTGTAAATATATGAAAAAGTCATAATATATCGTGAAAAGAAAAGCTGTTCTATCATTAGAATGAAAAGAAAGAGACATTATGAATAGTTTTTGTGCACACCATATGGGGAGTTCTCCCTTTGTGACATCACAAATGGTGACCGCGTTGCCAATGGGAGATTTCCTATGTCATTAGAGATCTCAATATTCAAATACTCATAACTTTCTTATCATTTATCCGATTTTCACCAAATCTTCACTAATGTGCTTATTTGATTTTTCTGCATCCACAGTAAGCCAACTATCTACAAATTAGGTACAATTCTCCTTTAAGGCAAAAGGGCTTTTGTTAATCCAATCCAATAAATAGAAATATCCTACATAAGAGAATTCATTAGGCCTACAGTTTAAATTTACACCAGTATGGTTATGGCAGAAGGGCATACATAGTACTTGATACATAGTATCCCAGATGAGATTGTTGCCCTTTCAATGGAGGCAAATTAGAGGAATTTGTGGTTTAGATACCTGTCTACACTATGATGTTACTTTTTAAACTCACAAATTTATTATGGCCTGTTATGTAGAGAAAAAGGGTTGTATGAAGAATGGATGCATTTCTACAAATCTCTGAAGTTCTAGAGTTTGTAAAGAATTGTAGATGGAGCATACCTTGTTACGGCTTTCTTACGACGTTCTTACCATCTTTCGATAGTGGGGTTGCTTACGGAGTTGAATAATATCCTTGACAAGATGATCAACCAATTTGCGAATTTACGAATGGTCTACATATTATGGTTTCATATGGCCTTCTTAAGAAGTACCTACAAAGTCTTTACACAATGGGTTAGAAATAGAGGTATACACACATGTGTTAGATGTCGGCCTCATGCCAAAAGGGCTTTAACAATAACCTTTTTAGGCCATAATTTATATTGTTCATACGTACTAAAAACCGTAAGGCCCTTTTGCTAAGAGGCTGACGAAAGTCTCGTGATAGAGATGTTCTAAATACCCAAGATTGTTTGGATTGAATTAGAGTAGAAATCATAGGTAACATTGTTACAACTGGTGGGAATCAAAAACCGAGAGCATATCAATGAAAGAAATGAAATCCCTATCGTACCTGTAGGAATTTATATTTGGCCTGTTTATTAGATGTAAAGGACACTTCAAAGAAACTAGAAGAGATCTTTTTAGGTGATGAAAGATGTTTGTTTCTATATTTCAATTTCTTTTGTTCGTAACGGTTTGTGAATGGTATTAGAATAGTACTTTCATGTGAGTATAGTTAAATTTTTTTTTTTTTATGTACTTTCGTACTTACTTAATTCTCTTAGTCTATTAACAGAGATACAGATTTTCCAATTTTGTATTGTCAAAAACAGACAACTGGAAATGATAATATTGAGTTTGAATACCACGCCATGTTTGTCAGAATTAATGACACTCCTGGCGCATATCTAAGCATACAAACAAATACTATTCAATAAATGTTCCACAATTCCACTCATCCTTTTATACTATAATTTAATATCCGTTATGAAAACTGATAAAACATACCAAAATAATAATTTTAAAAAATATAAAAAAATAGGTTGGCAGAAAAGGAATGCAATTTATACTTTGTTTTGATAATGTAAAATATTACTTTTGTGACATTTTCATGCACATGTGTACTTCTCAAGTCTACTTTAGGTTTCAGTTTTTAATCATTCATAGCCTATGGAGAGCATTGGATTTGGAACATTGGGTCTCGTGATAGTAAGAAATTGATTTTGGATGGAGCTTTATTTCATCTTTTGGGAAATCAAGTTGAAATTGAGGAAATTGAAATCTGATGTGCTCTGGTTGCTGAATGAATGCAAGTCAAAGAGAAAATGCAGAAATATGTTAAAATATTTGATTTATATAGTTCAAAGACATTTCCAGATTAAGTAATTTTTCAGTAAAAATCATTTACTAGTACTGCACGCGTTGACTTTATTTTCGCGAATTTCACGAGTAGGCCATCGCGAAAATTTCCACTTCTAGTATAGTCAATCTATGACAAAAAAGGGGTCAACCTCACACTAATTGCAACAGAAAGTCTGAAACATGTATCTTGATCAGTAAAGTCTCCTCTACAAACATATCAAAAGTCCTAAGGATTTCGAGTGGTGGAAAGGGGTCAAAAGGTCAAAGGTCAATAAAGGTCATTTTTGGGCCTAAAATCATGTAAAATGATGTAATCTCATGTTCGTTTTCACTTATAACTTGAAATTAGTAAATAATACTTAACAGAACTTGGGTCAATTATGTTCAGCAATATGCCAATTAAATGAACAGGTGTTGGTAGTAACCACTTGCAGGTCAAAGGTCAGAGGTCAATAAATGTCCCAAACCTGTGAAAATGAGGACAAATTTCTTTGTCCTCCTATAACTTGAAGATCCACTAAAGAATGTCAACCAAACTAAGTGCAATGTTGATGTTGAAATGAACTTTGAAGGTTTTGATGACCAGTAACTACTTGAGGGTCAAAGGTCAGATGTCAATAAATACTTCAAATATTTAAAAACGATGAATTAATTTTTTTTTTCATCGTAACTTGAAAATTGCTGAAGCAATTTTGTGGCGACTATCTTACAAATAATTTTATAAGATTTTGGTGTAGCCTGGGGAATTTCAACAAAACTTTGATCATGTATATTTAAAAGCAAGCAAAGGTCAGGTCACTAAATAAATGTCTAATTCCTGTAAAAAAATGATGAAAAACTACATTTTGTTCTGGCAATAAAAAAGGACACAGTATGTGTATTGCTGCATTGTCAGAATAAAAAAATACATTGTCTTCACAATTACTTCACAAGCACTTGATGATTAATGTACTTCATGATAGTTGATGATTGTCATTATGTTTCAAGAGTTTATAAAGTCAATTTCACATGACAAAAGACACATTTACTCAGAAGATGACAATAAATTTGTTTCATTAATGATATTTAAAAGTTCGGTTGATTATGTATAAAGAGGGACAAAATATGATACATTGATCTTTTGGGAAGCTACATGTATCTACATCAAGATAATGATATACATGTGCATATACATGTGCTTTGTTCCATGATGAAGTTAAGAATCACTATAAAAATGACTTTCAACCTAGCCTTGCTGAATATAATTATGATGGTACATGTAACACTATAAACGTCATAGGTCACCAAAAGTCTTAAATATGTAAAAATCATTAAATATCCTGTTACCCGCAAAAAGCGCAGTGGTATAGATTCAGGACTTAAAAAAGAGGGGGCGCATCCCCTGCTCCCCTGCGTGGACCCGCCATGAAACGTGAATTATTTGAAGGGATTCCAAAGTAATATCGCATTGATTATTTACCAAAATTTGTAGACCTACATTATGCTGATCGAGTTTTGGTAGAAAATGAAAGGTCGGGATTTATCTGTGATAGATTTTATTATGGCTATTACTTTATTTTGTATAGGTCTATGCCTGTAACATAAAAGATAGGTAGATCAATCTACGATTGAGTGTAACTCTACTTACATTGAGGCCAAAAATTCACATACACCTGTAAGAAAACATATAAAACTATTTTTACCACCATAAGAACATTGGCATCATTTATTTTGATAGAATATAGTTAGGTTTGGTATCTTCTTTGATTTCAAAGAGTATATTTGCATAAAAAATATCTTAGAAACATATATATGGTTGATCTTACATCAGTTTGGATAAATTCAGTTGGTCAACAGTTTACATACACTAACCAAAATTGGTGATGGTATTACCTGTATATTGCTTTATTTTCCTTTTTTTTTCACTAGTTGAAGTTTTCAACGAGGTTTCTAAATACTTCTCCTGAGATTCTGTCCATTCCTCCAGCAAGATTGCAACAATTCAGTCCCATTTGCAGGTTTCATTGGGCGAATTCAATTTTTGGGGTCTACCCATATGTTTTCTACAGGGATCTGGTCTAAATATGTGACAACCTCTCCTTAATCCACCTTTTCTCTCTTTGGACTCTAAAATTAGTTTAAATTGATGTTTGGGTTATTGTGGTAATCAAAGACTCAATCTTAATATGGTTCCAACTTTAAGGCTTGCATATTGATGAGATGCTACATGCTCCAACATTACATTTTACAATCTGCAGGGTTTATCAATGTTGTTTATACATTGTTTCTGTAGTGCGCTGTTGGAGCATGTAGCATTATTATGCCATCCTGAAAGTTGGCACCATATCAAAATTGAGTCTTCAGTCAACACAAAAGCCCAAAATTCGTTTATTTAAATTATTTTATACTGGATAAAACAGAGAGAAGGGGAGATTATGGAGGGGTTGTCACATTCTAGACCAGATCCCTGTAGAAACTATATAATATGGGCAGACCTAACAATGGTTTTCACCCAATTAAATCTGCAAATGGGACTGAATGGTTGCAATCTTGCATGTGGAATGGACAATAATCTCAGGAGAAGTATACAGAAAGCTCGTTGACAGCTCAAACAAGTAAAAAAATAAATAAAAAATAAAAAAAATAAATAAAAATATAGGAAACACCATCACCAATTTGGGTTAATTGTATGTAAAATTCTGACCCATTGAATTTATCCAAACTGAAGTAAGATCAACCATATATATGTTTCTAGATATTTTTTTATGAAGAAATACTCTTGGAATTCAAAGTAAATACTGTACCATTATACCTAACAATATTTATCAAAATAAATTATGCCCAACGTTCTTATGGTGGTAGAAATCGTAGTTATATTGTTTCTTATCACATGTATGTAAACTTTCTTCACTGACACATTAATCCAAGTTTGGTCGCAATTACTTAATTTCTAGAAGTTACGCAAAAGGTAAAAATTAAACTTATAAATTGTCAAGGATTTTGACCTTTTACCCTCAACATTTTTAAGTTCATTGAGTTTGCTTCAACATGGACTGAAACAAATAGGTTTACACTTCTCAGTCGTTCACATTATGCTATAATTACAAGCTCTGTCACACATCTACTAATCGACCTTCAAAATATAGTTGTCATCTCTGCCAGTATTTATCTTTCAATACATAATCTAATGAACAAAATTTCATTGCATGTGGCTTTTGTGGATTTTTTAACATCTACGACCGACCTTGACCTGTTGGTTGGCACCTACGTAGATTATGTTTATCGCCTCAATATCAATATAATATGAAATGGTCAGCATTCCTAGTGTTTCTCGAATTATGGCTAAATATAAAATAAATGTATCACATTTTCCAGGATTCGAATTGGCTCAATGATAGAGAGAGCGTCCGCCTCATAATTGGGAGGTCGTGGTTTGATCCCCAGCCGGCTATACCAAAAGACTTTAAAAAATGGTAGTTGCTGCTTCCCTGTTCCGTTCAACAAGAGGTGGATAGCAACGTAATTCTGGCGTGCTCAGCGGCTTGCCGGGCCACGAAAAGGGGCAAAACAAATATCCGATCATCTTTGTCTCGGACAATAAATTTTGACATCTGGAGCATGGAGCACTCTTGACATCTACTGACCTCTGACCTTTGACCTTTAAATTGTTGTCACCGATGTCCATGCCTTAGTATCATGCTAAGTTCATTGCCTGAGTATCATTACAGGTAAAAGTTTTCTGACAATTCTTCTAGTTGATCTCAAGTTATGGCTTAGGAGAAAAAATTTCTCATCATTTTCATAGGATTTTGATATCTATTGACTCTCGACCTTTAACTGTCAAATGTTTGACACCAAAACTTATAGGTTTATTTGCCCAACAACAATTGAATCAAGTTTGGTTGCCATATCTATAGTGGTTGTCAATTATGCCCAGACAAAGGAATTACATCACTTTAACAAGTTTTAGACATTATGACACTACCTTTGACCTACAAATTTACTACAGCAAACCTGCTCATATATTGCGCAATGTTGAAACATTATGACCCAATTCTTTAAGAATGCTACAATTTCCAAGTTATACAGATGAACAACACATGAATACATATTATTACATGATTTAGCCAACATGAACCTATTGACCGTTTGACCCTTCAAATGTTACTACCAAAACTGCACCCTAATTAGCATATTGCTATATCGTAGAGTGACACAAAGTTCTGTATCAACAATCTTTACTAATTTCAATTATAAGTGAAAGCAAACAGGAGATTACACTCCTTTTACATGATATTTAGCGCTAAAAAGTGACTTGGAATGACCTTGACTCTTTTGACCTGCTATTCCACCACTCGAATCCTTTAGGACTTGATAGTTAGGGAAACACTGACAAACAGTGTCAGATTTTCTGTTGCAATTAGTGTGAGGTTGAACCATATATTGACTGTACTATTCAGTACAAGGCTATTTATAGTACCGGTAATGAAGTCATCACCAAAATCGCAAAATTTTGCTCTCGCGAATTCCCCCAACTAGTCCAAAATTGTGAAAATATCTGGACGCGAAAATAAAATACAGTAACTAGAAAGTAGATTATTTGAGATCGATTTTTCTTAAGGAAGCAATGATTAAAAATGGGAGTTTCATGTGTTTTAAGTTTATTTCACGGCTGAACTCTGATCAAGAGTCCTGTAGGAATCTCTCAACCCCCATTCAAATGTTCCTTTCATTACCAAAAAAAAAAATATCAATTTTATGAACTATACCTAAAATATATTATTATTAAAAATCTTTTTAAATGAGGTTGAAAGAGGTCAAGCGTTAAATTAGGACAGTAAAACACAATCAAGTTGAAAGGCTCAAGAATGTCATCAATGCAATCTATTCATCTGAATTTCATGGTCCTGAACACAGGGATAAAATAGAACTTGTTTGGAGAGATTCCCTTTATTACAAGAACAATATACATGTACATGTATCAGTCCCATTCATAATTTTGCTGTAGGGGAGACCGGGGACAATTCCAACACTTTTTTCCAAATTTGACTTATCAACTTTATTATTGCTAAGGGTGCTATCTCACTTCGCGGAGACGTCTCCGCGACAGTTTATGAAAAAAGTCTGAAGTAGTCCCAAATCCATCTCCGGAAATCAGAAGACGTCTCTGAGACGTCTCCGAGATGTCTCCGCGACAATTTATAAAAAAAAAAAAAAAAATCTGAAGTAGTCCAAAATCCGTCTGAGATATTTAGGAGACGCCCCGAGACGTCTCCGCGACAATTGATGAAAAAAAAATCTGAAGTAGTCCCAAATCCATCTTGGAGACGTCTCGGGGACGTCTCCTGATTTTCGGAGACAGATTTGGGAGTACTTCAGACTTTTGTCATAAATTGTCGCTAATGCTTTTTATCCGTCGCCGAGACGTCTCTGCGAAGTGAGATAGCACCCTAAATACTTGCTTAAAACTAAGTAAAACGAAGCATGTATATCTTAGCTCGACATATAAATAGGTTTGGGTTAAGTAATTTATTTTGAAGCCATTATCATTTCAAAAGAAGAGGTCGAGTGTAGCAGTTTACTGCTCTGTACGGGCGATGACAGCGCGCTGAATTGTCACGGGGTTTTATAGGTACGGGGCAAAGGTACTTAGTTAACGGTATTGTTGCTATTGCCACTGAGGTGGGGGACCATGTTTGGAGATATTTTTTTCTATCTTAGCTCAGGTGTTCTTCGTTGAAACTTTAACAAAATACAGGCCTAATAATATAATTTCTAAATAAATAAAAATGACAGCCATAGCTCAACCACATATTTGTCCAGAAGAAAAACATTGGGTAGTGTGAAATATTACTTTCCTGCTCAAGAAACGATTTTTTCGCTGTAAAAAGTTCGAGGAACCGTTAAATCTGTTTACACTCAAACATCATGTGGAGCGATGAAATGCACATGCTCTGTACACAGGTTAAGATTGTAGCGTGTTTCTGCTAGGGATGGGAGCCTCTGTTACAATTGCCCCATCTTACAATTGTCCCCGGTGTCCCCTACATGCTCACTAATTCATGATACAGTCTAATTGTAAGTCTTATTGGTGCATATTCCAGTATGCTACAACATCGTTCTTATTGGTGTACATGTACATTCCATTATAATATGATGTCCATATTATCGTCTGTTGAGAGCCATAAGGGCGCTATTGCAGATCAAAGATATTCCGTTTAGAGCCATAAGGGTGCTATTGCTGTACAAAGTCAATGGATATGTAGCGCCTTATGGCTCTCAACGGAACATCTTTGATCTGTAATAGCGCCCTTCTGGCTCTCAGCCGATATTATCAATTTCACTATGTACGTATAACTGTCACATGCAGTTTGTATAATGTACAGAATTTGTTTACCCAGTATGTTCCCCCCCCCCCTGTGAGCCCTCAAAATGTAAAAATCGCCCGACTAATGTAAATTGCCCTCAAATGTCACAACACGTCAACCAGAAATGTAAAAATGCCCTCAAATGTCACAACACGTAACCACAAATGTAAAAATGCCCTCAAATGTCACAACAGTCAACCACAAATGTAAAAATGACCACTAATGTCATAACATGTCGACACAATGTAAAAAGTTTCATTTTAACCACTAATGTCTGAACATGTACACCGCAAATGTAAAAATTTCATTCCATGTATCATAATAATGCGGAATGTGAACAAAACATTTTCAATTAATATTACACACATGCTTCCATAGATACATATGCACACACATGCAACACACTCTAACAAGGCACATACACACACATCACATATACACACCACATACACACCACACGCATAACGTTTAAACGGGGGAGTGTCCAGTAACAAGATTACTGGTAATGTTTATCACTATCTGGCTAGCTTGTGTGTAAAATCGGCATATAGCATGATATTATGTATGCGTGATTGACACACTAAAAAAGGCACATTTTGAAAGTCACATGAGTCCCTTTTTTAGGATATAAACTGAGCAAATGGGAAAAATTCTTATTTGGAGGCATTGTTATAAGTGTCTTTTTTGTGTGTATGTTATTATATGAGCGGCCTTATTCCATCAATCTGGACATGTTTTACGGAATTTTTATGGGAAATGCCATTCCCAATCTTTTCACAAATTCAAGCTGAGCCAAAATTATGGCGTTAAACAAGCTATTTTTCTTGAAAACTATGCCCATCTATGCACATAACGGTCATGACTATGTGAGTAGGAGTCTGAAAATTTGTGCATGAAATCCCTATGAAGGGGGGGGGGGGCAGGGTGCATGTCCCGCTCGATTCTACACCTTTCTTCATGAGCCTATGGGGGAGGGTCGTTTCGCATGAAATGGACGCTTTAGCCACACTGGTTGGTAGGCTATACGGCATCAAACAAAAGACTCCATAATAACGCCAGTATTTGCTTGAGACTACGAAAGTTACAATTTTGCACCCAAAAGGAAAGAAAAGAAGCCCAAAATGGTGCAATAATTTTTAGATAATTCCAATACCCCGCTTTTTACTAATCTCTTGTTTTATAATAATAATGAATGAAAAAAACATAATGAATGAAATGAAACATAATACATAGATATAGAAGATTTAAAAATCTTTCTATACTATGTATTATGCTTATAATGTAATTGAAAACATTTTTGTTCCATTTAGCAACATTCCTCATTGGCCTTATAATACATAGTGAGTTTTATCATTTGTGGGTGACATGTTAAGAGCATTAGGTGGTTAAAATAGGAAAACTTTTTACATTGTGTGGCAACATGTTATGACATTAGTGGTCATTTCACATTTATGTTGACATGTTGTGACATTTGAGGTTCATTTTTACATTGGTGGTTGATGTGTTGTTACATTTGACAGGGCATTTTACATTCGTGGTTGACGGTGTTGTGACATTGAGGGCAATTTTTCACATTTGTGGTTGACGGTGTGTGAGACATTTGGGGCATTTGAGGGCATTTTTTACATTAGTGGGCCGATTTTTACATTTGAGGCTCAACACCCCCCCCCCCCAGCTCAAATGGTTAAAGATTGCATCTAGTTTCTAACTCTTTTGTACTACATAGATGTGCATGTGATTATTGTGCCCTAGTGTACATAGTTTGCATTCATGGTTAAAGCTGGTGTATAAGTTTTGGGAGAAAGAAAAATTTATTTTGATTCACATTAAGATAAATTATGATAGATTGAATCCAATAACTATAATAAAGCAATTTATAGTACTTGAAATCTTGTTTTAGTGTCTTTATTTCATAATATAAGGATAAAAAAGATAAGTCGGGGACCCGTCTCAGGTAAGCGCTCACGTGGAAAACCAATGGGGATTCTCTTGTGTGGGTGTTACATGTGTACACACAGATCGTTCGCACTAATTCACGCCGTAACCTCGGGCGTGCGAACCTGTAAGCAGAAGTCTAAACGGCTGTTGGATTGCGCTATATTCAAACTTTATAAATGAAATTCATCGGAAATATTGAAAGGAATGTCACAAGATCTCTCACGCATATCTTTTAGTGCAATGTGGACAACATGTAACTACATTTGATCGGTTTTGTGCCAATCTCTTTTTTGCTACCAAAACTATACACCAGGTTTAATTTTGAAATTTAAACAGGAACATGATTGATACAAAAGGCAAAATTTTACAAATCACAGATAAAGGGAAACACAGGTTGCATTCATGGTTCCGATTCCCGGTCATAAACATAAGTTACATATTTCAGATCTTCATTCTGAGGAGAATTTCAACAGCAAAAAAGGTGTGTTTTGAAAGACGATTACATGTAGCTTTGACTTAAAGACCATCATTGTGAATGCAGTAACCTGCATTGAGAGCGGGAATTTAAAGACAATCTACGTATAATCAGTGTTAAATTTTCAACCAAAAACATGAGCCGCTGATCTCGATTGTATATTGTGTTTTGTAAGCGTTATGTATTATGATTCATGTTCTTGTTTAAATTTTGTTTTTAACCATGAACGCACCCATAGCCTCCTACAGGTATGTCTGACACACATAGTGCGAACATGAACAGGTGCAATCAGCGTGAAGGTGTTCATGTCAAATTCAATCAAACACATTTAAGAAAGAAAATGTGCTTGTGCATGCATGACATTCAGCGTTCATTGTAAAATGGAGCTCAACAAATATTTCAACTTTTGCAGATAAATGAGACATAATCCATAAAGGTCTGTCTAGATTTGTTTGAAATGTATATTGAAAGAACGGTAGGGGAGACCGGGGACAATTGTAACACGGGGCAATTGTAACAGGGGCTCCCATCCCTAGCAGAAACACGCTACAAACTTGTACAGAGCATGCGCATTTCATCGCTCCTCATGCTGTTTGAGTATTAGCAGATTTAATGGTTCGTGGAACTTTCTACAGCAGAAAAATCGTTTTTTGAGTAGGAAAGTAATATTTCACATTACCCATTGTTTTTCTTCTGGACAAATATGTGGATGAGCTACGGCTGTCATTTTTATATATTTAGAAATTATGTTCTTAAGCCATATTTTGCTAACGTTTCAACGATGAATACCTATTAAAAAGCTAAGATAGAAAAAAATCTCTCCAAATATGGTCACCCACTCAGGGGCAATAGTAACAATGCCGTTTAGGAAATACTTTTGCCTCGTACTTAGCCCCGGGACAATTCAGCGCGCTGTCATCGCCCGTACAGAGCACGTAAACTTCTGCAATAATCCCATGCCATGTATATAACAAGTGGAAAATATAATGTAACTTAATTAAAGCATTGTCATGTTTTATAATAATTAGCTGATGTGGTTAATGTTGTTTAAATCTTGGATCTGTCAAGTGCATAGCTTTGATAAAGAAAAGCAAAATGTTACAATTTCATGTGTTACAATTGCCCCGTACGTCTATTACAATTGCCCCTGGTTTAGGGGCAATTGTAACACTCGACCTCGTGTTTTGAAATGATAATGGCTTAAAAATAAATAGTTTTACTTAACCCAATCCTATTCATATGTCGAGCTAAGATATCCAAATTTCGTTTTACTTGGTTTTAAGCAAGTATTTTGTTATACTAAAGATGATAAGTCAAATTTGGAAAAAAGTGTTACAATTGTACCCGGTCTCCCCTACCTGTAGGCTACATGTAGATGCCCTCTTTCTCCCTCTTAAAAAAATATGTAGGTAATGCAAATCATAAATTTTTAAAGTCTGTCTTGAGCAATAAATGTTCTTTTTTTTTCAGTTATAGGGATTGAGACATGGGTGATTCTCTTCACTGACAGCTTGCCTCTGCCATCCAATATAAAAATGTAATAGATATCATTTTGTCTGATACAGTCCACTGGCAGCGCTTTCGAAATCGCTCGTTTTTATACAACTCATATTCATGAGTTTGTGTGTTTGAATACGTAATGAGCAGATTGTACCCCTGTCTTTGTGCGGTTATAATTCTGCATAGAAATGACTATTTGACATGAAATTTTCGGCATTAATCTATCATACTATCAAAATATATATTCCTTAATAAGAAAGAAAATATGTCTTTCAAAATAGTAGAAATTGTTGGATATATTTTGCGTTAAAATCCGTTTGGGAATTTTTTGAATAACTAGCCACAAATACGCTTTATTTTCAATGATTCGACGAGAAAAGAGGTTCATAATCTTCAGCAACTCTTCAGCTTTCCAAAAATACACCAAACATGGTATTTCAAGATTTATACCAGTCAGGAGCTAGCTAAATGTGCAGCAAATACAAAATTGCTTCAATAACTGCGATCTGATTGGCTGGTCTGATTTTGAGTGTGATTTGATTGGCTGATGCGAATCTCACCACGCACCAAAGGTCACTGAGCGGTCAGGTAACGGCTCCCACGTGTTTCAAAATCCCCGCTCGCATCAATCCTTGATTCAAGCAGCCAATCAGAAAGCCGCATTTTGGACTTGCTTTATATTTTGCTAGCTCCTGACTGGTATAAAAAGTAAAGGATATTAAAAGTTACTACGTTTTGAAGCTAAGATATCATTCTTTCCAAATATGTAATTTTCTTTTGGAATCATGCAAAAATAAGTACTTTTCTTGTCACTTATACCGAACTGAGTATAGGTTTTTGTTCCATATCTTTCACCAATACTTTTACAATATTCAGATAAGATAAAATGCCATAAAATGTGCATGATAGGTAGGTTTAGAATTTCTTCTTTCTGAATATGTTAGAATCAGGAAATTCCGTTCACAAAATCAAAATCTACAAGAGTTGCAAAATCTCAGTTTTAGCCCGCACAGGTCCGCACAGCTCCGCAAAGTGCAGATAGAGGACTGAAATAGTTGTATAAATTTCGCACTCTTGGCTTATTATAAGTCACGCTGCCCGTGGACTGGATAATTTAACCATGTAGGTAGGCTTATAGGGCCAGTGACAATATAAATCATATCATTTTGAGACAAATGTTCATACACACATCATTATACGTTTTGGCAGGCATTGCTCTTGACATCAGGAGATACATTGTGTACATGAAGATTGGGAATAAACAATTTCATATTCAATCATATTCACATAGGGTCTATCACATTTCAGTCCCTATATATGGCCTTGGTCTCCATGGAGCTTTGTCAACTGCTAGAAAAGGAAAAGAAGTAGATAGATAGATGAGAGAGAGAGAGAGAGACAGAGAGAGATAGAGATAGACATAGAGAGACTCAGAGAGAGAAAGGGAGACAAAGGGAGAGGAGAAAAGATATAGAGAGATTGAGTGGAATGTAAGAATCTATTTCGTTTGATTGAATTCATATTGTAGAGTGACATCCTAGATAGCTCAGTTACACCTTTGAATTGATTCTAAACCAACTCCAAGTTTGCCTTTATTCTGTAATAAAGCGCTGTGGTACAAAGTGAATGGTGGTTACCGAAACAATGATTATTCCTCAAGTTTGAACTAGTGAAGAACCATCTGAGTAGGCATTCTGTAATAAAGCACTGCGGTACAAAGTGAATGGTGGTTACCGAAACAATGATTATTCCTCAAGTTTGAACTAGTGAAGAACCATCTGAGTAGGCATTCTGTAATAAAGCGCTGTGGTACAAAGTGAATGGTGGTTACTGAAACAATGATTATTCCTCAAGTTTGAACTGGTGAAGAACCATCTGAGTAGGCATTCTGTACAATTGAGTAGGCATTCCTGTATACAATGGTGGTTACTGAAACAATGATTATTTCTCAAGTTTGAACTGGTGAAGAACCATCTGAGTAGGTATATTGTGATATCTCTAGAGTAGATGTAATAAAGCTCTTCTACCACTTGATTGGAATGTGTCAAGCGATTCTTTAAAGGTAGTGTCAGCCTTTTGCAGGCAAAAATATAAAATTTGTTTGAAATTCTAAAACAGGAACACGACTTGTACAAAAGGCAAATCTTCACAAATCACAATAACAGGAAACACAGGTTGCATTCATGGTTCCGATTCCCGAGTCATAACATAAGTTACATCATTTGCAGATCTCATTCTGCCAGGAATCTTCACACAGCACAAAAGGTGTCGTTTGCACAATGACGATACATGTACGCAATACAAAAAAAACAACACAAAAAAACTTTGATCTTAAAAAGACTTTGTGAACTGCAGTTTAAACTGCATTCCGAGAGCGGGAATTTAAAGACATGCTACGTTTAATCAGTGTTAACATAAAATTTTTACAAACAAAACATGAGCCGCTGATCGTCGATTGTATATTCCTGTTTTTGATAAGCGTTATGTATTGATTCAGTTTCTTGTGTTTAAATTGTTTTAACCATGACGCCTCCAATAGCCTCCAACAGGTATGTTGACACACATAGTGCGGAACATGAACAGGTGCAATCAGCTGAAGGTGTTTCTCATGTCAAATTCATCAAAACACATTTAAGAAAGAAAATGTGCTTTGCATGCATGCATTCAGCGTTCATTGTAAAATGGAGCTCAAACAAATATTTTCAACTTTGCAGATAAATGAGACATATCATAAAGGTCTGTTAATTTGTTTGAAATGTATATTGAAGAACGGTAGGGAGACCGGGGGACAACACTTGTAACACGGGGCAATTGTAACAGGGGCTCCATCCCTAGCAGAAAACGCTACAACGTACAGAGCATGCGCATTTCATCGCTCCATCTGCTGTTTATGGATATTAGCAGATTTAATGGTTGTGGAACTTTCTACGCAGATAAAATTTTTTGAAGTAGGAAAGTAATATTCACCATTACCCATTGTTTTTCTTCTGGACAAAATATGTGGATCAGCTACGGCTGTCATTTTTATATATTTAGAAATTATGTTCTTAAGCCATATTTTGTCTAACGTTTTACACGATGCAATACCTATTAAAAAGCTAAGATAGAAAAAAATCTTCTCCAAATATGGTCACCCACTCAGGGCAATAGTTAACAATTGCCGTTTAGGAAATACTTTTGCCTCGTACTTAGCCCGGGACATATTCAGCGCGCTGTCATCGCCCCGTACAGCAGCAGCGTAAACTTCTGCAATAATCCATGCATGTACTATAACAAGTGGAAACATAATGCTAACTTAGATTAAAGCATTGTGCATGTTTTATATAATTAGCTGATGTTGTTAATGTCTGTTTCTAAATCTTGGATCTGTCAAGTGATAGCTTTGATAAAGAAAAGCAAACAATGTATACCAATTTCATGTGTTACAAATGCCCCGTACGTCTATTACAATGCCCCTGGTTTAGGGGCAATTGTAACACTCGACCCTGCTGTTTTGAAATGATAATGGCTAAAAATAAATAGTTTTACATACCCAATCCTACTTCATAGATGTCGAGCTAAAGATATCCAAATTTCGTTTTACTTGGTTTAAGCAAGTATTTTGTATATACTAAAGATGATAAGTCAAATTTTGAAAAAAGTGTTAATGTGAACAACATGAGACTATATTTAATCGGTTTTATGCCGATTTTTTTTTTGTTACCAAAACTATACACCAGGTTTAATTGCAATTTAATTGTCACATTTTTTAAATGTATCAGTTATGTTGTGTATATAATGTATATTTTATTCTAATTTATCAATAAATGCAGAAACATCTGCTAAAAGAAACCAATTAGGCAAAGTTACATGCATGTATTTAACAGCCCCCCCCCCCAAAAAAAAAAAAATCTAAATGAAATGTGTGTGCTTCTATAACCAACATCTCCTCTCCTGTTGCCTTTATTGTTTGTTTTTTTTTTACGAATCCAAATCAATTATCACTTCACATTCAAACAGCCCTTTTTCCCCCCTTTTTTTGAAGTTTAGGGTACAGATGTACTTTTTAAGGTTTTTAGGGCCCCTTTTAAATTTTCCAAGTTTTGGGGGTTCAGAGCTCACAGTATGACACTGACTTCTGTCAACCAGTTTTTAGCTCATTGAATGGTGATTACATCACATTGTTTAGAATTTCCATAACATTATTGAAGTGAAATCCTCTTTATTTCTCACTAGAATTGGTGAAGTGTTTTGCCATGTCAACATCAAAATTCAGATAAAACCCAATACTCTCCATTCTGTTTCTGTTTTCACAGAGTCGTTATCTGCCCATCTTTTTTTACATCAAGTCAGTATTTGCTCTTCATGGAGTGTACTTCACAGCAATCTTTGCTATGGCATGGCTTCTTAGCAACTCCTGGCTCTCTGGTTTACTGGCTTGTACTTTCTTCATTGCCAACAAGTGAGTATAATATCAGCAAATTTTGACTGGATTTATCTTAACGAAGGGATTGTTTAACCCTGTAGCACCTAAACTGCCCGAGACCGCCCCTCAGTTTACTCACTAAACTGCCCCAGACAGCCCCTGTCTTAAGCATGCTATAGTCAAGATAATATCAAAAATATGTAATGAAACATGCACATACTTGTTGTGGATTATCCATTGGATGTGTGCTGTCCGATTCTGAACAAAAAGTATGTTTTAAGAGAAATTCTTATTGAAAAAACCTGATTGAAACAAAGCATAGCCCTTTCCGCTAGTGAGTAAACTGACCCTTTTCACGCAGTCTCTAGGTGCTAAAGGGTTAACTTGTTTAGGATCTTTAAAAAAATGCTTCCAGCTATTAATGCTGTAATCAATATTGCAAAACTTTCAGTCAGACAGGAATCGCCTGAGATTTTTAAGATAATCTTTCATTTAATTACCAAGATATTGAGGACTGAATATATGCTTATTGAAGCATCTTGTACTGCGCATATCAAATTGGGTTCCAGGACAACTACCCCCAGCCAAAATTCTACCGCCTAACTCTACACCTAAGCCTTACCCTACTTCTGGGGGTTGCTGTCCTGATCCAATAAAATTGTTCACCGTATAACATGCGGTTAACATGTTGAAACTGAACTCTGAGAAAACTGATTTCCTTATTGTCGCTAGCCCACACTATCGTCATCTTACAACGGGAATTGTTCTAAAAATTGGTGATACAGTTATCGAGCCGTCATCATGCGATTTAAGTTCGGAGCGTTGAGATTGTATGCTAATCTCCAAGATGAGCCACCCACGTGGTCATCTCATATAGCGACAGTTCGCTCATTACTTCATTGTGGGAACAGGTTTGCAGCGATCGACCCTTCCTGCTCAGTCTTGCCTGGTGTAACATGCTGTTCTATGGGGCTCCCGTGTCGTCTAGGATCCGACTAGACAAACTCCCTTCTTCTGTGTGCCACTTCTGCTTTAAATGTAGGCGCACTCCAGGCGGCACAGAACCGTGCTTGCAAAGTGTGTTTTCAGGGCCAAGAGTTATGACGCGTGTTACACCTCTTTGAAACAACTGCATTGGCTCCTCTTGTGGAAAGCGCATTATCATCCAAGATCCTTGACTATCACATAACAAATCGTCTTAATAACACTTGCTCCTAACTATCTTGCAACCTCTATGTATAGCATGCAAGCAGCAAGCACCAGGCTCTAGATTCCCAGTAAATGACTCAACACTACTCACAATTCCAAAGGACCACACAATCTGCAGGTGACAAATCTTTCTATACTGCGCAGCACCACGTCTATGGAACAATCCTCCCTCCCAACCTACGGACTTTGCCTTCTCTCCCTCAGTTCCAGAATTCCCTTAAGACTCTTCTATTTGATTATAATAGTTTTGCTTTTGTTGTTACATTGATTTTGAGTGGTTATTTATGAAATCCAAGATATGTTCATAATCAAATAAGTATGTAATCAATTCTCCTAATAGTTAGTTCATAAGTTATTTTGTTATACTTAATTGTGTCTTATATATATATACGTGTTTATGATGTTAAGCTGCTAAGTTTACGATGTTATTGTATCTTAATAATGTCTTATATATATTTGTTTATTGAATGTTAAGTCCCACTGTGATTAACTGCCATTATGAGCGGCTATATAAAGTAACAATATTTGTATTGTATGTGTATTCGGTTTTTTGTATTTTTCCATTTTTATATCAGATGTCCACTATATGAGTTGTACTTTACAATCCCTTCAGAAGTAGCTTTGGTCGTGTATTAGCACATATCCTGTTCTACATGCAGATGACAATCATTACATACTACATGAGACCAACAGTCATTTATAAACAGGTGAGTTTCTAAGGACTTAGATTGTATCACATATATCCATGAGCTACTACATATATACATGTAGCCTCAGAGACTCCAACCCCAAGCACCTCTTGCATGCGAGATTCTCCCGCCGAGACCCCTAACAAATGGGAGACTCAAGATTTATTTATTTATTTATTTATTCATTTATTTATTTATTCAGTCTTTATTTAGCAAGGGAACTCCTTCAGTGGTTACAACACTGTTTTTCTTGGAGGCCCTGCATACAATCATAAAACATAGATAAACAAACATTAAAGAGAACAATGTACATGTGTAGCAAAAACAGGAACAAAAAGTACATAGTATAAAGTAAGAAACGTGTAGATCATATGAACATTATTAAGTTATTCAATCTTTGATAATACAATTAATATATTCTCAAATCTTTTTTGTTCATGTGGAGATTTGTTTTTCCATTGATGATATACATGTACATATACTTTTTTTTAAAATACAAACATTCAAATTATAAAAATGATCTGTAATATCGACAAGACACTACAATGACAATTCTCAGTCGCATACATTTATCAGTTAATGCAAATTACTATACTATGCAACTCATAGTGAAACATACAATTTCATATCATTATTTGTCTTTTATTAAAAATCGATAATCGTTTGGGTATTCCTCTTCAAACAACTGCATACATGTTCAATAAGATGTTAATCTCTCTTTGTAAGTTTGCATCTTATGTGACCTGCCGCCTCAAATCCAGTCGCAAATAGAACAGCAGAGGATATGGAATTCTAAGCAGGCTCTCTGCATTAGGAAAGCATTGATACACATGTACCTCTTATTCTTAGGGGATATTTAACTAAGTTATACTCTACTATTTAAAACTATAATTGTTTTGTACATGTATCATCAGAAAGCTGGCAATCTTTAGTTTCTGAAAGCACATAAAACCTCAATTAAATGGGGACTTATTGATAGGATTGAGCCGACAGGTTCACATATGATCGTGCCATTAGAGAAGCAGTGCCACATTGTTTGAATTATAGCCGGAATGATTCAATTTCACACTTGACCCCAGATATTCTCATTTGCTTTCTTCAAGTGACAGATGAAGGTCATATATTGCCCATATGAGAACATTATCCTTAAAGATCTTGGGAATGCCTTGTTAATTTCCTTTACATGTAGATTCCTTCTTCTGCTTTAGGAGAAGTTTTCATGGGTATCAAAGCCTTTTGAACGTGCTACTACCCCACGCAAACTCTCTGATTTCTCTAAATTAATACCTTATCCAAATATGATACCTAGGAAGATGATTGTCTTGACCAAGTAGGGTCTGTTCTCCAGACTACGCCTCACCTGCGTGAGAAAGCTTTTAACTGCCCTACTTTGGCAAAAGGAAGCAAGTGACAAAAGTGACATTTCCTGTAAAAGAGCAAAATGTGTCCGTCATTTACGCTGATGTCAATGTAATTGCCTAATGTCTTAACTTAAATATTTCAAAGACGGTTAAACTTTGAGAAATGAAATTTGGACAGCAAAAAGATGGCACCAAATAAGATATGGAAACATTAAAAACTCAAATTTGATTAGTATGTCACTTGCTTCCTTTTGCCAAGGTAGGGCAGTTTTAATTAGTTCTCACCTGTGTCAGGTCTACCACTCTAAGCAAACTCTCTGATTTCACTAGATCAATATATCTTATCCAAATATGTTACCTAGGAAGATGATTGTCTTGACCAAGTAGGGTCTGTTCTCCAGACTATGCCTCACCTGCCTGAGAAAGCTTTAGTTCCCACCTGTGTCAGGTCTACCACCCCAAGCAAACTCTCTGATTTCACTAGATCAATATACCTTATCCAAATATGTTACCTAGGAAGATGATTGTCTTGACCAAGTAGGGTCTGTTCTCCAGACTAATGCTGCAGTCACACAGACACTTACATATAGTTACGTTTTTGTTCTTTTAATCTTATTTCATCTTCTATTCTATCATTTCTTATGTATTTCTTTGTTTTATTGGATGAACGAAATTATCACTATTTCCAATCCTGACTATGATGAGAAGGTATTCGTGGGGATCCGCAGAAAAGAAAATTATTTTTGGACGCAACCGGACGTAACTGTGTGACTGCAGCATAAGCCTCACCTGCACAGGAATGTTCTCACCTGTGTGTGTGTGTTTGTGGGTTTACAACCTCAAGCAAAGACTCTGATTTCACTAGATCTATTCCTTATCAAAATAGATACCAAGAGAGGCAATTGTCATGACCTAGTTGCGGAGATCTCTTTCAAGGGTATTGAAGCTGGATTTGAACATGGAAAAAGCAGATTTGTTTTCCTTCAAATTGTTGTGTTGACTATGATGATGAATTTATATTTCCTGATTACTAAAAAGGCAAATATAAGGCAATAGTGTTACTCGTAGTAACCTTTTTTGTTTTTGTTTGTTTGTTGTTGTTTTTTTTGGGGGAGGGGAGATATGGAGGGGAGATATGTTCACATCTTATTTAGATAATTACATCATATGTGACCTGCTGGCCAAAGACCACCAATAAGTCGCCAGAATTCACCAGAATTCTCATTTTGGTGAATTGTGTTTTGAATACCGGTTGTCATGATATTTAACCAGAAACAGCTCTGGCTTTACATTTTGTATAATCCCATACATGCTTTTCTGTGTCTATATGTGACTCGTAGCTCAGAATTTAGTTTCTTATCATTTTGGCAGTTTCAAGACCTCATGGTACACACACACACACACACACACACACACACACACACACACACACCAATTCTTAGGTGAATTGTTATCCACCTTTCGAAATAATCTCTTAAAAGAATTTCTTCAACAATTCAGTCTCATGACCACAACATTAATTTCCCTGTTGTAACTTACCACATAAATCTGTTCTAAGGCACAAATGATTCAAAGTTGTTTTCTACATTTAACATTTGGTTGTTACATGGCCTGTTGATGTTGAACTAAAGAAAAAAAACAAAATCAGAAACACGTTATATTAAAGTAGATCATATTTTACAATGTAGCAGCATCCTTCTGCATCTCGACTGTTGACATATACATGTAGTTATGACAGCCTGATGACTCAATGAATTAACCTCAAGTTCTCCAATCAATATATACCTCGTTTACACTGTGACTCGGGTCACGGGTTCGAAACGGCAATCGTGCTCGACACAGCAATTTTATGCCATGTAAACGGGATCAGTGTGATCCGCGACCCGGGTTCGAGACGCCTTTTTTGCTCCACCAAAATCGTAGGTTTCGATCCGGGAGGCGGGTTCGACATGGCAACTTTTATGTGTGTACCGTAAGCAGAAAGCTGTGTCGAAGTCGATGACCTTGAGGTCAGATATGGAATTTGGCTATAAATCGCAACACACATTAATGAAGACCCTTACTTCCGGTTATGATCTGGGAGCCTAGTTGAACTCGCCTTTTTTGTTGTGTGTAAACACGATCACAGGTTCACTCTTTGCAGTGTCGAACCCTTCCCGTGGATTCGACACGAGAGCCGAGTCTCAATGTAAACGCGGTATTAATGGACTGCATAAACTAGATTCTCCCATTTAGATGAGATAAATAAATGTTAATATTGAGGTAATGGTCATTAATCCAAGCCATGGATGTTCATTATACCTCCCAACATTGTGTCATGTTTGTCCATATACCAATGAATGAGTAATGTTCACTTTATAGAGACTAGCCCCCTTCCCCACCCCCTCCACCATTCTTTGAATTGAGCAAAACTTATTTTCACATTGTAATCAGGTTATCACACTAAACATACTGTACATTGTATGCCCACTTCCTAAAACCAGCTTTCTTTAAATTTTTGGTCTAAATTCCTTATATGTTCGACTCACTCTGTGTTTAACCCTTTCTCTACCAGGCAATTCTCTTTGAGCCACTATGGGAAAAGCGCATTATAAATAATGGGTATTATTATTATTATTATTATTATTATAAATTGTGTATACATGTACCGAAACATACATCCTTTCTTGTCAAAGCCATACTGTTAACAGTATGTTGACATGTAATGAACTCTGACAGACCCATCAAATCA
Organism: Paracentrotus lividus; assembly: GCA_940671915.1. Taxonomy (NCBI): domain Eukaryota; kingdom Metazoa; phylum Echinodermata; class Echinoidea; order Camarodonta; family Echinidae; genus Paracentrotus; species Paracentrotus lividus. The sequence continues at coordinate 38,810,522 of CALNVZ010000218.1, read as the reverse complement.
GATAATCACTACTTTTCGTTAAGCCTTGCTACTAGTAACTACATACATGTATTGAGCTCATCTCTTTAATGGGTTCATGTAGACTATTATATGCATTCATTGAGTCATGCTCTCACATGGGAAGTGAGTAGGCTTTCACAGTAATTAGCTGTTATTATGGCTGCAGGCAAACCCAATCAATATTAAAGTATCAAACTTCACCATCTCATGACGAATGAAAGTGTTTCTGCTAGAGATGCTTGACCTGTCAGCTGCAACCGCCAACAAGCTGCCTGAAGTAATTTCTTGGCCTATTGCATTTTCAAAATGGGATAATCCAACCTTTCTCACAATATGCACTTGTATTAGAGTTTATCAGTGGCGGATCCAGTCGGGGGCGCATAAGAGCGTGCCCCCTCTATAATTTTAAAACCACTCACTAACTGTACATGTTAAAATCAGAAAATTTTGGTGGCTCACCCCTTTATCGGGCCTGGCGCCCCCTCTATTCGCAAATCCCGGATCCACCACTGGTTTATCATTGTAGTTTATATATAAATTACAATGTGAATAACTGAAAAAAATTAACCGTTTTTCAGAGATACCTCTCTTTTCCACTTTAATATCTACTCTGATATAGAAACTCATATAATTGAGCAAAAAAGAAAAATATTTGATTAAACCATTTAATCACAATGTTGCGCCTGTATGGTTGATTACACACTTTTAATGCTTATTAAACAAAAATCAGGCCAAAAAAATGTGCAACTCCATGATTTTTCTTTAAAAAGTTCAATACTCAAAAGGTTATAAACGTATAAATGGTCCAGAACATGTGAAATAAATAACTCAGTTGATTTACAAGTACAATTTAAAGTTTTGTTCAACAATCTCCCACTTTTCAAATTAAAACAAAATAGAATCAAAATTATTAACTTGTGTGCATGTTTCATACATGTACTTGTACTTGAATGTATATATGCACCCATTATATCTGAAATATTGTGTTGACTAAGTTTGCATTATCAAATTTCCACATTTTTTCCTCACGATCCCAATTCCAAATCCCAACCAACCACAAAATGAACGTGCCTGGGTTTGAAACAAAAATGGAGGATATTATCTGCTGTCGGCCAGAAGGGCAATAGCTCTTACTCTTTCACTGTGTTATAGGGCAAGTCCAAGCTATTTCTTCCCGAGATGGTGATTTTTCAACTTTTCGACCATTTTTGTGTTAAGTGTGTCAGTAAGGTTTTAAAAGTACATATAATGTATCATATATCACCACAAAGTGTATGAAATAACTTAATGCGAATGAGGTCAAAAAGTCATTTCAAGGTCATATGACGTCACAAGGCTCATTAATATTCATGAAAAAATGATAAAATGCAATAAAAATGCTATTTTCAACCATTATTTCTAAAGGTTTGTTATAGGAATACAACCAAAGTACATATTTTCTGTTTCAATATCATCTTGGCTTCCTCTGGTGAAAATATCACAAAAACCTAGCACATAACTTTCCATATTTTTATTCATAAAGTATTCATGTCCCAGTAGTAGTCTTACAAAGTTACTGAGCTGATGTAAAATAATATAGTTTTATTACTCGCCCTCCCACCTCAGTAATGAAACAAAATATTTACTTGTTTGCAGTAATGAGTTGTATTAGGGTTCTTTTGTTTTATCAGTGGGATTTTTTTACACAATATGTTGCTACGCCTTGGCTACACCAAATATTTAATGGAAAATATTTCATGGAATAATTGTCCCATGTGTTACAATGCATATTTTATAAGAACTTGACCTTGCCAGAAAATGTGAGGCTGTATTGACATTAAAATATGTATTTACAAAGTTTATTACATGGTTAAGAGGATGTGACTAAACAAGTTTTTATCTGCTTTTTAAATTCCTAGTATCATGTGAACAAATTCAAAATTTAAAAACACCAATTTTTTGTGGTCCCATGTGTTACGAACGAATAAATTATCATAAATTAAATATGAATTGAGTTATTACAATTATTGTTTATGATTTTATTGAAGGTTCTTAGTACCTTCAAAAATAAACCTAAGGATTGGGATTTCAATTCAAGATTTATCAAAAAAGCCTATTTTTGTCTCTGAATGTCCCGTTTGTTACATTGCAAAATAGTGTGGACTTGCCCTATAGTCTTTTTGGCTGTCTACACACAATATCAAATGTGAGAGGCTCTTGGCTTTGAATGATCACTGGCTTAATGCCGTCTTTCCTCACTACTGCAGGTTATGTTGACTTTATACTGGACCATATGTAATTTCTCTCTATTAACTCTTTGCCCGCCACATTAATTTGAAGCATAAAAAAGAAGACTTTTCTCTTTAATCATTAAAAATAGTATAACAATATTTGCTTAGTATTAACTAGGATAAATTATGCCTCAGGCCCGGCCCTCGCAGTGATTTTCATATCTTTAAGCCCAGCCATTACAGAGAAAATGAATTATTACGATTGTATAGTTAATAAGTACAATTGTGACTATAGTCGAATTTGGCAGGCAAAGAGTTAACAACCAGAATTGATTTCAGTGGAAGCATGAATGTATAAAGAGGAACTGGATTTTTTAAAATATTGTAACAGAGCCAGCACCTGGGTCATGGATTTGAAAATGAATGTTTGAGGAGCTTACTTAATTTAGCATTCGTGATTTGTTTTAATATTGTATTTATTGTTCATGTCACCCTGTAACCTGTCCTCTTTTTTTAATAACTTGAACAAATTGTACTTCATACAAACGTACATGTGTATTTAATGATAAAAGCCTTTTTTGTTGTTGTTGTTGTTGTTGTTGTTGTTGTTCATGACTGTGAATTGAAGAAAGCAGAATGTATGTATGTAATCTAGCATTTTGTTGTCATGCAATGTTCAGAATGTTTACAATAAAATCACTTCCTTTGAAACATTCAGACTTGTTATGTTTCTAAGTTTCTCTCAGATTTCCTTTTTTAACAAGTGATATGTCTTATTTTGTTTACCAGAAGATCTGTCTTGGTTTGATAGCTGCTACCACATTTCTGTTTGTACTGACATGGCAGTTTGCTCAATTCATCCTGCTGTTACAAGCCATGGCTCTATATCTAGGAGCTATCACCAGTGTCATACCCATCAAAAAGGTAAGCAGGGCTTGTAGGTTTCGTTAAAATGACGCAAAAAGTAAAACTGCGTATGATACCATGTATATGCGTGTAAAGACAAATTCCATTTGAAGCAGTATTTCCATTTGTGGGCCCTTGATGCCCCTTAACAAACTTAATACGTATAGGGTAAGAGTTAGAGTTATCCATTTATTGACCCCTAACATTATGGTTAGTGTAAGGGTGAGAATTGGGGCAAGGGTTAATTTTAGGTTTAGGGTTAGGTCAACCCAAACCATAACCATTGCCCTACCTCTAAATTTGTCAGGGATGTCATCAAGGGGTCTAGAGCCCACAGATGGAAGGTATCGTTCAAATGGAATTTGTCTTCACATCCATACATTACATTTTTACATTTTGTGTTATTTAAGAAACATGGCCCTACAGGGCTGAAATTTAGCAGTTGCCCGGTGCCATTGGCCACTTGGAACTTGATGGGGCTCACTGAAATAAATAAAAAACTCCATTAAACCATGTGGATTGCATGCTGAAATCTGTCAATGAAAGAATTTTACAATACAGCATTCATTTCCTTTACAGTTCCAGTGCATTGATGAGACATGAACTTCATTTTCTTTTTCTTCTTCTTTATGCATGTAGGTGACACACCTATTCCATATTCACTTGGGATCCATATTAGCTGCATTCTTCCTACAATTCTTCAACAAGATGTTGCTAGGTTCTCTGGCTTTCAGCTTTGTCATTGCAGCTCTCATAGACTTCAGATTGCAGGTAAATAGAATTACTGTAATCGTGGAAATATTTGCAGTACATAAATTTTCGCGGATTTTGCGCGAAGATCAGCAGGCGCAAATTCAAAAACGCCAAATATATGAGCATGCTTTTTTATGCATGTATTGGGTGCATTAAATTGTGTGCTTACTAAAATGCAGCGTAAATTCAAGAACCTGTGAACATTCTTTGAGGCTGCTCAGTGTGAAAAATTATTCGCACACAAATAACAGCAAATACAGTAGTCTCACACATCTACATACATAGTTACATAGCAGTGTAAATAATGCGGAATGTTGGATCTTCCTATTCTATGCTTATTTTGTCCATATTCATTCCTTATCCTATAAATAAGCTTGATCAGAGAATAGTCAACTAATACTCTAAATTAGCTGACTATTCTGCTCGAAAAGCTAGCCCAGATCATTTTGGACTCTTGCAAAATGGCGCAATAGATTTTAAAAAATTGCAACAACGGTCTCGTGGATTGACCCCTCGAAGACAATAACCTTACAGAATACTTGCTAATATCATTCAGAATGACTTAGACGGATTATAAGTTGTATCAGTGAAAAGGCCTTCCTTGTAATGAATTGAGAGAAGGACATCTTTATAATAATGATGAATTGTTGATGAAACTGTGTATTCAATGAACAAATTTCTCCTTAGATACAATAACCTTTGCTGAATACTTGATAATACATGCACACGTAGCATTCAGAATTACTTAGATGGATTATCACTTGTATGAGTAGAAAGGATTCCTAAGAATTGAGAGAAGGGCCTTGTAATAATTATGATGAATTGTTGATGAAACTGTGTATTCAATGAACAAATTCTCTTTTATAACCTTTGCTGAAGGCTTGCTAATACATGCACACGTAGCATTCAGAATTACTTAGAAATGGATTATAACTAGTATCAGTAAAAAGAATTCCTAAGAACTGAGAGAAGGACATTGTTATAATCATGACGAATGTTGACGCAACAGTGTATTCAATGAACAAATTTCCCCTTAGATAAAATAACCTTAATGCTTAGTACTTACTAATAGCATTCAGAATGGCTTAGCTGGATTATACATGTATCAGTGAAAAGGATTCCTTATGAATTGAGAGAAGGACATTGTTTGTAAGATTCACATTGTATTATGATTGATATTCTGGACAAATGTTGAGGCAACAATGTATTCAAGGCATTAATTGAACAACTTTAAAAGTATTAGTCTGTGTTGCCAGTGCCAGTCCGCTAACCTCGCCCTCTCCCTGTCTCTGTTTTCCTCTCTCATTCCTCTCGTTTTCTTATTTTCTCTCAGATCTCTCTTACGTCTGTCTGTCTCTTTGTCTGTCTCTTTCTTTCCTTGTCTGTTTCTTTTCTCTTCCTCTCTCTCTGTTTCTTTCTCTTCCCCTCTCTCTCTCTCTCTCTTTTTCTTTCTCTCTCTCTCTTTCTTTCCTTCTCACTCTGTCTCTTGTTTCTCTCTGTCACTCTTTGGATGCAACAATACCTCTTTAAGTTGCTTCTCTATTCCCTTATCTCTCTCTCACTTTATATTTCTCTTTCTTTCTTTCTTTCTTTCTTTCTTTATCTTTCTCTTTGTCTTTATTTTCAGTCCATCTATTTATATTCCTTTGTACATTGCATATATAGGCTTAGGTCCTATTCTTTTGATTTTTAACCCCTATTTTCACTGACAGTTGTCAATGAGAACATGGGACCTTTAAACTCTTTATCTTTATTTTCAGTTCATCTCTCTATTCCTTTGCACAGTACATGTGGGCTTAGGTCTTATGCTTCCGTGTTTTTTTTCCTCCCCTATTTTCACTTCCAATTGTAGGTTGTTAGACCAGCTGTAACAAACATCCCAGGGCAACTACTCAGGCTGGTTACAAGACTAGCCTGCACATGTGTAGGAATGTTCATCCTTAACTTTGCAATAAAGGTAAGACAATCAAGTTCATCTCCTGTTGTATTTGGTCAATTCCACGTTTAGCCACATTATACTTTTAGGTGTCAATTCATTAACTTGGTGGTATCAGTCTCACAAAAATAATTCTTTTTTTTTTTTTAGTTTATTAAATCTGACAACCATAGCTTTGAAAATAAAATAACAATATAGGAAATTTTGCAGACTTTGTAAGTTCTCTGAACGTCTCGATGGGCTATTAGGTTGACAGTCACATAACACAACAGGACAAGGAAAGAAAAAATCTATTTCATACAATTTACTTTTTTCTTCAATTCCGTGCATTTTCTTGTCCATGAAAAAAAAATAAACAGTTTTCAAAGCTGATTTGTCAAGCCCTTACTAAATTTATTTGAAGAATATATTTGTTAGATGATTAACCATCTTCCAAAGATTTTAATAGAGGTCATAATGGCAAAATATGTCTCATAATAGTGAAAATTTCAAGAAGTAGTTTATTGGAAGTAGACCGTGATCTGTAATAAATGACCACAAGTGAATTACAATCACTATGAATCATCAATCATTACTCAGTCAATATAACAATGCCCAAGGCAATAATTAAACTTGTGTGGTATGGAGTTCTGAGGCCGACAAATGACCTTAATTTAAGATTCAGGACTACATGTATGATGCAAAGGGACTAGGAATTACATGCTTGTCTTTGTTTGCTTTATTATTGTTCTTTATTTTTATTTGTTTGTTAGTTATGATCATGTATTAAAGAGAGATACGTGTAGAAGTAAATTTAGACAACTACACTGTATACTGCACTAGTACTCTGAAAAAAAGGAAGCATATATATTACAGGGCATGTTCAACTTTCTAGCCAAATTTACTTTTACAAACTTTAATATCCTATAAAGTAATGCAAGTTTTCAGGCAAAAGCCTGAATTCAGGCCTGGCAATTTATTTCAAGTAGGCCATGTACAGTAGTTCAGGCTGTTTTGTGTACAAAATAAACTCTAAAACTATGTGATTTTCAGCCCCTCTGGTAAATTCTAACTGGCATCTCTGAGAAAAATTAAATGGAAATCTTGGCACTAACCCTTTAGCACCTAGAGAAAAGTGTCAGTTTAAGCACTAGCGGAAAGGGTTACGCTGTGTTTCAATCAGGTTTTTTCATTAAGAATTGCTCTCATAAAACATAGTTTTTATTGCAGAATCAGACAGCACACATCCAATGGGTAAACCACAACAATTATGGGCATGTTTCATCACATATTTTTGATACCATCTTGACTATAGCATGCTTAAGACAGGGGCGGTTTAGTGAGTAAGCTGAGGGGCGGCCTTGGGCGGTTTAGGTGCTAAAGGGTTAACAAGTTGTGATATAATGAGATGTGCCTTGATCATATGATAAGTTAAAAGTCACCAATCCAGCATGTTTTGTATAACAAGATACATTATCTCATATAACAAGCAAATTTTCTTGTTTCTGACCACCTTGTTAAATTGAGATTTCCCTGTATACCCAATTGTCGTCCGGTCAGGTAGAGTGTCCGGACACGATCTCGACTGGCCATTCGATTTTATTTGCAAGCCATATTTTTGAAGGTTTTTAACACATAATGATAGAAAATATTATAGAGAACAGATATTGGTGGTATTAAGCACTATTAAACCTAACCCTAATTCCTAAGATAGAAAACCAGGCTTCATTTTTGTAGGTGTCCAGAAACCCAACCCCCTGTCCTAAAAGACATTATGATATTGCATTGATGTAATGTAAATCACAGAGACATTTTGCTGTTTTACAGGGAATTTCATGTTGATTGTTTTCCATTGTAATAGTGGGGCAGTAGTATATTTCTCTACTCCCAAGACAACTAAAAACCCATTTTCTTCACCTTATTATTGATCATTGACCCTCATCTGATTCCATCTTGCAAAGTTTATTGACCAAGATTTGTGACATGGGTTTCATTCCGATGATTGATCGAGGCCCCATTCACACACTAAAATATATATGTAAACCTCCCATATAAAGAGTGAATTAAAACGGATACTGTTATTTTTTGTTAAAGCGGTTGTTTCAATTCATTTAGGACCTTTAAAAAAACTCTTCCAGGTAATGCTGTAATCACAATTGCAAACCGTAGGTCAGACAGGAATCGGCTGAGGTTTTGAAGCTCATTGGTTGCATAATTGCTGATAAAAGCCCCCTAACCCCCCATCCTTTACTGCATAGCACTCCATCACTAAAAGTTGCAAATTTAATTCATCAGTAGTATTGCATTTATACTTTATAGGTAGACCTACATTTGCACATGTACCTGTCATTAATTGCATGCTTTATCCGAGAAAAGTGACTGACCATTCCTGTTCCACTTTTTTCGGGACCCAGTGCATTTTATATAATATTCAAGTGAACTATAATTGGTAGTCGATCCAAAACGATCTTATATGACAAGTGAGAACAGTGCCTCTATCAAACGCAGAACAACCTGTGTGGGGCATGCGCCTCAGCACAAGGTACAAATTAGATTTACCTACACGAGGGGTCACATGGGAACTACTTTCTACCTAGGGAAATTAGTCTGGCTATGCTACTAGTCAAATTCATTTATAGCATGCAATTGCTGTAGGGGCATTGGACTTTTCTCAAGAGGTGCTATATGTAGGCCTACATGTATCTAATGATATTATTTAAAGGGGAAGTTCACCCTGAAATGTAATTTGCTTTTAATAAAAGGTATAGAAATTAAAAGAAAAATATGAGTGAAGGTATGGAGAAAATCGACCAAATATAATGAAGTTTAATAAAAAATATTTAAAATTTTGATGTTTGATTCTATGACGTCATGTGCAAGCTGTTTTCCTACATGTACATGTATTATGTAATGTAAATTCCGTAAATTGTCATTTTCTCAGAAGAATCACACTTCTCACTTTAATTCTTTGTGGCATGGGTATGTTACGCATCACCTCATTGCATGGCCAGATCATGCATTGGGGGTTTCGCGTCATTGAGAAGTGCATCAATGAGATTGCGCGTGAAATAATAGGATGCACTCACAGTTTTGGTGCAACTTTAAGGGATTTGGTAACTTTCAAAAACGAGCAATTAGATGAAGATTAATAAAATTATATTGTTCCAACAGTAAAAACAAACTACTGAAAGTTTCAGATCAAATGGAAGTCATTTACTACCTTAAAACAGTGTAACAAACAATGCCAAGCATACAGCCGAACACCAGTACCCTCTGCTGCTAGCTCAGCAGGCCGCTAGAGACAGGTATTATACAACAGGAAATGGGTGTATGTTGTGTTATGTGGAAAAGCACATGGTTTTATAAACCATCCGGGGTTGCTTTATAAAATTTGAGTATGAAATCATTGATATCTCAAAGGTAAAGCAAGCAATTAGCTTGCAATTTTGAAGAGATACCAGACTGACCTACATGTAAGTGTTTATAATTATGTTGGCAAAATAAGCTAAATTGAATAAAATGTGATTTGAATATCTTTCAATGTTACTGCATCCCTTTAAGTCTACTTACATGTATCTCTTTGTGAAACACGCCCCTGATAATGTGTTTTCAATAAAAAGCTTTGTAAATTAGACCTGACTTCAAAATGATGTTTAGTACTTGCATATTAAGATATGCATTTTTTCTTATTTTTTATTTTTTATTTTTTTGCAGATCTTGATTGGTCTTGATGCAGACCAACATATTTTCAAGTTTATCACTGCCAAATTTGGACTTGGTAATGCAAGGTAAGTTAACACATATTCATAATTTGGACTTGGTAAAAAAAAACACATATAATTGTTATATTTCGTATTTGTAAAACATAGAGGATGCATAAGAATCTAGTGTAGTGGGAAAGATGAACAAAATTATTGAGCCTTCCTTTTTACTTTGATACTAATTAAAATTGTTTTCCTTATTATTTTAATGCCATTTACAAATAATAAGGTCCACTGTAAAGGATTGCTCTTCTATTACACTTAAAGTCATAATGTGACCTCAAATATAATCAAAATAATTGAAATGTATCATGGGCCGAACATTTTATGTACATGTACTCCAATACATGCATTTTTGTGACTTATACCTCAGACTGTAAGCGGAATCTTGGCATTAAATTTCTTTTGCGTAACTCTTCGTGAAACACATTCAGAATAAGGTTACTATATTTTGAAGTGAAACTAACTTACTTCATTTTCATTTCACTGCAGAGATTTTGATGTTTTACTTTACAAGTGCCATGCACACTGCTTTTGCGTTCCTTCCCATACACCCGTACTGAGAAATGTGACATCACTCCTTCTACATGTTTTTGAATTGAATTTAGTTGCATTTATTTCTACATATTCGTTAAGAATTATTCATTTTCCTTTTTCTACAAACCCAACTTGATGGTACGGGACTACAAAATGACTCTTGCTCTCGTATTATCTTTTCATCACAGAGATTTTGATGTTTTACTGTACAAGTACCACAAAGCTTTTGCCTTCCTGCCCATGCATGTACTGAGAAATATGACATCACTCCTTCTATATCTTCCTGCTTTACTTTAATGAATTTGATTTTCTACAGACCAAACTTGTCAATATGTGACTTCAAAGTTACAATTTTCTCTTGCTTTCTTATATTCATTTTACGGCAGAGATTTTGATGTTGTACTGAGAAACGGGACATCACTCCTTATACATGTTTTTGAATTTAATTAAATTTTATATATTTCCACATATTTATTAAGAATTATTCATTTTCCTTTTTCTACAAGCCCAACTTGTTGATAAGAGACTTCAATGTTACAATTTTGAAGTAACTTTTGCTCTAATATTTTCTTTTCATCACAGAGATTTTGATGTTTTACTGTACAAGTGCCATAGTGCCTTTGCCTTCCTGCCCATATACGTACTGAGAAACATGACATCGACTCTTCTATTTCCGCTATACATCGCTGTAGTCTGTGGCCTGCTGTCTGTACTCATCCTAGCAGTTGTACAAAACTGGACGTAAGTAGGCATTGGCTCTCATATATATTATATCCTGTAAAGTTTTTATTGATGTGAATTGTATGCTGAGGGCTGAACAGTTGATCCACAGCAAATAGAGAAATAAGAAATTACATGGAAAGACAGATGGATGAGAGAGAAAGAATAAGAGAGATAAAAAGGAGAGACAAATAGAATCAGAGGATTATCATTATTCAGATTCGGATTATTAGCGAAAGTCCTTCCCCCCCCCCTCACAAAAAAAAAAAAAAAAAAAAAAAAAGAAATAAGAATACACCTTTGAAATGGCGCATATTGAAAGAGTGTATGTCCTTTGCATATAAATAAACTTTCACTCATCATCATATAATTTTTATTGTCCATCGTTTCAAAATGATACAGTTTTTGTTTTTTGTTTTCTTTTTGTTTGATTGTGGGATTTTTTTGTTGGGGGGGGGGCATAAAGTAAATATAGAGCACAAGAGATCTACCTAGACTTCATGTGTGTGTATTTTTTGGGGCGGGGGAACGGGTTGTTTGCAAAAGGAACAGGCGGAGAAAAGGGGAAGAGGGAGATTGCACTTTATTTTGTCAAAGTATAGGAAATGGGATTATGGATAGGATAAGGGCATGGGTGGTGATTAGATATAGGTTAGGATTAAGAATTCTAATTTGTGTTGGAAACAACTGCAGAACAAGGGGGAAATTGTTGGTAGAGCATTTGTCCTACATTTATGCGCGGTAGACACTAACTCACTCGAGTGCCCCCGTGCAAATATAATGAGAATATCAAACCCATGAATAATTGAATATATTTCGGAGACTGTGCTCTTTTAGTTTCCACACCAACGGGAGCTAGTATAAGGCGTCTTTGGTATGCGTCGAGATCTATAATCAACCCAAATCTCATTAGGCATGCAGTGATGCTGAGAGCTAGAATAACATCATAAAATACTAATGCTTGAATAAATCGAGTTCAACCTATCTAGCTGTCAGCATAACAATATTTCTCTGTCCATCTTTGAAGAGTCAGAATTTATAATGTGAGCAAGGCATGTGTGAAAGTTAATTGGTATTACTCATTTGAGCGAGAAAAATAGATCGCCTCACTGAAGAAGACATTTACTTATTTCAGAGCCAAAAGGGCTGTAAAAACTTTTTTTCTGGGGTAATTGCCTTTTGTCATAAACAGATCAATAATTTGCTGTGCCTCCTTTTTAGAGTCAGAAAATTATGACATGAACGAGGCATGCATGAAAGTTAATGAGTATTACTCATTTGAGCAAGAAGAATTAGTTTTCTGAAGAAGGTAGTGCCCATTTCAGAGCCAGAAGGCTGCACTAAATAATTTCTCTAGGGTAATGACCTTTTGTTGTGAACCAGATCAATGATTTTCTCTGCCTCCTTTAGAGTCGCAAAATTATGATGTGAGCGAGGCATGCATGAAATTTGATTGGTATTACTCATTTGAGCAAGAGGGATAAGTTTGCTCCAATGCACAAGATACATTAGTGTTTACATGTATTCTGCAATCAGAAGGGACGTATTAATTTATCAACATGATATTTTCTTGCCTTTTCAGTAGAGTAAAAAAAAAAATTGTTAGGGAATCTTGCAAGGAACTTAATAGGCATTACTCATACAGCATTACTAATTAGTTTGCTCTAATGCCCAGCAAGGTACTCTTGTACGTATGTAATTAATGCCCTTATGTCACTCAACACACAAGTGGAATTTGTATTCAAATGAAATGGTCAGTGAACCTGCAGTGTCCCTATACATTTGACTAATTTCTTATATTGAGCAGGCTACTCTTTATTATTTAATAAATTACATTGGATTACTGTGACAATGGTAATAATGGTGATTATGATTATACTCATTCAATCTTTGTAATAATAATAATAATAATAATAAAAGAGTATTTATATTGCGCAGCCACTATAATAATATATTCTACTGCGCAGAACAAAATAAATCATACATTTTAGAGAGCATTACTAAGAAGATAAGTCTTAAGTTGAGTTTTGAACATTGTAACTGTGGGTGATTCCCTAATAAAGAGTGAGAGTGATTTCCATAATTTGGGAGCCGCATATGTAAATGCTCTATCACCCAAGGGTAGACTTTGATTTTCCAGACGGATATTTCAATAATGTGTTATTTTACGTTATTACGTTATAACGATGAATAAACATAATTTATATTTTGTAGCCTGCCTGATCTACATGTATATTTACTACACTGTAGTAATAAATAGAAGATGAAGTTCTGGCAAATTTCATAAGTCATAAGAAAGGAGCCTATAATGTAACAAGCTTAATAATAGCTTTTAACGTAGGCTCATACTTCTTTCTTATACTATTGATGTCATTTGTCTTGTAACTTTGTCAATATATTGTGATGATATGACATATAATTTTTGCTGTTAATATTGTTTGCTTTGAAATATGGAATGAAATAAAACCAAACTGAACTGAAGTCAATCCTTGCAAAAATTTGTTCTTTCATATGAGGCTATTCATATAATGTATTAATATTAAAGAAAACATTACAAAAATCTCAAAACCCTTGCCAATTTCCCCACTTAGAATTTTTTTTGCTTATCAGCACATGCATACAATGTGTATGTGGTTTTCATGAGCCAAACATGATTTACATTGTACTCATGAAGTAACAAACTCTTCAATGTCTTTTTAAAAATCCATCCTGTCATGCCTTAGTCTGGAAACCAAAAATTTCAGCCATAAAAAAAAGACGATATTCAACTGTAGGCCCTATAGTGGGTATGGTTTTTATGAGCAAAACACAACTTATTCATGTAGACATACTAACAAACTCTTCAATATCTTTTTAAAATCTATTCTTTCATTCTTAGTCTTGAAACGGAGCTGTCGGCCAGCAAGAAAGATGATGACATCCACAGACCGTCTACCTCCACCCAACCTCCTCCTCCATCTTCTGAAACCCTGGTCCTCTGTAGACCAGACCTGGCTTTCCACACTCTTCAGACCATTCCATTTGGTCTCATGGCGTTCCTGGTGGTCCGCATGCAGTTTGTATGGACTCCTCAGATGTGCGTCCTAGCGGCGTTTGGTGTCGGCAATGCATCATTGTGGAGGTTGTTGTTAGATATGGCTGGATGCAAGTCGGAGACAGTGGTGAGAAGCCTAGATGATCATTCATTTTGTCATTGATTATGTAATGTAGTTATAATTTTTTTGTAACAGTAAATTATATTCCCAAAGAATATAACCAATCTTGACTTGACTTAATTGCACAGGACGGAGTGTCCCCTTGAGCTCCTCCGGGTGGTTCGCTGCCATTGAACTCTGTCCTGGGCTTGTTGTTGAGCATCGTCCAGAGTTATACCAGAGTCGTGGCACACTTGGTCCTTCCATCGTAGGGGAGGGCGTCCTGGTGGTCGTCGACCTGTAAATTCATTTGTGTAGACCTGGTGTGGGAGTCGGTCGTTTGCCATGCGAATCACATGCCCAAACCAATCTTACCCAAAATATAGCTACACAAATTATGCCAAAAGATGTAGTAGGATTTTTATAGACTGAAGTTTAAGTACTAGTAAAATAGCAGTCATGCCAATGTGTTGGAAATTGCCAAAATTCAGGCCTGACATCTTTATGTTCAAGGCTTTATATTGCACAGCATGTCAATTATTTTGGGGTCCTATTCTAATAGATAGGGCACAACCCACTGGCATCCCTGAAAATTGGAAAATCATGCTAATAATTCTCATACAATTTATCCTACAGGTATGCACAAATTCTATTCATGCTCTGTGGCTTCGAGGAAGCTTTATTAGATTCTTTATCCAATATAGTTTTATACAGACTGTGCTACTGCCTGACAAGTTTTCATTTTCACTGAGCTGTTTAGCAACTTATAAACTATCCAATGAATTATAAAAAAGAAACAGTATTTTTCTTAAAATGATTTTGTTGAACTTCTTGTCTGTTCTTACTTTCATTCATAAATTATTTTAAGAACCCAGTATGCTGCATGATTTATCTATATTTCATCTAGGGGGCATTTCATCAAAGGACTTGTCGGACATTTTATCTGACAAATTTGCCTTCAGCCAATCACATGCAAGCATTTCCGTAGCTTATAACAGTTTGTCGGATAAAACATTTGACAAGTCCTTTCATGAAATGCCCCCCTGACTATTATATTTTCTTTCGTTTACAGGTGCAGTGTGTAAGACATGGTGTAGCAATATTTATCATTGCAGTTGCCATCTACTTGGTAAGTTTTTTGTGCAGAATCCGACAGCACACACTGCGTAACTAATTCACAAAAAGTATTCCATGTTAGACCTCATTTTGTGGATACTTACATAACTAAAGTATGCAGAAAACGGAGGGCAGTCTAAGGTGGTTTGGAGCGGTTTAGTGAGTAAGCTGACAGGTGCTCTCAGGTAGTTTTAGGTGTGGAATAGTTAATATTGATATGCAATGGCAATTTTGTAGTATATTAGCTGGGATTCAGAAGTTTCTTGCCACCTTTTAGTCACATTTATATAGTATCTTTTGATATATGATACTAAAAATTTATGTAAATAAGACATAATTGTAAATGTTTCTCTTTTATCCTCCGTTGCGACATTTTGCTTTTCATTGTATCATTCATGTGTTATATCCTGGTTATGCGCTTTGTAACTGTTATGAAAAGGCAGTTTATAAATGTAAGATATTATTGTGAAAGGGTTCAAATCACTGACATATATCTTTGTTTTTTGTTTCAGTGTTATCCCGAGATATCAGCAGAGCTGAACAACCTGAGAGAATTCTATGATCCAGATACAGTGGAACTCATGAATTGGATCAGGTATGGCATTCACAACAAAATCAGTTTTTGTATATATATATTTTTATATGATATATATATATATATATATACAGTGCGTCCCAAAAAGAACTATACACCTTTTAAATGGGTATCAAATATAAAATATGTGATTCTTGGGGAAAAGGTTTATATGTATATAAAGCTCATATCCTCAACTGTCATTATGACACAAAAAATAACGAAAAAATAACGCATTCTTCAGTGAGCAATGCCCACTTTTGTGAAGGACACAAAAATTAGCCTGCGCAGAAATTCGCTGTTCATTTATCACCTTTGTATGGCTCGCCATTAGGGATTCAACTAATAATGGAATAAATCCGCTAACAGAGTAAAAGATAACCAAAAGTCAGAAATAAACAATCAATATTATGCAAAAATGTATCTTTCACCGTTTTGTTTTCATATCATTGATTTTTGCTTCGACTTGAGTTTATTTTTGTCTTTGTTGGCCGATTTATTCCATTATTAGTTGAATCCCTAATGGCGTGCCATACAAAGGTGATAAATGAATACAGAATTCCTACGCATGCTAATTTTTGTGTCCTTCACAAAAGTGGGCATTGCTTACTGAAGAATGCTTTATTTGCTTTAATTTTTTGTGTCTTAATGATAGTTGAGGATATGAGCTTTAGATATATCTAAACTTTTCCCCCAAGAACCATATATTTTTTATTTGGTAGCCATTTCAAAAGTATAGTTCTTTTTGGGACGCATTGTATATATATATATATATGATAATGCCTTACTTTGCATCATTTAGAAGGATCAGTGTTTATGGATAGAATTGTGTTGGGAAGTACAGACCACATAAAGACACCTGTGTTCAGTGGTAATAGTACAGCAAACATTTCCAAATCATTTTAGAACAAACAAGTTCCTGGTTACCGGTTCCTTTATAATTGGAAATTGTTATATGGAGGTCTTTAGGACCAGGTATGTGTTTCACCAAGTCGTTTGTAAGTTACTAATGATTTTACGAACGACTGGTGATCAGTTCTCGCGCTACATTGTAAAGCATGTGATTAGCGTAACACACAAGAACATGTCATGTTCCAGTCCTTCTTGAATTAATTTGTAACTTTAAAGGGGAAGTTCACCCTGGAATTTTATTGGTTTTAAAAAATGCCTAAAAACAAAAGAAAAATATTAGTAAAAGTTTGAAGAAAATCGAACAAAAAATAGCAAAGTTATGAATATGTAAAGTTTTGATTCTGTGACGTCACGTGCGAGCAGCTCTCCCATGTGTTGTGTATGTAAATTCCATAAATTTGTCTTTTTTCATGGTTCTTGATAAAGGAGTGGGTCAATTTGATAGAGGCAAGTATATGAACATATGTTTGATGATATATCGACCGCACAGATGACATAATTATTTTTCTTTTGAAAAAATGACACTTTATGGAATTAACACTATATAACACATAGGAGAACTGCTCGCATGTGACGTCACAGAATCAAAACTTTGAATTTTAATAACTTCATTATTTGTTGGTCGATTTTCTCCAAACCTTCACTCATATTTTTCTTTTATTTTTCTGCATTTTCTAAAACCAATTTAAACCCAGGGTGAACTTCCCCTTTAAGAACACCTTGGTGAAACGCCACCCACGGAAATCACCTTGTTAAATTAGGAATCTTGTTACACTAGACCTCTTTATAAAATATAACACTGTACAGTAAAATGAACATGTTTTTATGGTATTGTTGCAGTCAGCAGAAACCTATGACAGCTGTCTTAAGTGGTACATGTGACATGCAACAAAGATGTCCAAAAAACAAAACAAAAAAATCCTATGCCCTGTAATACAAAGGTTTGCGATCAGTTGTATTAATTTGAAAGAACGGTTGTAATGGGTTACTTATCAGTCTTTTGAACAAAAAGCGCATACAACAATGATTTCAATTGGCTAATGCCACTTTGCGATTGATTGCAAACCCTTGTGTTACGGAGCCCAGGTTCCTTTTTTAATGATGGTAAAATGAACCTATGTGATGTTTTTCATTGTTGCAGTCAGCAGACACCTAAGACAGCTGTGTTTAGCGGCAGCATGCAGCTCCTAGCTGGAATCAAGCTGTGTACTGGTAGGAGATTGACTAACCATCCACATTACGAAGATAAACAGCTTAGAGACAAGACGTTACAGGTTTGTTACCATGAAAACAGATTTTGAAGAGATACTGTTACTCAAACTTTCACATAGTTGAAAAAAGTGGTCCCTTTTAAAGCAAAAAATTTGTGCAACTCACCAAGTTTTAGTGTTATATTTACTTCAAAAGAATTATATATTTGCCTACTTTGCTATTCGTCCTCGAATCGCTGCCAAACCGATACCATAACCCCCCAAAAAATTTTGCCCTATTGTTTCTATCTAATAACCCCCCCGCCAAACATGAAGGGCGCCCTCTCCCGATAGGCTACCCGCCAACAAACATTTCCTTTATCTTCCTCTTTTCTCGTCGCATGCCGTGAGAGAAGGACCTCGGGATTTTTGTCCTCCAAAAACAGGTTTGAAATTGCATTATTGTGATTTATTTTGGCTTGTTTTTGGGTGTATGTTGTTGCTAGACATCTTCGGAGGTCTAGTCTATCTCTGAAATTTGGGTATTAATCCTTATTTTGGTGGCCGTTGCCGTGTTTTGATACGTGTTTTCGGCGACATCGCCTCCCCTTTTTCCCCATACCTCTGTGTAGTATTGGACCGCCGGGGTTCGGGTTCATTGTTAGAGCACTCACGCACCATTAAACCTGGGTGCTTAGTGCATAGTTGGGCTTTTGTTATAGTTCCCCCTTATTCTTGACTCAATCTTGTTTACCTTAGTTGTTGAGTCTTTCTTCTTTTTGTATAATTATACATTTGTGTTCTGATTAAAGGATGGCAGATAATTTTCTTCTCAAAGTGACTAAGTCGCAGAAGACGAGGAAAACATCAACAAGGCGAGTTGTCTCGGAAGATAACGCAGAAACGCCGCACCGTTTTGTTAAAGACTTGGACGAGAGCGGGAAGGAGCCGCCATCGAAAAAGCGGAAAACCAGATCGTCGAGTAGTAAAGTTAAGTCGGGATTCACAACCCCGCCCGGGGGCGAGTATGGGCCGGTGGCAACCCGTAAGTCCACGTCCACAGTACCGCGAGCCCCCGGAAAGTCGTCGTGGGACTCGCTTAGCGAACTCCCAGGGAAGGTTCAGTCTGCCGTCGGCCGACCCAGCGATGCACCCGGACCCGATCTTGGTAAGAGATCGGCGAAGGCAACTCCAGTTATGGGTCACAGTACGCCTGTCGACCCGGTGGGAGTTGAAGGATCGATCGATCGTTCGAAGGTTGCTTCGCCACCTGAGAATGATCGAGGTCCGATCGATAGTGGATCGTTATCGTCTGACATGATCGATAGTAACCGGGTATCGGTATCGTCGGGATCGATCTATATAGATCCGATTCCTGTCGAATCGATTAATTCCAGATCGATCATATCGGAATCGATCCCCCCGGGATCGATCACTAGTAAATCTATTCCCTCTGGATCGATCATAAATAGATAGATTACGGAGGAATCGATCGTCCCGGAATCGATCACAAATAGATCGATCATCCCAGAATCGATCACAAATCGATCGATTCCTGCGGGATCGATCTCGCCGGGTTCGATCTCTAACAGATCGATCACTTTGAATTTAAAACGCAAAGTGGTTTCGATCCCCATTGAATCGCCTCCCGCGGGACAGGACTTCGAGTCAGGACCGAGTCATAAGTTTGGAACGACTATCGACCCGTCACAGCAGTGGTTGTTAAACCCGGAATCTGGTATGATGGAACGTTCAGTAAATTCACCATCGAATTATCCCGGAGTGTTCAGGAGAGTGGAATCCGCTTCCTCGGATTGGTCGGGTATTCGTTTACTACCGAATTCGCCAAAACCCATCTACACTAAATCCAAAGCACCGGCGGCGTTAGGAGCTCCACCTTCAGCCGCAGAAGTTTCTAATACTCCATCTTTTTTAGAGGAGCTAGGAGAACCTCCAGTAGGCGCGTTGGAATAGTATAAAAGATTTGTGGATGCTAGCAAACGTGCATCAACTTCGCAGATGCCGGCGAAATCTTCAATCCAGATGACTCAACAGTCAAGAGACGTTCAGCGGAGTCAGATCGCACCGTCTATCCCGTCAGGACAGTTTCCGGATAGTCGCAGATCGGAGAGTCACCTGCTCGCCCCCACCAGGGAGTCGATTATGGTAGATGTTCATCAAGAGGAGTTTCAGAATTCTTCTAGTGAGGGAGAGGAGGAGGTTTTCATCCCGGATCATCACTCCAATCTCTCGCGACGCTCTCTTGGACCTCAGTTTGTGGACACTGTCCATCACATCCTCGTCACTACTCCTCCGACCGAATGGATAAATCAGCAGGTTCCGCAAGATCAGGATAGTGTTTCTGAGGAAGATACTCCACGTCAGGAACAGCCCCAGCCGAGACTTCCGGAGAGAATCTTGGGCTTCTTTCAAAAATACGCGCCAGAAGCCGGGTTCGAGCCGGAGGAGGAGCAGGGCCGGAAAGGGTTTTTGGCTAGAAGTTCAGAAAAGAAACAGAGTTTCAGGCTAAAGCTTCCGGTAACCCACAAAGAGGAGTTGAAAGGAGCAGCCAAGACATCCAATGCGGGTGTAAGGGCGTTGGGAAAACTAGCTTCCCACTTCTTTTTCGTTAAGGAGGATGAAGAACATTTCCTTACGAGTAAGACTCTCTCTCAGGAGCTCCTCAAGACCGCGTACAGGTTGCAAATTACTAAATCGCAACTCTTGGATAAGAAGAGTGCAGATAGGGCTACGCTGATATCATCAGGAGTCAGACTAGCAGTGGTCAACGAAATGCTTATCGAGTTTCTGGCTGCTTCAGCGGAACTCAACATCTCGGCGGAGGACAGAGAGGAGATATTAGAAGCTCTAAGAGAGGTGTCTTTGTTAATGGTGTCCCAAATGGCTGTCGTTCAACATCATTCGGATAGAGATCGCAGGGAAGCCATTATGAAGAAACTCAAGGTTAAGGAATCCCTGATCCCGGACATGCTGGACAGGATCCCAGTGGACTCTCCTTTCCTCTGTGGTGATGATTTCTCGGATGTTTTCAAGGAGATCGAGGCTCAGAAGAAAGCTAAGGAGATTTCAGACTCTTGTTAGGGAAGTCAGAAAGCAGACACCGACTCCCTTCAAACCGCAATCAGGTCTGTTCCAACAGCCACTCAAGTCGTTTGGTTCAAGTTCTAGGAAACAGAAGTCCAGACAGAACTCTAGATCACACCAGTCAACACAGTCGCACTACTCGCAGCGCCACTATTCGTATCAAGACCTACCTACAGGAGTTGAGTCCAGGAACGAAGTCCCCCATCAAACCCAGCGGGCTCGTGGGGGCCGCAACAGACCCTGGGGTAGAGGAAGCGGTAAAAACAGTTCGGGATCTACCTCCAACTCTCAGCCCTTTCAAAGGGGGGGGGGGTGAAGCACTTCAGGTGACTTCCCATCGGCGTTTGGGGACTTAGGGGTACCGGTAGGGGGCCGTCTCCGGTACTTCCGCTCGAAATGGGAACAAATCACAAACGATGTGTTCATTCTTTCAGTAGTAAGAGACGGTCTCAAGATAGAGCTAGAAGAACCTCTCCCCGGAGGAGTTCTCAGGAGCCGTCAACCCTTTTTATCTCCGCTTTTCCAGGAGCACATTTCCAAGGAAACTTCGTTACTCCTGGAAAAGGAGGCGATAGAAGAGGTCACAATCTACAAGAGCTTGTGCCTATCCCCCATCTTCGTGATCCCCAAACGCGGAGGCTCACTTCGAGTGATCCTCAATATGAAGGCCATAAACAAATTCATAGTTCAGTCGCATTTCCGCATGGACAATATAGCCACAATTCTCCCAGCATTAGGAAAACAGGATTTAGCGGTTTCAATAGACCTTCAAGATGCATATTTTCACGTCCCCATGCATCTCTCAGCGAGAGACCTTTTAGGGTTCCAGTTCGGAGGGAAGATCTTCAGATACAAGGCTCTCCCTTTCGGTCTTCGACCTGCTCCGAGGGTCTTCACCAGAATCATAGGGACCTTGATGTCTTTCCTCAGAGGTCGAGGACTGAGGATTTTTGCTTATCTGGACGACTGGATCTTGGTAGCGAACTTTGGAGAAACGTCTCAAAGACCATCTGGAGTTTCTAATCTCCACTACTCAAGAGTTAGGCTTCATCATCAATTGGAAGAAGTCGGAATTGATTCCAACACGTACGCCCACCTATTTAGGGGCCCAACTGGACATCGCAAACAGTCTGGTGAGACCCAGCTTGGAAAGAGTAGAAGTTCTGATCAATCTAGCAAGATCTATGATCTCAGCAAGAAGAGTTCAAGCGGTAACGTGGTAAAGGTGGTTAGGTTACCTGGCGAGCCTGGTAGACTTGATCCCGGATTGCAGACTACTGATGAGACCTTTCCAGATTCATCTTCTGAATCATTTCAAGCCGAACGTCAGTTCACCTCGGAAGATGATCCCTATACCGTCAGAGATAAAGGATCTTATCCATCAATGGCTGGACAAGAATTTCATTCTCCAAGGGAAGCCGTTCACACACCCCCTTCCGTCGGTCACGTTGACCACAGACGCGTCTCAGATAGGCTGGGGAGGCCATTGTCAGGGTCTCATGATCTCAGGAGAATGGAATCTTCCAAGACCTCTACCGCATATAAACTACTTGGAACTTCTAGCGGTATGGAAAGTTCTACTTCATTTCAGGAACCTGTGCATAAACCGGACAGTTCTAATCCTGACGGACAACACGGTACTGATGTCGTACATAAATCGACAAGGAGGCACGCACTCGCTGACATTGAACAGGTTAACCTTTCAACTTTGGAACTGGTGCAATCGCGAGAACATCATTCCGGTCGCCTCACACATTCCAGGAGTGGAGAACGTGATAGCGGACTTCCTGTCGAGGGGAAAGTGCCTTCCATCAGAATGGACACTATCTCCGCGGATCTTCTCGCTACTAAGCCGAAGATACGACCTCCAGATAGACCTCTTCGCGTCATCTATGAACAACCGTCTGCCGAGGTTCTGCTCAAAGATAAAGGAGGAGAAGGCGGTAGCCTGGGACGCGTTCTCAATTCCCTGGACAGGTCTGAAGGCGTACACGTTCCCTCCCTTCAAACTCATCCCACTAGTTCTCAGGAAGATTCGGGAGGACAGAGCATCGGTGATCCTCATCGCTCCGCACTGGCCCAGTCGGGCGTGGTTTCAGGACCTTCTTCCTCTCTTGGTAGAGGAACCCTGGCAACTCCCGTGGTGCAAGGACCTTGTTTACCAGCCTGTGTCGGAGATACTCCACGAACATCCGGAGCACCTCTGTTTGACCGCGTGGCCGTTATCGGCGAATCGGCCAGGGCAGCAGGTTTTTCCGAACGAGCAGCCTCGCTTCTAGTTGAAAGTAGAAGAGCCTCCACCAGAAAGGTCTACTCTTCTAGACTAAACGCCTTTATGGAATGGTGCAAAGAGAGAGGGATAGTCCCAAGAGAAGCCTCTATTCCGTCTATAGCTGACTTCATCATCGACCTCTTCGACAAGGGAAAATCCTTATCTACTCTCCGAGGGTATAGATCAGCGATTGCTGCTATACATCTAGGTTTTGGGGATGGATCATCAGTCTCATCTGCTCCACAGTTGTCAGCTCTGTTGCATTCCTTATCACTTAAGAGACCCAGTTTCAGACCTTTAGTACCCTCTTGGAGTCTTCCTAAGGTTTTGCAGGCTCTCGCGAAACCTCCGTTCGAGCCTCTTCACTCGGCATCTATTCTAGATACTACGATCAAGACGTGTTTTCTCTTAGCAATAGCATTAGGACAACGAGTAAGTTCCTTACACGCGCTTTCAATAGCTAAAGGACACATAAGGTGGGAGAATGGAGGGGTCTGATTGATCCCCAATGCAAAGTTCATCGCCAAAAATCAATCAGAAACTTCAGGGCCGGTAGAAATATTCCTGCGCCCGTTAACGAAGTTTTCTTCTATACAGGAGGATAAGGTGTGGTGCCCGGTAAGGGCCCTAAAGTGGTACTTGGATAAAGTAAAAAATGTGCGAAATTCGGATCAACTCTTCGTGATTTCTAAGGTACCTTTCTCCCCAGCGTCGAAAAACACCATATCCAGATGGATAGTAGCAGCCATCAAAGCTGCAGGTTCTAGTGCCAGAGTTCCTGACACTAACCTGGGAGCCCACGACACAAGGGGCATTAGCTCCTCGTGGGCCCTTTTCCAAGGAGTCTCGATTGAAGAGATCTGCAGAGCAGCCTATTGGAAAAGTCAAAATTCATTCACCACATATTATTTGAAGGATGTCCCCGCTGTTGAAGGCAATTTTTCCATTGTTCCCATCAGGGCGGCGGCATCATCCATAGTCAACTAAAGCTGTAGGGTTGTCCCTCCCCAGTACAATTCGGTGCTGGTCGTATAGCAAAGTAGGCAAATATATAATTCTTTTGAAGTAAATCATGAAAATTATCACTAATTTTATTATTTACGATAAAGAATTATATATTTGCCTACAATCCCTCCCTCCATCCCCCGGTCCATTAACTACATGGATGTCTAGGTGGAACGAGTAAAGAGGAAGATATTAAAAGGAAATGTTTGTTGGCGGGTAGCCTATCGGAGAGGGCGCCTTCATGTTTGGCGGGGGGGGGGGGGCGTTATTTAGATAGAAACAATAGGGCAAAATTTTTCTCGGGGTTATGGTATCGTTTTGGCAGCGATTCGAGGACGAATAGCAAAGTAGGCAAATATATAATTCTTTATCGTAAATAATAAAATTAGTGATAATTTTCATGATTTAGAGCATTGCATATGTGGCCGTGGACCATGCAAAAATTCATGATATTTCTACTTCATCTTTGTCAGCCCTGTACTTGATACTAAACCTAACATAAAACCCCATTGCAGCTCTATCATCAAAAGATAAAATGGAGCCTGGAGCTTGTCACCACACTGACTTGTTACATTATCCTTACTTGATGAATACTTTGTTTGTGGAAACTAAATGTGGTTTTGTGTAAACAATTTCATCGGTCTCTTGTCTCACTTACATACATGTATAACCTTGAAACATTCTTCCCTTTTCATCGACAGCTGTATCAGTACTATGCTCGAAGGAGTGCTCAAGACGTGTATGACATCCACCATGAAACAGGAACTGATTACATTGTCCTAGAGGATAGTATCTGCTTTGCAAGGTCTTCTGAAGTAGGCTGTAGACTACCTGATATACTGGATATCATGAATGGTCATGTAAGTTCATTCTTCTTTTCGTTGTGTGCCTGGGAAAAGGGCGCGAGTGCCTGCAGTCGATAGATCCATTTTCGCATGCTACTGTTCCAGGCAAAAGGTCGCGAGGGGTAACGTGATGCATGATTAAAAAAAAACCTTCACTGCTGAAAACAAAATGAAAGTATATCATTATTGAAGTATAAATCTTGCTTTGTCCATGATGTCAGTGGCAAAGACCAAGGCAGATTAAATTGGTAAATTTTCAAAGAAGATGTCCAATTTTTTCCCGGGCACAAGTTTTTGTATTGTTGAGGTAGGTGTTAAAAGCCGTGGACACGATTGATCTTAAGAATTGGGCCACATGCATGCCCTCTAGGCAAATTCCTGCGATTCCTTAGATTCACTACGGATCAATATGGCTGTAGGATAAGTACGAATTGTGAAAATGTCCTGCGTGACCTGCCTGCTCCGTGCATGTCTGAAAAAAGTGTGTGCTACGTATAATTTTTCTACAAAATTTCTTGTAGAGAAGTGCACGTAAGATCATTTGTAGCCATCGCAATAGTCGAGTGGTTTAGATACTTTTAATGATGCAAAGGTCCTGCAATAGATTTCTTTAAATTAACATCGTAAGATTTGTGGCCATCGCAATAGTCGAGTGGTTTAGATACTTTTAGCGCTGCAAAGGTCCTGCAATAGATTTCTTTAAATTAACATCTAGAAGTGTCCAGGGCCCCGTAACACAAAGATTTGCAATCAATTGCAAAGTGGCAATAGCCAATCAAGATTGTTGTTACACACACTTTTGGTTCAAAAGACTGACGAGCAGCCAATCAGAGTAGTTCTTCCAAATTTGCAATCGATTGCTAACTTTTGTGTTATGGGGCCCTGGAGTATCTATACTTAAATTCAGATCCTATCAGGGGGGCATTTCATCAAAGGACTTGTCGGACGTTTTATCCGACAAACTGTTATAAGCTACTGAAATGCTAGCATCTGATTGGCTGAGAGTAAATTTGTTGGATAAAATGTCTGACAAGTCCTTTGATGAAATGCCCCCCAGGTTGATTCATCAGAGGTAATCCAGCGTTTGCTTTGGCCGTTGAGCTTTGTTTTGTCAAAAATGTGTGTTTAGGGTGTGGGTTGTGATTGCATTTAAATGTTCATTAGGGTTATTTTCCAATGTCCTCTTGTTAAGATGTGTTGGGGTTATTTTAACTCTTAATTCTTAAAAGAACAGAAAAATGGCTGGACAGCTTTATCTTGATGTCTTGTATTGTGTCTTGGGATGTACAGCGAGGTCAACCAAGCTGTAGAGACAGACCTAAACATAGTCAAGTCATTACTACTGGGTTCCTTTCTTTCTTTCTTTCTTTCCGACTCTAACTTGAAAACTTTTCAAACTTGAAAATGTCAGGGAAATTGAGAAAAATGCCTCAAAAATCAGGGAAAAGTTGTGGACTTTGGTAAAAAAGTTGTTGTGATGCTTCAAAATAGGTTGAAAAATGTTGATACATGTAGTTATCCTAGAATTTCAAAGATTAATCAGGGAAAAGTAAGGGAATTTTGTTGTCCGAATATAGTATAGATTATCTTTAACTCTCATTGTATCATTTGTTTCTTTAGATGTACAGTGAGGCCAACCAAGCCGAGGAGACAGACCTAAAGATCGTCAAGACCAAACGGTTCTGTGAGGCCATACAGAATGAAGGGCAGGACTTCAACAGACTGTT
This sequence comes from Paracentrotus lividus, assembly GCA_940671915.1. Lineage (NCBI taxonomy): Eukaryota > Metazoa > Echinodermata > Echinoidea > Camarodonta > Echinidae > Paracentrotus > Paracentrotus lividus. The sequence goes on along the minus strand of CALNVZ010000218.1, from coordinate 38,783,840 downwards.
CAAACTGGTCTTCATTAACAGAACTTTCAGGATATATCAGCTCATGCCTCAAGGAGAAGCAGGCTGATCGGACACTACAATCTGTATTTTTTTTTAATGGTACAAGCAGGGAAAGAATAATATAGGTATGAAATAATACACTACAGTCTGTACAGTGTGTCCCAGAAAGAATAATAATAAGAAATATATGGTTCTTGGGCGGAAAGATTCATATGTATAGAAAGCTCATATCCTCAACTATAATTTGACACCAAAAAGTTCGAAAATGATGCATGCTTCAATGAGAAATAACCACTTTCATGAAGGACACAAAAACGAGGCTGCGCAGGAATTCGCTATGCATTTACCACCTGCCTATAGGCGGCCATGAGGGATCAAAAGCAATAATGGCGTGAATCAGCTAACAAAGACAAAATAAACCAAAAGTCATATATAAAGATCGATATTATGCAAAAATGTAATAGACAACCTTTCTGATTTCATATTATTAATGTTTGTTTTTTGTCTTTTGGTTTATTTTGTCTTTGTTAGCCAATTCACGCCATTCTGGTTTTTTATCCCCTGTGGCCGCCCACAGGCAGGTGGTAAATACATTGCGAATTCCTGTGCAGCCTCGTTTTTGTGTCCTTCACAAACATGGGCATTGCTAATTGAAGCATGCATCATTTTCAGACTTTTTGGTGTCAAATAATAGTTGAGGATATGAGCTTTCTCTACATAGGAATCCTTTCCCCCAAGAACCATATATTTATTATTTTGTAGCCATTTCAAAAGTGTATAGTTCTTTCTGGGACACAATGCATATTTTTTTTAATGGTACAAGCGGTTAAAAACTAATCTAGGTATGAAATATTCTGAGATGATACATGTATGTGGTATCAAATTAAAGCAAAAATTTGTTTTCTCACTAATAACCTTAATTGTTCCCCGCGAACGAGTTCGAGCAGGGGACTATGAAACGGGCTCCGTACGTATGTGTGTGTGTGTGTCCGTCCGTTCGTCCGTCCGTGCGTCCGTATGTGATCAAAAATCTTCAATTTGCTACTCTTCGCCATTTTTCATCCGATTTCGATTCCGTTTGCTTTATATGATAGCACTAGGTGATAGCTACAAAACTTCTTCACAGAATTTTGACCTTTGACCTTTGACCCTGATTTTTGACCTATAATGTTATTGGCTACAAAATGCTACTCCTTCGCCATTTTTCATCCGATTTCGATTCTGTTTGCTTTATGTGATAGCACTAGGTGAGGACTACAAAACTTCTTCACGGAATTTTGACTTTTGACCCCTTTGACCTTTGACCTTGATTTTTGACCTATATTGTTAATTGGCTAAAAAATGCTACTCCTTCGCCATTTTTTCATCCGATTTCGATTCCGTTTGCATTATGTGATAGCACTAGGTGAGGACTACAAAACTTGTTCGCGGAATTTTGACTTTTGTCCCCTTTGACCTTTGACCTTGACTTTTACTTATATTGTACATTGGCTAAAAATGCTACTCCTTCACCATTTTTCATCCGATTTCGATTCCACTTGCTTTATGTGATAGCACTAGGTGAGGACTCAAAACTTCTTCACAGAATTTTGACTTTTGACCCCTTTGACCTTTGAACTTGATTTCGACCTATATTGTTAATTGGCTAAAAAATGCTACTCCTTCGCCATTTTTCATCCGATTTCGATTCCGTTTGCTTTATGTAATAGCACTATGTGAGGACTACAAAATTCTTCACGGAATTTTGACTTTTGACCCCTTTGACCTTTGACCTTGATTTTTACTTATATTGTACATTCGCTACAAAATGCTACTCCTTCACCCTTTTTCATCCAATTTTGATTCCGCTTGCTTTTTTGATAGCACTAGGTGATGGCTACAAAACTTCTTCACAGAATTTTGACCTTTGACCTTTGACCTGGATTTTTGACCTATATTGTTAATTGGCTACAAAATCCTATCCTTCGCCATTTTTCATTCCGATTTCGATTCCATTTGCTTTATATAATAGCACTAGCTGAGGACTACAAATTTTCTTTACAGAATTTTGACTTTTGACCCCTTTGACCTTTGACCTTGACTTTGACCTATAATGTACATTGGCTACAAAATGCTACTTCTTCGCCATTTTTTTACCCGATTTCGATTCCGTTTGCCTTATGTCATAGCACTAATCGTGATATAATGGGAATTTTACATTATCGGCGGGGACATATATTGCGCATCGCGTAATTTACGAATCCACTTGTTTTGAATGATTTGATTTTGTAAGCAAAAATTATGCTAAATTTTGTGGATTGAGGAGCTAATCTAATCAAAATGACACATACCCATTGTTTGTTTCACAGTCATCTTGGCATACAAAGGCATGAATGCGGATGTACAAAATGGATTTTTACTATTGTCAGAAAACTTATCATATCTAAAGATCTACTGCACCAAATAAAGTGACAAAAACAAATTGCTGATTTTCCTGCTTTATGGAAATACCAAGGGTTACCAAGTTGTGATTAATAAATGTTTCCCACTTGTACCATTTTATATGATACAGACTTTCTTCTTAAAAAGCATTTTGAATAGCATTTTGGGGCAATTTGCCCTTGATTTCTTTCTGTTATTTATGTACCAGTATTTTAGAATGCATGTTTCAGTGTGTTGTTGGTATGGCCATTGACCTTTACTATGCAATCCTTCATGTTGTTGGAGAAGATTTGTTTTGTATGCATTTTGAATGGACTTTGAGCCTGTTTGTGTCAGGTGTAGTAGCTATCTCTTTTAAATAAAATAAAGAATTTTTTAATGATTTTAATTACTGTATATTCACTGTTTTTTTCGCGCTTACCGGTAGAGGCCTCAAAATATATTTGTGGGTTCTTAAATTCGCGCTGCATTTACGTACGAACGCAATTGAACCCATTCAAAGCATGCATATGAAAGCATGCTCATATATTCGCGTGTTTTTAAATTCGCACCTTAAGATCTTTGCGCGAAATCCGCGAAAAATTAATGTTCTGTGAATATTTCCACGATTACAGTATTCTAGAATTCTATTATAAAAGAATCATCAGAAAGGCTTACCGGTACTTTGCAAATAACTTTTCAAATCCAGGTGTTCCCTTTTACCTTGTAAAACTTTGGAGTTTTTAAATGGAAATGGTTTGTATATAGGGTTGTTTAGAAATTGATAAGCCAATCAGATTCACCATGTGTTTCATGCTTAAGAGTTTTATAACAGTTTGTGTTACCGTAGTGCCAAAAATTATGTGAGATGTATTGGATATTCCTTGTCTTTACACCTATTGAATATTATAATTGTTTTTTTTCAGGGGGGGGGGATTGCTATGCTATAATACTTTGTTTATAAATCATCGGCCTCATGCCAAAAGGGCCTTAAACCGGATGTATAGTTTTGGTAACAAAAATGAATTGGCATAAAAACCAATCAAATATAGTCTCATGTTGTCCACATTGCACTAAAAGATATGAGTGAGAGATCTTGTGATATTCCTTTTAGGCCCAAAAAAAAAAATTGTTTGGTGTGCCAATGAATGCCTTTTTTCAAAAATCGGGTCGGTTGGTCGGGTTTTTTTTTTTTTTTTTTTTTTTTTTCTCCCCATTGAAAAACAAAGAAAAACAAAGAAACGAATGACTTCCATTTTTTAGATCACTTTTACGTTTTATTGAGTTATGTAAAATGGGACTGCATGGAAAAATAACACATGTTATAATACTGTTTTATGAAAAATATATACAAATAAATATGAGCTGTGTATTTTCGGCGTTTGGGTGAAAAAAAAAAAAAAAAAAAAAAAGAGGTTGGTCGGGTCGGGCCGTTTTCAGAGGGTCGGTCGGTCGAGGACAACCAAATACAAATTTTTTTTTTTGGCCTTATGATTTCCAGTGAATTTCAATGAAAATGTTTGAAAGAGGCATAATGTAACGGTTGTTTTACCTCTGCTGAGATGTGCGCTCCGCCAGAGCTTCCCGCATGAACTGCCGTAACGATCTGTGTGCGTCATGCGCACAAGAGTATCTCCATTGGTTTTCCATGTGAATGCTAACTGGCGATAAGATGAGTCGGTTCCCCGACTTTCCAAGTTTTATACTTATATTGTGAAATATTACCACTAAAATGAAATTTCTAGTAATATAATTTTCTTTATCATAGTTATAGGATTCAATCTTTCATATTATCTAACAGTGAAAAAAATTGAACAAATGAAAATTTTCCCTCTCATAAAACTATACACCTCTTTTAATATTAAATTAAAATGCCTTTCACATTGACATGGGGCTGACAAAATATTATATTGACAGGATGAGGAAGTGTATTGTATGAGGGTACAATATTTAGTTAGAACAAGGAATTTGTTAGAATGAGAGAATGATTATCAGTTTTACATTGTTTTTGCTACATGTATTACTGGGCAATGATGAGGGCATTACAGTTGTGAACTGAAAGAGATATTACTATTAACCTGAAACATGATTCATTTGAATTCAAAGTATTCATTTTACTTTACTTTAGCTACATGTACAAATATTTATGTTTAAATTGACATACATGTATTATGAAAGTCATAACATGAAAGTCATAATATCCATATTGTGCGGATTACCATGCACATGCACTTGTAATTTAGTGTTGTTATATAAACATATACTGGTATATGTTGTATAATTGTAAAGACAATACCAAAGGATCAAAACTGATATTTAGAAAGTAATTAGTATTAATTACTTATAATTCATAATTAAAAGAAATGTTACTAAAGCAAGAATTTTTACTTGCCCTACATTGTATGAAATATCTTTTGGAAAAAGAAGGGGAAAAAGTATTTTCAGTTATAAATTTACAGGAATTAATGTATTTATATTTTATATATGTTTTAGTTATATATCAGTTTTAATATATGTCTTGTTCTGAAATGTGTATTGTGCTATTATTGGTGTTGTTGAGTGCAAAAATACAGGGTATATCTTTGTATTCTTAATTCTTTGCAATATTCTATCAACTAGTTTAGATTTAAGTTATTCAATATTTGTAAATATGAAGAGATGGTTACATTGTAGGTTATAAGAAGAATAATTTAGACAAAAACATTAAGGTACTGTTGCTTTTCATCTTATAAATAGAGTGTACATGTACAACTTATTTGATTTGAAAGCAGAGGCTAGCGATCCATTATTCACTAAGCTCTTTATATGTTTGCAGATTTTGTTCCTTTCATTGACATTTGTTTAATTTGGTTTTCTGCTCATTTTTGTTTACATGTTTTAGTAAAAAAACATAGATCTGTAAATCTTTGTTTGAAATTTTCTCTAATATAATGATATCCGTATCTGGAGGTGTAAATTTTAAACCATCTTGGATTTTTGTATAACTTGTTACATAAACATTGAGAAGGCTGATAAGTTCAGGTTAATATTAATATATGTTTTCATTGTAAATTCCTGAATTTTAAAAGTATGCATATTCCTCGACTTTGAAAGAGATACTGAAATATTAGTTGTTTTATTTACACCTTACTTATTCCTTCCTATTCTCATGAACTAAAACATATTTGTGACAAGAGGTTTTATACTATTATCTCTGTTTGGAGGTGTTTTTGAATTCATTGGATATGGACATTGTTAAAAATGTCATTTTGTTTGGATGTTTTACCCCAAATTTTTCATATTAACAAAATCAACTTTCTTAAAAGTTTTGAATTTAGTTCATTCTTTAATCAGACATACATTTAATAGAGAACATAGAGAAAAGGTTGATCAATCATTCTATATTATATTGTGTGCTTGTTATACAGTACATCCCAGAAAAAAGTAAACCCTACTTTGAGAGCCTCATATTAAAATTTTATTGCTTGTGTGACCTTTATATTTATTTCATAATAAAGAGTAACTCATATCCTATTCAATGATAAAAACTTATACCTGTGTTGTGACTGATGACTGAGCACCTGGGCTTTAAAAACAAGCGTAGAAATTAAATGTTTCAAGTTTGGGAAAAAGCAGCCCTTGCTTTTCAATAGTCCAAGTAATCCTTTGTCCCTTGTGAATGGACTTAGGAAGGCTGACCTCACTTAAAGAATGAATGATCAGAAAGACAGTGTTGCTTCTGAAGAATCTTGGTGCTTTGTGTTTTTGACCGAAATTTTTTAGAACTTGAGTGCTTAGTCATCCATGACAGTACAGGTATAAATTTGGCATCACAAGATAGAATATGAGTTACTCTTTGTCATGATGAAAAAATTAATGACACATACGTTACAATTTCAATACAAGGCTCTCAAAGTTGGGTTTACTTTTATTTGGGACGCACTGTACATGTACATGTAATTTGACTGAATGGATGAATTAGAATATGAATTTAGTACATATTCAAAATTGCATAAGTTTTGCATTCCAAAGAAACATACTCTAAAATGTAAATAGAAGTATGTACCTACATTTTCTAGTCATATTATGTAGTTCTTATTTAGAGAAGTTTCAGGACAATTTATGACATTCATGTGCATAGTAATTTTTCATGCACACATATAGGCCTACATAATTGGAATGTATTCATAGACGTGTTCAGGGGGCATCATCAAAGGACTCGTCGGACATTTTATCCGACAAATTTGCTCTCAGCCAATCAGATGTAAGCATTTCAGTAGCTTATAACAGTTTGTCGGATAAAACGTCTGACAAGTCCTTTGATGAAATGCCCCCCAGGGGAGCATTTCATGAAACATGCACATTCTCACTGACAACTGTTATAAGCTACTGAAATGCTTGCGTCTGATTGGCTGAGAGCAAATTTGTCGGATAAAACGTCCGACAAGTCCTTTCATGAAACACCCCCCAGGGCTCCATAACACAAATTTTTTGCTATTAATCACAAAATGGTAATGGCCAATCAAATTCGTTGATGAATGCTCTTTTTATTCAAGAGACTGACCAGTAGCCAATCAAAAATGTTCAGTCATATTTGCAATTGATTGCAAACTTTTATGTTCCATGGCCCATGTCCCTATGTAAATGTGTTCTTGATACCTTTGTCAGACTCGACCGTATCAAAAACATATAAGTAACAGATTGTGCTATTGTTATGCATTACATGTTCATGTATGTGGCTGTCACAGGTGGGTGGATGCCTTTACGTAAAGTGTTGTCCATCAAAGCAGCCCAAAACTTGTACATGCATGCACAAAAAAATTACTTGCCATGAACTGATTGTGAGATCTGTCATTTGTCCAATGGTAATGAATTTATGACCATTTGTCGTGCATCGCCCGATTGGTTTGATCGGTGGGTTAGTCACCCTGAACGCATGCTGCGGATATGTGGAGGTGTATGCGATAATTCCTAGCGGACACAAACGTGTGAGAAACAACCAAGTTGAATACACATACATTTACATGGAAAAGTAAAAGCGCACAACTATCTGTAAAAGACAGGCTCTCGTTTCTCATCGTCAATAGGGAGTTTTAGAATGAGTTAAAGAATGGAAGATTTTGATAAATAATTATAATAATGGTGGCTTCTTCTAATGTACATGTAGCTCTAGGATCCAGATGACAGGCTGAATTGAGAACTTTAAATATCTCATCTTGGAGTTCTCAATTCAGCCTGTCAACTGGACCCAGAAGCTAGGGGAGCTACATGTATGAGCATCAAGCATGAAGATTTCACCATTATTATTATAATTTGTATTCAAAGGCTTCCATTCTTTACATTTAGAACCTCAATTCATGTTCACGTTGGCACAATTCTAAAACTTCCTATTATCTTATCCGGTCATGTCTGACAACAGCATTAGTAAAGAATGTGGATTGCAAATACGGGGGTAGCGACAATCACCTTTAAAATTTCTCAAATTGAATTTATATATCACGATCGATGTTTTAACAGGGATCAGTATTTTGGTTCAAAATGTTCTAATTGTGCAATGTTGTTTGTGTTTTTTAGAGTTGTTTATATGGAAAGTAAAAAGTTTGAATGTGTTTTCCATTTTTGCAAAAAAGTGCCAAGTTTATGATGTGTTTTACAGAGATAAATAAATAAATACACTTTGTTGATGATAACCAATACAGATATTTGTTGTATCCTTTTTTCCTAGTCTCATCGGCTCTTCATGTATAATCATATCTCACTGAACAAGAGATTCATGACTATTTTCAGACTAGAGTCTCTGGAGTTGTAGAGATGTCTCCCCCCCCCCCCCCCCCCCCGAATCTCCGGGAGGTCGCAGAAAAATAAATCAAAAACCTAATTTTTAATTTTTTTTTAAAGACTTATGTTTTTCCGTGACTCCCTGAAAACTCACAAGTCTCATGGTCAGTGATATACATGTAGGTACTTTATAACAGGTACTTTAACAAATCAAAATTAATTTGACATAACAATTGTAAGGAGTGTGTCAGGATTGGAATAGGAAATTTGTATCAAATTCAAAACATAATTGAGAATGTAAGATATGTAGGCCTAAACTACATAAAGTTTTAGATCTTGATTGTATATTTCTGCATTTCCTGATAGCAAACCCTTTAGCACCTGTACAGCCCGAGACCGCCCTTCAGCTTACTCACTAAACCGCTCAAAACTGCCCGTTTTATGCACGCTATAGTCACGATAATATAAAAAATATGTTATCAAATATGCACATATTTCTTATGCATTACCCACTGGATGTGTGCTGTCTGATTATGCACAAAAGAGTATGTTTTACCAGTATTTCTTATTCAAACAGCTTGATGCAAACATGTCAAACCTTTTCCGTTAGGGAGTAAGCTGACACTTTTCACGCAGTCTCTAGGTGTTAGAGGTTAAGATTGCCTTATCTGTAAATTGACAATTCAGAGATAAACTGCTTTTGTCACAGTACACATCTGCTTTATACTTTTAATTGTCAAAACAATGAGTTAGTTTTCATTTACCAGTAAAGGTAATGCATTTATTCATTGAACATTCCTCCTCGTACACATGTACGAAATTATAATTTCCATGATAATACAAAAATGTATCAACTTGTTGGATCATAAGCCTTCATTTATCCTGGCTTGGGTTATTCTAACTCGGGAATTGACACCACATATATAAAGGATGAAAAAAGTAGAGAATCCCCCGCCCCCTTTTCTTGATCATACTATATTTTGTTATACATGTAGCATGGTACTAACTCAAGATGAAATATGTAATTATATATGTAGATACATTAAACTCTTGTTATAACATGGGGCTCTGGACCAAGCTACAATGTAATTAGTAAAAAGAATACATCTGAGCTTTCCAAATTGAATGGGAAAAATTAGAGCATTCTCAATATTTTGACACACTTTTGCATTAATCTGTATTCCTGAGTATAAAACTGACAATTGATTTGCTGCATGTATAGTTCTTACTGAATCACCTAAATGTGCATAATCAAAGATAATCAGGAGACAAATGAAAGATAATCACAGAAAAGGGCACTTCTTCAAAGACATGCTAACTTAATTGTTTCAAATCTACTATAGATAACTAATCTATACATAATTATATCTCCTGAAAGAGTACATGTATCTTCTTCAAAATAATTACATTAGGATAATCAGGAGACACTAAGGAGTTAATCACAGACAACATCAATTCAAAGACATGAGCACTCTTTCCATACTTATATGATGATTTATTCCTCTGATAACTCAGTTGTTCCATATCTACTGTAGACAACTATTATACAGTGCGTCCCAGAAAAAAAACTGAACCCGAATGTAAGAGCCACGTATTACAATTGTAGAGCTTATGTGACAGCAATTTCTTTTTCATGTTAAAGAGTAACTCATATTCTATCCAGTATACATTTGCTGTCATGGATGATTGCGAACTTGAGCTTTTTAAAACCTGTCAAAATATGCTTGTATCAAGTTTTGGCAGAAGCAACCCTGGCTTTCTGATCATTCATTTATTGTTTGAGGTAAGCCTTCCAAAGCCTATTCATAAGGGACAAAAGGTTACTTGGACTGTTGAAATGAAAGGGTTGCTTTTGCCAAACTTGGTACAGGGAAACTTTGACATTTGATTTTTAAAGCAAAGTGCTCAGCCATCCATCACACCTTTAAAGTTTGGTATCTCTGGATAGAAAATAAGTTACTTTTTCACATGAAATAAAATAAATGTCACATACATGTACCTTTGAATACGAGGCTCTCAAAGTTGGGTTTACTTTTTTTCTGGGAGCACTGTATACATGTTTGCCCTGAAAGAGTATCGTCATCCAAATAGTTTTATACCATTTCATGTTGTAGGCCTACATAAACACTCGGATGACACACTTTGCATTGGACTTTTCAAAAAAGGACCTAGAAACCTGGAACCTAGACCTAGGGGACGTTTCACAAAGAGTTAAGTAGACTTAAAAATCACACTTAAATGCCTAGTTGCGTGCAGTATATTACAATTATTACAATATGCATCACTTCATTGGTCACAACATGCACAGTGGATGCGCGCCATTGAGAAGTCTATCAATTAGATTGCGCGTTCTAAAACAGGATGCGCACACTAGTCAAGTGCGACTTAAAGTCTACTTAACTCTTTTTTAAACACCCCCCCCCCCCC
>CALNVZ010000218.1:38674849-38760252 GCA_940671915.1 Paracentrotus lividus | reverse complement strand
TAAATTTAATAGCAAATCCGACTAATCAAAGCTATAAACAGACTAAGCACTACCCTTTTATATCCAAGCCCTTTCAACACTGAATAATATTCATCCTATACGCCTCTTCTTATAATTCAACCTACTGACCTAACCCACTTTCTGTCATTCTGTACTGAATTTTCATTTTCTAGACCTCAAACGCTACCTCATTCTATCACAGTCTCTATTTATTCATAACTAAACTATAAAACTGTTAATTATTTGTAATATATCAATACAATTGTGTTCTTTTCATATTGAAATTATTTTACCAACATTTATCATACTTTACGCTATTAACATCTCAGTACTAACACAAAAACCAATGAGTGGTACAAAATTATCGAACGATCCATGACAAACCTTCAATTTAAAATCCCTTTTTATACAAAACATCCTTTTATCATTTTATTCATCATTATTACTAAACAAAAGATTGATTATTCATCTTAAATAATATGTAGTGATTTTCTACTTACAACATTGGGCTGTCTCGGAAAACCAAAATAACAGTCGACTTTCAATTAATTCATCACATCAAACATAGCGATAGTTGTGGCTTCGCTAATTTCGTAAACGCCCTCCACGGCCTAGACACAGAAGGAAAACCAAAAACACCGCTTCTGACGTCATAACACGAAACCAATAAGTTACATCCCGGCCCCTTAAATTCATGTATCTTTTCACTTGAATTTAATACTAGACAAACCTATTTCTGCCTAAAATGAGAATATACAACCTGAAAATCTCAAGATCTCAAAATTTCTGCAGTCATACGGTTCCTTTAAACTCTGAAGTTGACGGTTCCTTTAAAACAATTACTAAACATCAGGGGAAATGTACAGTAAATACAACACATTTTTGTTCGTTGTTACATATATTCTAGTTTGAAAACTCCTGAAATACTCTTTCATCTTATTTGACCTCTTATATATTCAAACAAATGGTCAGGCAGTATATATAAATTGCTAATATCGCAAACTAATCTGCCTGTCATCGTTAACACCTTTCTAGAATGTTTGATAAAGGCAATAATGAAAATTTGTAAAAAGTCCAATTCTGTTTGTTTTGTAATTAAAAATCAAAAACCTCTTTAGACAAATAAATGCATATTTCTTTACATTTTCATCTATTCTTCAGAAAAAATAGATATTATATATGCAAAATTACATAAATAGTTATAAATTCTCAAACAGAGTTCAAAGTTTCTTCTTGGATTGTGATATCTTTCATCAGTCACATAAATTATCTTCCGAGTAATACGTGTCATAAGCGAAATTCTCTATCCTTGGCTCAGGAACTTCGCTAGAATTCAATATCGGAAATTACTTGTCCGTTTGTCGATCAAACTTCTAGTTCATTTTCACTTTCTTGATGTTCCTTCACTTCGCGAAATATTTCTAATAATCCTCCAAACGTAGAAGTCATACATTAAACCAATTAATGCTTGTTTACGAGGAGTGAATATGTAAATAATTTATATAATATGGATGCACTTGAGTGCAATATGAAAGATATATTCCATTCAATCAGTAATGAATATTGCAAGAGTCGAAGACGAGTGCAATATTCATACTGATGAATGGAAATATATCTCATAATTGCACGAGAAATCCAATATTATTATTATTATACATACAAACCATTTCCATGGCAACAGCAAACGTTATCAGTTTTAAAACAAAACAAAAAACAATTTACTCACTTCGTCAAATCTGCCTGAAGGAAAAACCAAATGATCAATCTATAATTGATACGTAAATTGTTGCACCGCGTATCATTGTTATAATAAGCTGTTGTGCTATTATGACGTAAATTGTTGCTCCGCTGTATCCATTTATAAGCTGTTGCGCGCAAGCATTTTACTGGCATGCGGAGTGAATATTCTAACAATAATGCACTCCTTTTCTCCATTGATACGGTAATTTAGAATACATAGGACACACATTATGCTAACAATATTTGAACGCCGACAAACAAACATCTGGAAGAGAATCAATACATGGATTTAATGTATCGGAAAAGAGACTTAAACGTGTAATAATTGTAATAATCATTTTACAATGAAATTCTCTTTTCCCAATCAAATTAGAACTGTCTCTGAAATGAGCATAACTAGCCAATGTTAACTCAATAAATCAACCAAGGAATTCTTCCACAAAAAATTAAAGAAAGGAACAAACTTTCTATCATTTCCTGTATCGATGCCGTAAATAAATTAAGCTAAAATCCAATAAATGTACTGAAATTTTAAAATGACTCCTTTTCTTCGCAAAAATGTTGAAAAATCTTTCTCCTTAATGTGACATTGCGCAAATATGCTTCAAACTCTGACACAATGAATAATCCTTTAAACACAGCACTCCTCTTATAATTATTGCGTTCTATATTTCTTCTTTAAACGCGAGTTTCCTGTTCGAAGAAGCAAACAAAGCTTTTGATTGCCTCACCAACACTGACGTAGCAGTCTTTACCTCACGCTTTAGAACATACCCCGCTTATTACGATGAACTTCAAGTACGCGTCCCATAAGCCAACAACATCATTGGGCTAAGTTTCATCCACAATTGAGAACCACGTCACAATCTTGAGATTCGTTCAGGTGCTGCCAGCGTTGACGTGCTGTAGGCTGGCAGATACTCCCGTATCCACCTCTTCCAGAAGAGATCAGCCAGATGCTGCATCTGCCTCCAGCGACTCCCTAGCATAAGATATCCCCTCAGTAGAATTATCACGGAGGAACTTTAGTAGTCGTTTCTATGTAGTATAGACTACTGGGTGTTAATGACCTCCAGATCACCAGGGTCATCAGAAACACGAGTCAGAGGCCTGCTATTGAATAGGCCTCTATCTCGCACATCAAAGTGTGAAGCTGCTCTTCCCGTCTGACAAGTCCTCAGATACTGGCTCATTGAGAATGGCGTGCAGTATCTTTCGAATAGCGGATCTGTCTCTCCCACACTCCTCCTTGAATGAGAGCACCAGGCGGGTTGAAAGACCACTCTATCCTATTAGATGTGGAAGTGAGAGATCTCCTCACACTTCCACTCCTTCAGTGCCTTCCCTCAGCTTCAGCTTCAGCACCGACCAGTTCGTCCATTGTCCGAGACCAAACTTTTATCGGCCCCCTCCTACTTATCATCCTTCTAAGGCGTCGACACTATGAGCTAGTAACAAGTGAGTCGGCAACTTCGATGTGGATACTCTTGTGCTCATCAAGTAAACACCACACCATATCTCTTTCTCGTTGAGCGTCACACATTGATCTCAAATGGGCCAAAGAAGTCCATCCCGACATGTGTAAATGCCGGTCGTTAGCTGCTGTCCGAAGGCAGGCAGATCAGCCATCTCTGCTTGCCCAACCTTGCCTGGTAACGGACGACAAGTGACACACTTCCTTACCAAGCCTCTAACTAGAACACCTGCTCCAGAATCCAGTAGCGTTGCCTGAGTTCTGCCAAAACATTATTTGGCCTGATGTCCAGCCTTCTCGATTATGTGCCATACAAGCAGCGCTGACACATGATGTCTCCTGGCAATATTATCTGGTGCTTTGCAGTGCCTGGATCTGTGCTGTCGAGATCTGCCTCCTACCTTAGAAGAACCATCTTGCAAACAAGATCCAAGCTTTGCCAGTCTTAGAGATTCCCTATTCACAAATCTCTTCGATCCTTCTGGAGCTCTACCCTGTCCTTCAAGCGATCAGCTCCTCTGAGAATGACTCGGCCTGCACGGCTTGCTAAAGATAGCATGACTCAGCACTTCTAAGTCCTTCACCGTCAAAGTGTCCGCTCACATTCTTTTTCTGGATAGAGTCTTGAACCTTTCTCTGAGATCTCCTTCAACTTTAACCACCATGCTACTGCTCTACGTAGTCTCGACCAGCTGGAATAGTGCATGAAAAGCTGATCAATGCACTTCTTGTCATTATTAGTGGCAAAGTTCTGAACTTCTGGCTTCACCTCCAGATCATCTTCACGATCTCACTCTTGTCTATGGGACATGTTAGGCTAACTCTCCTCCCGCAGCTTAAGAAATGCTGGTCCCACACCACCTTCTCATCATTCTTCAGTTCGGACGGTGACATGCCTCTGATACAATATCATGCCGGATTCTCCTTTGTGTCAACATGTCTCATTGGTCTACCTCTGTAAGCATTATGTAATGATAGCCCAACCTATTTGACACAAAGACACAACCTCCTGTCTTCATTCCTGATGTAATGCAAAACTATCATACTGTCAGTCCAAAAGTGTTGATGTCTTGACAGGAAGGTCTAGTTCTCCTCTGATCATGACGTCCATATTCAACAGCAAGTGTAGCTGCCATCAATTCTAGACGGGGTATTGTGACAGTCTTTATCGGAGCAAGGCGTGACTTTGCCATAAGGAGACTGCTACATACCTGCCCTTCTCATTCCTCATGACTACGATAGGAACTGTCCCGTCAATTAACTTCTGCATGAACATCAGAGAAGATTGGATGGATATCTCGTAGTGAGTTACTCTGCCAAAAGTCATGAGGCTTTTACACATCTGCTGACTTCAACTCCCTGCCATCTGTGGAAGTTCCTCAATCCAAAGCTTTCCATTTCTTGTCTAATATCCAAGGGATAGGTTCATCTCAGTTCGACTTCTTGCGGCGTAACTCCTGTAGAATCAACTTGCCTCTCAGAAACAAATGGGTTATCATAACCCAAAGGGTCGTAGATAGAAGAAGAAGACAACTGCTTAAGATGCCTCTTCGTGTTACAGGCTGTCTTTCGGCAGAATACTTGTAGATTAAAGCTGTCCCTCTCCACATCCCACATCATACCAGCGCACGTTCTACTGGTTAGGGCTTCAAAATTCAGAAATCAAGTCCAGCTAACTGACTTGCACGATCTTGCTCTGGTATGGCTTGCAGAACCTTTGGGCTGTTACTTATCCACTTCGCAAGTCGAAATCCGCCCTTCTGCAACAAGGCTCTCAATTCTACTGCAAGTCTCACAGACATCATCTCTTCTTCAACAGAGAGAGGCAGTCGTCTACGTAGAATGTCCTTCTTTACTACTTTGGGTGCTTCTGTTTTGCACTGACCCGGGAAGTCATACGACTGTTTGTCGCAAGGCAAATCGAGCAGCAGCTGGGGCTCCACGTACTCCCAAACAGGTGTACACTCATCCTGTAGGTCTTAGGGTCCTCAATCCATTCTTCCATCAGGCCACCACAAGTAGCGAAGAATACAATCTCGCTCAAAATCTGGATGGACTCTAACCTGAATGATAACAATGGCATTTCCACGTCGCCATGACAGCTACTGCGTGCTTGGACGAGGAATCGCAGAAGTACACCAGAACAACTTGTTGTTAGATCAGGTCCTTGCAATCACTGACAGTCATATCAGGACCAAACTCCTTGGCACATTGCGAGCACAGTTCGACAGACAATACGAAGTTTGTCTGGCTCTTGGTTTACCGACCGGGATGATGTAGTAAGGTACCATACGAAGGTCCCATTTGTGGTGAGTATCACAACTTCCTTCATGCGATAGCCCTCTGGAACACTGAGATCAACCATGCCCTGTGAATACTTAGTATGCATTGCTGAATCCCTGAGAAGTCGTACTTCTAAGTGAATTAAGTCCTCTGTCACCAATCCAATCTATGCTGCTCAGTGGGTGTGGGAGTGTTCTTTGACCGGGATGAGGCAGTTATTGATAGTGACACTCATTCATTACATACACTAATCTCCCATAGCTAATCACACCTCTTCGTCCTGTACTGACATCCCCTTTCCTCAATCAGCATAGAAGGCGATATTCGCTGGAGATTCGAGAGACCAGCATCTTACACATGGTTCTTCAAGGCATGTTTCCCTCTAGACTAAAGTGTAGATGATCACAGTCACCTCCTTGAATCGCCCTGATAGAGAGCCCATCAGGACCAACCCGAACACTGTCCTTATTGAGCATAAGGTGCCCTGGACTGCCACTGTCGGTAGTCTCTACGGGACAAAGCAGTTCTGGGTAAAGTCCAGTCCAATTAAGAGATCCAACCTGGTGTTTATGATGGTGGATTGGAACAAATCTGAGAATGTGCAGTTTGGTCGACATTTCTCCCCCCCTTCCTACAACATTGTGAATCTGCTACTAATCGTAATGGCAGTCTTAGTGATAAGACTCTAGGGAGAAACCAATCTCTGAGGAGATACTTAGCTGCTACCTTCAGCTAACAACACTTGGTAATGTAAGCTGACTGTTTGGCATGTTTCCAGGATGTTCACCAGAAACTTGTACTGGGCATCCATCTGCAGACAAACTCTTGAGCTAACTTTCTCGGGCTGAGAAAGTCCAGTTGAGTACCAGGTATCCTGACAAAAGTGCTAGCCGCTCCAACACCCATAAATCACTGCCCTGCATGCATAGACAATGCAGCTAGGAAACTATTTGGACAGTAGACCTGTGGGTTTCCACGGCCCACTGTAGGGACATAGGCTCTCTCTATACTTCTCGTGAAGAACTATCACCTTCCATCTTAAAGATTACGTGAAGGTCTAATGTTCCTCTAATGCTAATGATGGTTAGAATACTTAGTATAGCTCCTTCTTTGCGCGACCCAAAAACAGAGCATACTCTTCAAGTCTTACAGTATCTCGAACATATAGTCTCCTTTCAAAGTCAATTGAAGCAAAGCTTAGTTCTCCTTCACCAGTTCCAACGCGTCTTCATGTTGTGCATTTGCTTGAACAATGGTTGCAAGCAAACAAAGTGTGTGATTCCTTGTCACTTACTACACATCTCGTGTGACACTTCAATTGACATGTAGTGGATCATAGAAAACACATACTCTTCAGTCCACTCGATTTCTTAGTTGTGAGTCGTCGGATCCGACTGTGTCCTGAATAAGAAGCTATTAAAATAGATTGATCATCTTCCTATCGACATATGCTTGGAATGAAAATCACCAGATGCAATATAATGTTTAGGAACGTCTATCTTCCCTCCTTGATACCTCTCGCGCTATCAATCAACCACTTTCCACGAATAGTATGCGGTAGCACGTATCACACTAATCTGCACAGAGGACTTGGGCTGTGGTGACATGATCACCAATGTAAACCCATAGACATCCGTAAGTTCGTGAAGCAACTTGCATTATCGTCAGCCAACTCTTGAGTGGCTCTCTTGTCTCGTCAGCATGTTATCTTATCGCCCATCCAGTCCTACTATTTATTCAACTATATTCAAGCGGATCAATTAGCAGTTCTGTGGTAACAGCGTTGCTGCCAAACCTCTCATGCAAGTAATGGTCTGTATGCTCTCTTGTACCTTTTCACCAGGGTGGTTCATAATACTGCAATGGCTGTTAGAACCTTGGAGCATCTCCTTCGAAGTAGTGGAGCAAGCGGGTTCAGCCTTGGCACTATCAGGAATACTATGTGCAGTCTAATCGATTGTTCTCCAAATGCCCTCCAAAACTCCCATTAAACTTAAGAGGGCGTACCCATCCGTGTTTTATGTCAAAGGTCATGTGCCTCATGCTTATGTATTTCAGCCATGCTGATTATTGTTTATTTGTTCTATCTTTTATTAAAGGTTGAACCATGTCTTGTTCACTCACAACGGTATCATCACAAGAGTCTCAACATTGTCAACAGTTAGACTTTCATGTATTTAACGTCAACGTCGCTACACCTATTATACATGTAGGCCTCGAGATTCTAGATCATTCATACAGCTGCAGGGCAGGCCTGGGTTAGATCTAAGTTAGATATCTGGAGTAGATATCGGCCTCTAACGTTAGATTTCTAGAGATCTAGAATCTTTTATTTCCGATGACGGATATAAACGAGTTATATACGGCCTTCAGAGGTTTTGGTGAAACTATAGTCCCCTCAATAACCGCAGACAAGGGTATTTCACAGACATGGGCACTGATATCATTATAAATGAAAATGCTTTTTTCAGCTAAGTTGGTCATTTCATATCTACTGTAGATTTCAAAATAAAATGTCTGATTTCGGGAATTCAAGAACGGGTGGTATGCTTTCCTGACCAAAATCCTTGGTTTTGCTCATTTTGAATTAGCACAAATAGCTTTAGCACATTCTGTACTTGAAAATACACAACATGATGTTGCAATGCTCATGCAGCGCAGGTCCATGGTTCTTATCTAGCACCCACTAACAAGTAACATGCATGCGGTGCACGTGCTCACCATAAATTGTATCGCATGCGTGCGTGCCAGTCTGTCTTGCATGCTTGCAGTGTAACTGTGCGCCAGCTAACACGGTATCAGCGCTGTGGTGAAATGTATGCCCGGGGCGGCAGGCCCAGTGGATTGAGTTATTGCAACTAACTGCGAGCACAAGGCCGAACTCGGTAGTCCAAACTTGAGTGACTCTTATTTTCCAGTCATCATGACTTCCACTAGTTCAAAACGTACCAAGAAACTGCAGCCATATAAAGGCGATTATGTTAGGAAATGGAATTGCATTATTCCATCAAGTAAAAATGTGAATCATGCAAGCTGCAATTTGTGTTCATCTGACTTCATCATCAGTCATGGAGGAGGCAACGATATTCAATCACACCTAAAACCAAAGCAGTGGTTCCCGAAAGTTCATCAACTTCATAAATAAAAATTCCTAAATTCTAAAGAATCAACAATCAATCGAGCAGAAGCACTGGTAACTAATTTTATGATAGAACAATATATTGCCTTCTCAGCATGGGACCACTTCAGTGACCTTGCCAAGACAGCATTTCCTGACAGTGATATTGAAAGGATTTAATTTAGCCTAAACCTGAAAAGGAACAGGCCTCCCAGTCCAAAGTCAGCCCTAAGAAGGCCCAGGGCAAGGGCAAGAAAAGAAAGACATTCCCGGCTACAATTGGACCATCGAGGCCAAACAGCAAGTTTTTTTAATTCATCAAGGATCGGCCTCAGCTTTATGACAAAAGAGAAAGGAATGGTTAAACGTCGCCACCAAGGTTCTTCTAGGTTTAATAGAAGAATATTTTCTATGTGGATAAAGTATTATGGAAGGACACTTCCATTCTTGGCACAGTGATGAACAAAAGGTATAGCAATATATATAAACACAAAACAAAAAGAAAGTTCCCCCTATTTCAGATATCAATAATATTTGAACCAGGAGGAATTTTAAAAATCTAATTATATGTCCATGTAGGGAATTTAATTAGCTACCATAGGACCGAATTTTAGGAAAAATCATTAAGTCATGCTTCAGTGATTAATGGTTGAATGCAAAAATGTCATTTTTTGAAGTTCACAAGCCTAAAATCACAACTTTGATTCAATGATATCGGTCCCATTTTCAGATTTTAAACAATTTACATGTCAGAATGTATGCAAAACGTGCTTTCGAACACACGGAAACGAAATTTGCGTCAAATTTCACGGTTGAGTGAGCACGCAGCAAAAATTGCCCAAACTGCGATTTTTACTTCTTTGCCATGGTAAAATCGATCAAATGTGAGGGAATTCCTGTTTTGGAAGTGTATGCAACCAATATCCATCCATTCACGGTTGAATGAACCCATCAATCAACCAAAAAATAGGCCATTTTAGAATTACGAAGAGTCATTGTAGTAATTTTATGCACTAGAAAGCATCTCCATAACATTTTTTGGGTTTTATTTATATTCTTTGGGCACGTGTCAATGATCCTATGGCATTTATTCAAAAATTCATGCTTCAGTGAGCACATGAGGCTAGAAAAGCCCTTTTCTTACGTACGGACTGAAATTCAAATTCTTACTTTGATTGAACATAACAATTCTTTTCGAGGAGTACTTTTGATTTTATTTTCATAGAAATCCCGATATTTCACGCCTCAGTGGGCACAAGATACAAGAAAATCATGAAAATGAGAAGAAAGTTTCAGGCTTCGTCACAGTTCAGTGACTTTTCGAATACGTAATTTGAGTAACGATCATGTTAGTTAGAGACCAGTTGTAGCTATGTGCAAAGTTTCATACAATAATTCACAGTCAAATGGACAAAAACTGACAATTAAAATATGCCAAATTTCACTTTTGTTAAACTTTTGTTAAACCTCTGTACATAAAGTCAATGGACGAGGAAATCAATACCTGACAAACGTGAAATTCAGCCAATTTCATTGATGATTATTGTTAATTCTACTGTGAGTTATGTCACGAAATTTGGCACACAGCTTCAACTGATCTCCAACTAACATGATCTTGAATCAAATTACGTATTCGAAAAGTCACTGAACCATGACGAAGCCCCAAACTTTCTTCTCATTTTCACGATTTTCTTGTATCTTGAGCCCACTGAGGCGTGAAACATCGGGATATTTGTGAAAATGAAATCAAACGTACTCCCCAACAAGAATTGTTATATTCAATCAAAGTAAGAATTTGAATTTTAGTCCGTACGTGAGAACAGGGCTTTTCCAGTCTCACGTGCTCACTGAAGCATGAATTTTTAAATGAATGCCATAGGATCATTGACACGTGCCCAAAGAATACAAATAAAACCCAAAAAATGTTATCGAGATGCTTTCTAGTGCATAAAATTATTACAATGACTCTTCGTAATTCTAAAATGGACTATTTTTTGGTTGATTGATGGGTTCATTCAACCGTGAATGGATGGATATTGGTTGCATACACTTCCAAAACAGGAATTCCCTCACATTTGATCGATTTTACCATGGCAAAGAAGTAAAAATCGCAGTTTGGGCAATTTTTGCTGCATGCTCACTCAACCGTGAAATTTGACGCAAATTTCGTTTCCGTATGTTGGGAAGCACGTTTTGCACACACTCTGATGTGTATATTGTTTAAAATCTGAAAATGGGTCCGATTCCATTGAATCAAAGTTGTGATTTTAGGCTTGTGAACTTCAAAAAATGACATTTTTGCATTC
This sequence comes from Paracentrotus lividus, assembly GCA_940671915.1. Classification (NCBI taxonomy): domain Eukaryota; kingdom Metazoa; phylum Echinodermata; class Echinoidea; order Camarodonta; family Echinidae; genus Paracentrotus; species Paracentrotus lividus. The sequence goes on along the minus strand of CALNVZ010000218.1, from coordinate 38,749,331 downwards.
AACCATTAATCACTGAAGCATGACTTAATGATTTTTCTTAAAATTCGGTCCTATATTAGCTAATTAAATTCCTTACATGGACATATAATTCGATTTTTAAAATTCCTCCTGGTTAAAAAATTATTGATATCTGAAATAGGGGGAACTTTCTTTTTGTGTTGTGTTTATATATATATATTAATGTACTTGGGACTGCGTTTGCTTGTGCGCATGGGAGATGCTTATTTTCTATATATAAGGAGACATGAGCTTTTTCAGAGAGATTCTGTGCTCTGCAGACCCTTCTACAAATGGTTGCTCACAAGGGGATCTTGATGCCTTGCAGGAATGTGAGAGGAAATGGCTGATGACATTTCATCCCCGAAAATGTCAGATCCAGCACACATACACAGTTCATGGAACTGAATTGAAGCCGGTTGAATCTGCCAAGTACATGGGTGTTGGCATTTTGAGCGCTCTTTTAACAGACACATTGACAGCATTACTAAGAAGGGAATGAAGACACTTGGCTTTTTTAGGAGAAACTTGCCTGGCAGGTCATGCTCTAAAGAAACCAAAAGCACCTGTTACAACTCACTTGTTCGACCTACATTTGTATCATGGAGTATGCAAGTTGTGTGTGATATCCCCAAACTTGCAAAGCCATTTCCAAGACAGAATCTGTGCAACGCAGTGCAGCTCGCTACGTAATGAACAATTACTCAAGACGAAGTAGCGTCACAACCATGATTGATGAACTTAAGTGGAAGACTCTGCAACATGGTGGGGCCGTATGGCAAGCCGTATTGATATATATTGTGATTTTGTGATATCACGAATTCGAATTACTGATATCACTAATTCGATTTAGTGATATCACTAATTCCATTTAGTGATATCATGAATTTGAATTTGTGATATCACCAAATCGAATTAGTGATATCACTAATTCCCATATGTTTTTTACACAAATCCCTTTTTTGATATCAAGAAATAGAATTCGTGATATCACAAATTCGAATTTGTGATATCACTAAATGAATTTGTGATATCACAAATTGTATTTTGTGATATATCACACTATTCGAATAGTTGGATTATCACAAACATGAACAAAAGAAATTTAGCACTCATGTGTGAAATGTGGAAAAAGATATCGCATGTTGATTTCGACGCATTTACCTCAGTCGCTAGAATTCACGGGTATTTGAGCTTACTTTTAGGTCTCAAATTCGCTTTGATGTTCGAGCTTTACCTCAGTGCCTAGAATATCACGCTGTGGTATTTTGAGCTACTTTAGTAGCTAGGAAATTCACCCATAGGTATTTTGAGCTTTATCTTAGTTGCAGAGATTCACATAAGCGGAGAATATTTTGAGCTTTAGCTTTAAGTTACGCTAGAATTCCACGTAGTAATTATGAGCTTACTTAACGTGCATCAAATTCAGCTCATTGTTCATATCTCTAGTTTAGCGTTTAATATCAAACTTGGTACTTTATATACATTGATGCAAAAATAACCTGTGATACTAAAACCTTTACATTAGTGCAATAATTCGTAGCTCTGATTTTTTTTTCTTACACAACTCTTCATTTCGTTTTAAACGATTGGACCAACATACAAGAATGAAATTTAAGGATAATGTTGGCCAATTTCTAGGTAATTCTTCAGTTTCTTCTTTGACGTATGATATTTTGCGGGTTGTTTTTTTTTTTTTACAAAAAAGGAAACAACGTTCATGCTTAAGTTTGCATTTTTATGGTTAAAACTTTAGTTTATCGATCATGTGGCACATTAGACAAAAAAAAAAATGAATTAACGCTAATTGTGCCAAAAATTGGCAACATATCAGATGAATTCATTCGTTGATATGTTATGCCAATTTTTTATTTTTTTTTATATCATATATTTTTTCACGGATCGGCGTCTACTACACTCACGTTGCCACAATCTTCATGTGCCAATCCATCATTAATTTATCTCTCATGTTTTTATGGACAATTTCCAAATTGGTAGTAATATGGCGGGCTAATGTCGATATTGTCCATAACAGACAAGTAGTATGGTTACCAGGCAGCGTTACTCTCAAGAAATGAGGTAAGAACTCTCGAGAAGTGGAAACACTGATTTTGAACGATGAACGTGTATTTGGCGAACGTTAAGTTGGACGCAGTGAAAGTTAAACCTCGAGAAGAGTAGCCGCTGGTCCCTGTCAAAATGCGATGGTTATCTCAAAGAATCGCTGCTTTAACACAATTGTTAGATATTCTGCCAGCACGAGGAAGGGATGAACATGATGGTTGATGGACCTATGACCATGAGGCGAAGTAGTAACGGTAGTGCTCGTAACAAGACGTAGCAGTACTTTTGAGCATTGGGGGAAGATGTTATGCTTAGCCTAGGCCTAGATCTACTGCTTCGATCTTCTGCTCATCACGACAGAGCCGGATGTGGAGGCGATAAGGTCAGGAAATGCTAGGGCAGTGGCAGAGTTAGTAGCACAGCTCCACTTCATAAAGTTCAAATCATATCGTTTTACGGTTCACAATGAGGAAATCAGGGTAAGCTTACACGATTAAATTATAGACAAATGGAAGGTGCATAATCATGCACTTTCGTATAACCTGTCAGTGCAGTGGGATGCTGTAGTCTAGGCCTATCCTATGCATTTGATTGAGTGTAGGCCTATGCCTGAAAGGCAAGAGCACCTGCATAGCCATAGATTATACACATTAGACCAAATGGCTATTGAACCAAATAGCATTGGACCCAGTCCTGATTGGACCAAATGGCTATTGGACAAAATGGCATTGGACCAAATGGCAATTGGACCAAATGGCAATTGGACCAAATGGCAATTGGACTAAATGGCTATTGGACCAAATGGCTTTTGGACCAAATGGCTATTGGACCAAATGGCATTGGACCAAATGGCTATTTTTTTAGTATTGGACCAAGTGGCAATTGGACCAAGTGGATATTGGACCAAATGGCAATTGGACCAAGTGGCAATTGGACCAAATGGCTATTGGACCAAATGGCTCTTGGACCAAATGGCTATTGGACCAAGTGGCTCTTGGACCAAATGGCTATTGCTATTGGGCCAACTGGCTCTTGGACCAAATGGCATTGGACCTATTGGCATTGGACGAAATGGCATTGGGTCAGAATCTCTTCAGAATATAGACTAGATCTATATAGGTCTAGGCCTAGATCTAGGCCTACACTATACACGTACTTGAACACGCCAATAGGCCCTATAACTCTTTGTAGACTCTATAAGAAAATGGATCTAACGTTAGGCCTAACAGTAGTAGGCCTAACACGTAGGATGGGGGGTTGGGTGTCCGGACACTTTACAAAATTGAAGCAATGTTTTTTGCCCTTAGATTAAGCCAAAAATATAAGTTAAATAATGCTTATCATCATCAATATTTGTTCTCCAAAATATTTTCTACCGTTCAGTGCTAAAAACCAACAAAAACATTGATTGTAAACCTATTCAAATGGCTAATAAAATATAGACTGTCCGGACACCCGACCTGTCCGGACACCCAATAACTGGGTATAACAGTTAAGTAACATCCTCTCAAACTTGAATCAATGAAACTGTTTCCTAAACTTATCATAAATTTGTGACGTAATTGTTTCTGCAATGAACTAGAAATTATATGTACGAATCAATATAGATATGATATGATTCTTACCGAGTTGGGCTTTATAGTTGATCCACAAACAAGTCAGCAATTCTGCTTCAAACAACTAGGCCTAGTATTTAGTAATAAGTTAGACTTGAACCTCTCTGCATCATATAACGTCAATTGCAAACTGCATGTATTCTCTCCCCAAAATCAAATTGGCAACATCATCAAAAACTCAGCTGAATTTCTTAAATTCAAATGAGCTGATATAATGCAATTAATTCTGAATTTATGGCACCAATATCATGCTAAAATTAAAGTGTATGTGATTGTCAGCCAAAAGAAAGTAAAGTAAAAAATTACCAAGTGAATTCGAGCCCTACATTAAGGCACAATTACAAAATGAATTTGAGCACAATACTAATGCTCAAAAACAAAAGTGAAATTCTGCGTAAAATCAATGTTTAAATGTTTGTACATTTTGTGATATCACAAATTCGATTTTGTGATATCGCTAATTCGAATTAGTGATATCACTAAATCGAATTAATGATATCACAAAATCGTTTTAGTGATATCACTAAATGAATTTGTGATATCAAAAATTGGAATTAGTGATATCACATATTCGATTTAGTGATATCACTAATTCGATTTAGTGATATCACTAATTCGATTTAGTGATATCACAAATTCATTTTGTGATATCACAAATTCATTTTGTGATATCACTAATTTCTATTCATTTACTACACAAACCCCTTTTTTGATATCACGAAATAGAATTTGTGATATCACAAATTCAATTCCTGATATCACTAATTCGAATTTTTGATATCACAAATTCATTTAGTGATATCACAAATTCGAATTTGTGATATCACTAATTCGATTTAGTGATATCACAAATTCTATTTCTTGATATAAAAAAAGGGATTTGTGTGAAAAACATATGGGAATTAGTGATATCAGTAATTCGAATTCGTGATATCACAAAATCACAATATATATCAATACGGCTTGCCATAGGGCCGCATCAAAGCTTGCTATGATGTATCGAATCAGCAATCATCTGATTTACATCCCTGACGACCAATTGGTACCGCTACACACTCCAACTGGAGGAAACAGCAAGAGATTCCTAATCCCTCGATCAAGCACATCACTAATTAAGGATACGTTCTTCACATACACCATCCGTTTGTGGAACCTGTTAATTAGAGATGAGGCATGCTTCTGCATGAACAGTTTCTTGAACACACACACATTTGGCAGAATGAACCACATGGTCAAAAACCCCTAGATTTCACCTACAAGAGGAGAGACGCATGACAGAGTTTCACAATTTGGATTGGGTTTGTTGGGAATGGAAGTCCAGTTGGGCTCTATTTTTTTTATGGAATGGTGAACAGAGAGCGTTACCTCCAGAAGATTGACAATCAAGTTTTCTTGATATTTTCTGGTTTAGGATGAGTTCTTACAGCAATTAAGCCCTCTATGTAGGACTTATATAACAGTTAGGTGCTTTTTTCTTAAACTTATTCTTTCTGCTATAATAGAACATTTCATTTTCACATTTTAATCTCGGAATAGGGAAACAAACTTTAGAAAAAATATAATAATGCTCAAAAAGATTGATGATCAAGTTGTCCCTACTCTCGATCAGATGGCACAATTCATGCTTGACAGAAATGGTCGATTAAGACACCTTTGTAATGTAGATAACTTAATGAGCAAGAAGGATGGCTTTAGTTATAATAATTAGATTCAAAAGACACAATCAAATCTGACAATGGAGTGCATACAGCTTCAAGCATTTCACAAGATGGCTACCAAACCCAAATATGGAGAGGCATACAGCACGCAAATAACAAAATGGCGGATGGAGGTTTTCCATAAAATGAACTTCTTAGGAGATGAGAAACTACAAAGACCCATCAGGAAAATGTCATCATCTTGATAGAGTATCTGCATTTGTTGGATTCAGAAGTTAATGAAGGGATTAAAGAAACATATTTTTACAGCAAAAAAAGAAGGACTTGTATATTGTAGACAAGGTTTCTGCTTGTATTTGAACAAAAAAAAAAGGTCATCTAAAGATCATGGGATAAAAAACTTGATTTTTGTTAATGTGCCTATATTAATGTTGAGCAGGTTAGAACTGAGGAAGAGACTTTTGTTACTTTTGTGATTATTTATTCATTGTAGGTATCACAGATATCGACTGCTGGCAAACGAAATGAAAATGAAAAGAAAATCAAAAAAAGGAGGTTTATAAAGCTTTTTGAAGAGGAATGGGAGTTAAAGGTCACCTCCTTGGAGGCAAAACAAAATGCTGTGGAACAAGAAGGCAAAACTCTACAGAAGACCAGGGAAGCATTTCATCAAAGGACTTGTCGGACATTTTATCCGACAAATTTGCTCTCAGCCAATCAGATGCAAGCATTTCAGTAGCTTGTAACAGTTTGTCGGATAAAACGTCCGACAAGTCCTTTGATGAAATGCCCCCCAGACCTAAAAAATGCTGCATGGTAAAAAGCAAGCAGAAGCCATGGGCACCCCTTTGTACGAAGACACACTTGATGGTGCAATATGGAATGACGAATTTAAATACTGGTAGTAGAGCTTGATGAGATAATGAGACAGAATAAGGATGGTAAGAGATTAGCACTCCTCATTAATAACACAGTAAGTGCAAAAGAGTGAATAAAATTGCAGAAAGAGCTGGTCGTGTCGCCAAACATACTGTAACGAAATTGGGTTTGGACTTATTGTACTAGCGTATTTTAGTCACAGGAATGCACGTAGAAGCATTGTTTTGCCTTATAATCGATTACAGACGTTATTATTACTAATTCAAAGGGTAGATGAGGACGAACATTGTGCTCGCCTCTGACAATCTATCAGCGAGGCACATGAAGCGTCAAGAGCGACTCTGAAGTCTACTCAGAGGCGGAAGAAGGATTATGACCTCAAGGTATTGCAGAGAGAGCTCTCAGTAGGTGAGTATGTGTATCTCCTAGATACCGCCCAGAGGAAGGGAAAGTGTAAGAAACTATGCCCTCCCTGGAAAGGTCCTGCACTCATTGTGGAGAGGCTTTCATCATACCTCTATAAGGTAGAATACAAACGGAACTTGTGGACCGTAAATCATGATCGTATGAAGCCATGCTCGGATCTTTTAAGGGTGAAGCAAGGGGTGGTGGTTTACTGCTCCTGCAGGAAACCCTGGGGAGGTAAATTTTTGATACCATGTGATCGCTGTGATGAATGGTTTCACAGACAATGTGTGGGCGTGACTGAGGAGGAAGGGGAAGAGATGGCAGGGGCGGGTGAAGAATATTTCAGCCCCGGTTGTGTAGCAACTGTCTAATAGTGGCTTCTTTTCCGCTCTTTTTCAGGTAATGGCTCAGAGGGAGGACAGGAGGTCAGGAACCTCCACAGGCGATCCACCAGACGAGGGCTGACGGATTAAACGGAAGGTGTGGGCTGCCATGGAAGCTGGCACCCTTGTGCATCCCTCTCTCCTCTGTCCGGGCGAAGAACATTTTCCCCAATCAGAATTCAGGATGCTGCTCTTTGCTCAGTATGGAGTGGTGGCGTCAGGTGCCTCCCATACTATCTGAGGAGATACACCTTTATCTCCCACAAGTGGGTAGTACAGTATGTGCCCCACATCAACTGGACGGTTGGAGACGCCAGGCGGTTCGGGATCCCGAGCATTGGGACTCCTCTCAAGGGATCCCTGCTCCGGAGACTGAAAGCACGCGGGGTAAAGGTCAAACCAGGCCAGATGCAGAGGGGCAGAGGGGACATCAACTGGAATGGCTAATGAAACTCCACTCCCATTGGTCAAAAAGGGGAAGCCAAGAAGGAAGAGTGATTGAAACTAACCTGTGTTCGTTGTCTCAATGCTAAGGCTTCTTCAAAGGTAACACCATTGCCAAAAAAGGGGGGTTCATACTAAAAATTTGATTTTTAATCCTGTTGGAGCCATGCAAATTTACAATTGAATCACAATTAAATGGATTATATAGTGGTGTTCTGCATTTATTTATTGCCAACCAAGCTATTTGAAAGATGTTAAAAGAAGAAAACAAACATCACTTTAGATATAAGGTGTATTTCATAATGTAGATCAAACTAAAGTGAGTAGAATTTAATATAATAATTCAATAGAAATTCAAAAGGAAATTACAATTAATTTTTTTTTCTTATGGTGACTCAGTCATTTTCATTTCTTTCTCCCTATCTTCCTTTCAAGGCATGGGTATGCATTTGAGTTTCTATGTGCACACATACAAAGAAGTATCATTGATGAATCAAATGCTGAGCATGTTGGAATGCTAAGAGAGAAGTACCTCCACTTCATGCAGCAAAACTACCCAGATGTGTATAATCCCAATTACAAGACTGATAAGCTCAAAGACAAAATCAAGAGTAGATTTGGGAATGATGTGTCATTTTGGCAGCCAAACTACAAAAGTGAACTGATCTACTCGGGCAACATCAAAGGTGGTCAAGCTGTGGAAACGGCATTTCCAGCAGCTGCTTCAGAATGGGGGAAGCAGCAATGATTCTGCGTCGATTAATATTCGATGCCCACAAATCAACACCAGAAATGCCTTGGCCCCCTCTCCCAATCAACTTGCACAGCATCAACCTGCACAAAATGAACCAAGATGGCGTGTGAAGACCAAGAAACGCTCAGTGAGAGAACAGGCAGTTGTGATGGAGCCATGTTTCATCAAGAAACATACTGAGCCAAGCATTTCTGGACCTGTTACTGTTCCACCAGACACATGTATATTAGATGCCAAGGAATCAGATACAATGTGGATACTTTCAAGGAAAGTTAATGAAGCTCAGCAGGTAGTACCAGGCTGGGGAGGATGGATTTCTCTCACTGGTGATCAAGAAGAGGAAAGAAAGTCAACTGTTGAATACATGCCTCCTGTCAATTCACCAATCACCGATAATGCAACGGTCATGCAAGTCTTGAAAATATCTCAAGAAGCAATGGCTGCACTTGGACAAAACTACACAATCATCACATTTGACCTAGCAGCAGCAAAGAAGGCCTATGAAATCGTCTGGTGTTATCCAAGCAAGTTTAAGAATATCATCATCCGCCTTGGAGCATTTCACATGGCCTGTACATACATTGGTGCTTTGGGGAAGTACATGAAGGGCAGTGGGCTGGCAGAGGTCATTGTTGAGTCTAGCGTAAGTGCAAGCGGTTCCATTGACAAAGTTCTCTCTGGCAGACACTACAACAGGGCTAGATATGTTCTCAGAACAGTTGTTGAAGCTTTGGAGCGGCTGCTGTTAGCATCATACCAGGACGCAGAGGGTGAAGTCATTGCCGCAGAGGAGGTGGAACTCATCAACAAGGGAGCTCAGAACCCCAGCAAAGAATCCTTGTCAGCTTTGAAGCAACACCCCAAATGGCAAGAATGGTTTGAGAAGTATGACAAAGTGTTGCTTTCAGGAAATCCTGTCACACAAGAGGTCTTGCATGCTTCTGCGGACTACGTGGACAACGTAGGAACTGTCGGGGAGGATACCAGCGTCTTAGTGGAGGAAGGACATTCCAAGAAGGAGAATGGAATCCTGGAAGACCCTACCTCACCCAGAGGATGATGTGGCGGAGGAGAGAAGTACTCGCCAGACTGTTCCAGACCTGTCTACTGAGCCCTGTGACACCGATGCTCCAGGGACTACACACGTTGAAGAAGAAATTTTGGTCTGTCAACTGCGGTCGCCTTCCATGCTGAGGGTCAGCCTCACTCTTAATGGAGTGGTGTTACAGGCGGTGGTAGACTCAGCACAAGTCACCATTATATCTGACAAGGTCTGGCGGATACTTGATCCAGCACCATTAAGAGTGAGGGATGTGGTTCTCAGCATGGCAGGCTGGGAAATGAGGGTGAATGGGGCAGTAGTAGGTCCAGTAGATATTAAAGTCTGGAATTTTGACTCTGTTGTCTCGGCCACACACAGGTTTGGTAAGTAGTTCGAGTCCAGTTCCAGCAGTTCCCGACCAACTAGAGGTCATGGTAGAGGAGAACAGGGATGGTGTCTCATTGGAGCCATCTAGTGTAGAGGCACAATCGGTTCAGGATTCAGTGGTGCCAACTTTGATTTTCGCGGCAGCTGTTCAGGAGCAGGCTTTGGAGGACGCTGTGGAGGTAAAGGTCTCAAGTGCGGAGGAGCTGGTTCTGGAGTCAAGTTCATCTGAAGGGAGTCGAGTTGTTTCGCCCCTCGAGGTCGTTCAAGGACCTGTTATAAGATCAGCACTGCCCCCAGCAATGAACTTGAACGTCATTTCTACCCCGGAGGTCCCAGTGGAGACTACTTCGGGAGTAGTGGAAGTAAAGGAGGAACCGGTTGCTGGGTCTGTTCTACATGAGGTGGTGGTGGATAGTCATTTCCACTTCAATCGGATTGCCCGCAAGTTGCAAATGAGGTGTTCCGATATGGAAGCCTTATCGGCCACTCCAGGGAAGCTCTCGACAGTACCCGTGTCACTCGTAGGTGGGGTCATCAATTGCTGTGATCCCTAGCTGGGCTTTAAACGAGCTTCCTCACGATGTTGACCCCAAATGGGGACTCGCAGTGGGGATACACCTGAACAAGACTCGGACGGCGACATCAGCAGCCTTGGAACAGTTGCGGGATCTGTTGCGCAATCCGAGAGTTACCAGGATTTCGGAACTCGGTCTAGACCATGATGGCCATGAGGACACATGGGAAAGGCAGGAATGGTTGTTTGACACCATTGCATCTATGAACATTGAAGGGAAAGTGCTAGTCATGCACCTTCGTGGTTCGACATGTGACCTCTGTGACATCCACTGCGGAGTAGTATGTGATCGTGCTCGACAGATTCTGCGTAAAAGGTGCCCTCGTCAGCAGAGGATTCATATCCATTGCTGTACGATGGCAGGACTGGAAATGAGTGATCGGTTGGAGGAATTCCCCAACACTTATACCGAGATGGTTGCCCATTTGAATTATGCACAGCGGTGATGGTACCCGTCAACACCCCTATGTATGTAGGGGAAGTTGCAGCATTAATAGCCAAGGTGAGGCAGAAGCCCCTCTCAGTTGTTGTTCAGGTGACTAAGGAGAACGCTGTCAGCCTGTATAATCTTCAAATGTGAGCGGCCGGCGTGGGGGGTTCAGATTTAAGGCCCTTTCAAGGAGGTTAGTGTAATACACTGTTCACTCTCTATGGCATATTCAGTAGGCTATTCATCATGCATATTCATTGTAATACATATTCACACTGTTGACAGGATTAGTCCAGTCTATACCCTTATATAGTAAATAGAAAGTAACCACCATTTATGACTCATCTTATGTGGAATGCATCTTAAACATGGGAGTGACCACTGGCGCTCTGAATAAAGCACTGAGTTTAAGATTTCATACTACCACGTCATGTGTACCTGTCTCTCTCATTTGTATTGAATATTACAATAAGTGTTGCTGGAATTGATTGACTATTGAAATATCATAGTTTCTCCAGTATATAAAATTGGCGACGAGGATTAAAAGTTTATGGGAACATTGGAAGTTTAGAGGAGTCGATTGAATCTTTTGACGAGTATTCGGACCGCATGGACGCTTTCCTGAATGCCAATGCTATACCAGCAGAAAGGCAAGCTAATCTATTCTTGGCTAGTGTCGGTCCGGTAGTATAAAAACTTCTTAAGAACCTGTGTAGTCCAAGTCAGCCGAACACCAAATCTTATTTGGAACTTAAGCAATGCCTCAAGGATCACTTTAAACCGGCCCCAATCGTGATTGCGGAGCGTCATAAGTTTTGGACGGCTCAGCAAGGAGAACGAGAGACTGTTGCGGATTTCATAGTTCGTTTGAAAAACCTCGCTTCAACATGCGAGTTTGGAGCTTTCTTATCAGAGGCTCTTAGAGACAGGCTAGTGTCAGGGCTTCATCAGAAGATGTCCCGTACTCAACGGCAACTACTCGCCATACAAGACTTGACTTTTGAGAGTGCCAAGTCTTGTTGCATTGCAGATGAGATGGCTGGTGCTGCCAATAAGCAGCACATGGGCCCTGCAGTAACCATCAGCTCTGATGTTCATCGTCTAGCTAATCAGGGACGTTACCAGGGCAACCGGCAGCCTCCCAGGAAGTCTATTGGATCATCTCCAGCTTGGAAAAGTCATCCATGTAAGTGCTGTTGGGGAGACCATCCAGCAGATTGATGCCGAGTCCGAGATGCTACCTGCCATAACTGCAAGAAAAGAGGACATATTCGTTCAGTATGCCGATCTAGACGACGGGAGGAGGGATCAAACCAATATGTTGCCAATGCACCAGAGGAAATGGACACAGATTCATCAGAGACTGTAGTGAACGATTATGTAGAAGGTAGCTTTGGAATACATACTATCAAGGGTGAGTGCAATGAAACCTCTTTGCCTTATTTTGTAGATGTTAAGGTAGGAATTATGTGTATTGAAATGGAGGTAGATACAGGTGCGGCACGATCGACTATATCTGAAGCCCTGTATAACGAAAAATTGTTAAAGTACCCCCTCCGTTAGCCAAACATAACACTCCGAAGTTACTCTAACATGTCGTACCCCTACTGGGTGCTATCTCTATTCCCGTTAGGTATAATGGGGGGTCCACCATAACGTTAGAACTTCTTGTCGTGAGGGGTAGAAGACCTGCACTGTTCGGTAGAGATTGGCTGAGCAAGATAAAGCTGGACTGGAAAAGCATTTTTGCGACTCAAAATCAAACATCCGTCACAAAAACGGAACAAGTAAAGAGAAGCAATGTAGGAAACCCAAGTGACAGGCTCAATGTCCTCCTCCAAGAGAATGCACATGTGTTCAAAAGAGATAAGACAGGGATAAAAGGGTTCACAGCCTCGCTAAAACTGAAACCAAATGCAAAGCCCTGCTTCCAAAAATCTAGGCCAGTGCCTTATTCCCTTGTACAAAATGTAAACAAGGAATATGATAAACTTGTCAGGGGTGATATCCTCTATCCTAGCTGTCACTCACAGCGAATGGGCGTCCCCAACCGTCCATGTGCCTAAAGCACAGAATGCCATTCGCGTGTGTGGTTACTATAAGAGAGTGAATGAGGTAATCGAGGATCGGATGATGGTTACAAATTGCCGACTGCACAGGACTTGTTCGCAAAATTAGCCCAAAACGGTAACACGCCCAAAGTGTACTCGGTCATTGACCTTACCGGCGCTTTCAATCAGCTCTTTTTGGATGAAGAATCTGCACAGCTTCTAGTGTTGAACACACACAAAGGCTTGTTAGCACCTAAGCGCTTGTGTTTTGGAGTTAAGACAGCACCACTCTTGTTTCAAGGAACTACATGTATGGACAAAATTCTATCAGGCATGCAAAATGTCTTCTGCTATGTTGATGATATACTTGCTGCAACTGAGAGCATAGCTGAGCACATGAATGTGCTCACTGAGCTGTTTGCTAGGCTATCCAAGCATAATGTCAAGCTAAATCAGGAAAAGTGCAAATTCCTACAATCAAACATTAGATATCTGGGGCATATTCTCACAGCCGAAGGCATTGAGCCAATCCAAGACAAAGTTGAAGCGATTAACCAAGCCCCCAAACCGAACAATGTGTCTGAATTGAAGTCATTCTTAGGGATGATTAACTACTATGGCAAGTTCATTCCCAATCTGAGCACCGAGCTCCAGCCCCTCTATGCGCTGCTACAACACTCAGCTGATTGGAAATGGTGCGAAAGAAGTGAAGCCTCTCGTTCACATATGCGAAAAAGGTTCATTTGTTTGCCTTGTTGCAAGTTGTTTTGGGGAGGCCCCCAGTTTTGTTCTTACTCGTTTGGAGCATTTTCCATTTTTTTTCATATGTTCTGGGAAGAAAACACTCTAAATTTTATTGAAACACCAATATTTTTAAATTTAGCAATTTTTAAAGGTGTTATTTACCCATTTGAAAATGGTATAATCCAAAAATTGCTCAAAATGCGAGAAAAGGGGCAAAGTCACTAAAAGCTTAATATACATTGTATTTATCAAGCAACCAGCAGTCAACCTGTTACTTTATAAATGTTTTGCTTATTAGTGACCCATTTAGGAAATATAATTGAAATTTTTAAGAAAGGATTATTGTGGGAGATATGAGTACTGAAATGTACAAAAATCATAATTTAAATTTGAATTTTTTTTTTAAAATAAAAGTAACTTTTTCTTTTAGATTCCAGCTAGGTGATTCCAGGGGTGACTATACTTAGACAGTTTTGACCAACATCTCAGCTTTCCAAAGATGTAATTTGTTGCTAATGAGTATTTCGCAGGCATTTTTCAAAACAACGTACAAGGATTTTGTCAGTAAATACTGGACTTTGTTCGAGGAAGTGTAATACTTCTACAAAAACCTCAATGTATATCCCAATCGAAATAAGAACATGTATGCAAGACAACATCTTTTTACTTTTAATCATTTTATGTGGTGATCAAGACATTCTGAAGAATAATTGGCCATTTATACATGTATCCGATTACACAGCAAGTTTTGGGAGTAGCATTTACCCTTTACAACATGACAATAAGACAGGTTGTTCAAACATGTCTATTAAAGCATCATTTTAACAGGTCTGAATAAATTTTCCAACAGGCCGGGAAAATTACCATTAGGCCTCATCAATAAGAATATTTATTGTAAAAAATGTACTTAAACAAGTTCCAATTATAGTAGCAATGTTTTCTACCAACATACATAATTATATAGGTTTGATATTATTACAATACGTCTACATTATAATACTCACACATGCTTTTCCAAATTAAAATCACTTTGTCTATGTGCATGGGATCTTTAGCAATAAGGAATAATGGCGATACCAAAGAAACAACAGAGTACCAAGACTGGCTCAATGAGCCTTTGACCTTCAATTCTGAAGTGTAACAATTTCTTGCAGATCATGCCAACAAAGAGCCCGGATACATCACATGGAGCAAGCAATGCGGGACGACCAACGAAAGAGTGGGGAAATCTATCAGACTGATCAAGGAAAAGAAAAGCACACCACCTATTGCAATCAACAGAACCAGAAGAACCCAATGCTGTGTTGTCAATGTGAAATTCCTTCTGCTGACGTTCTTTTGGAATGAATTTTAACTATAATTCTTTTCACATTATATTTGAATAAGGGGTCTTTTTAAAGATAAAATGCACCCCCTTTTTAAATGAGGAAATGGGAAGAGTGATTGATACTCTTCTTAAACTGAGTTTACTTTTGTCCAGAAAATCTTAGAAAAGTTCAATGTCTACACAATGAATACACAGTATGTCTATTCAAATCAGATAACATAATTTTGATGATGTTGGTGCACTTTCATTAGATCAGAGCAATTTTAATTTTGTCCAACTGTGTTTTTTAAGTCCTGAAACCCTTAATGTTCCACTTTGTTATCAAATTAATGAACAGTTATATGTGTTAAAATGAATGTATAACTTATCCAATCAAAAAACAGTATTTTGATGATGTCTAATTCAAATACACAATAAATATGTTCCTTAGGTCAAGAAACCCTAACGAAATTTCATCTATCAAATATATGAAAATTTTGTGAGATAAAATTCATTTGCACCTTATCCAATCAGAAAACATTATTTTTATGACGTCAGAGCAATTAAAATATGCAATAAATGTGTTCCTTGGGTAGAGAAACCCCTTTACAGGCAAACTGGTCAAAGCGATATGCATGTTTTCAACGTGTAACAATGCATTTTTGTATTGTCCAATCAGAATACAGCATTTTGCTGACGTCATATGGATTTGAAAATACGCTCATCGGATTCTACGGGTCTAAAAACCCTTAGTTACTGACTTATAAAAACTTTATTAACCATATTCAATGAGTAAATAATTTTGGCACGGTTTGAAGGCATTCTGGCCCACTGTGCATCAGAGTGATGACAAAGTAAGTTAAGGTGGTCAGATGCATGCCCTGCCTGGAAAATCCTTGTTGCCCAGTCACAACCCTGAAGACATACATTGCTAAACTGAACCCGCAATTAATGCGAATGGATGTAGCAAAGGCCCAAAAATCAGGTTAGTGAAGATGATCAATCATGGTATGCATACATGCCTCTTGGCAAAAGCACCCTCGCTATCATGACCAAAAATATAAGTGAGAGTCCTGGATGTTCAAGGAGTTATATGAATCATTCTCTTCGAGCAACCAGTGCTACTTGCAAGACCATGCTGGCTACAGCTCACGAGACATCATGACTGTATTGGGCCATCGTTCGGAGACCTCTATCAAGAAATATGTATGAACTAGCGAGAATTAAAAACAGAGAATGTCCCAAACACTATTGACAGGTATAAACGCCAACATTACTGCCACTGCCACTGGATCTAGGCCTACAGTTAGTCAGCCAAGTACCAACGTCAGTCACCAAGCCCAGGTAGGCCTAAATGACGAATCAGCTGATGACGCTGAAAAGATTTTCACTACAGCCAACTGGAGAGGGTAATGGAACAAATTCCTAATGCCATTCCAATTCAAGACTGTACCACTACCAACCATGCCAACATGAACATGAATTTTGACATGGGGAGCAACCAAAATGTGACACAACCACAATACCATTTCCATGGTTGTGTTGTGAACATCATTCACAAATAACTCTCTGAAAGAGTCAACTGTACAGTGTGTCCCACAAAAAATGCTAATGGCCCTTTAGATGGGTATAATATTAAAACTACAGTATTATATTGTTTATATCTCTACACCCGTAAACTACAATTCATCTTCTGTAACTGGATGAAATTTTATGTCATATGGTCCAATTATCACAAAGATATGAGCATTTTTTCATCACACATCAGGAAACCTCTCCATCCAAGTTTTATATTAAGTAGTACCGGGTATATCGAATAAAAGAAACCAAAGTTTGATCATTAATAATTTGAAAAATATTTCAGTAGTGATTATGAAATTTATATCACTGTAAAGTGCAACTCCTTACCGTTCTAATGATTTGTCCCTCAGCTCACCAACATCACGCATCACTGAACCCCATTGTTCTGAAAAAGTCTTGCAAAATTGTGAATGTTCACTGTCATGCTCTTTGAGATGCGTTATTCAATTGTGCCTGAAAGGAAACCCAACTTTGATCATCAATGAGCGTGAAAGTGAACCACTCACAATTTTGCAAGACATTTTTAAAACAATGGGGTTCAGTGATGAGCTGAAAAAGGTATCATTAAAATGGTAATGAGTTGCACTTTACAGTGATATAAATTTCACAATTACTACTGAAATATTTATCAAAGTATTAATGATCAAACTTGGGTTTGTTTTATTGAATACATCCGGTACTACTCAATACAAACTTGGATGGAGAGGTTTCCTGATGTGTAATGACAAAATGCTCATATCTTTGTGATTCTTGGACCATATCACATAAAATTTCATCCAGTTGTAGAAAACAAATTGTAGTTTACGGATGTAAAGTTATAAGCAATATAATATTGTAATTTTAATATTATACCCATCTAAAGTGCCATTAGCATTTTTTGTGGGACACACTGTATATAGTGTAAATAGAGTTCTAAAGTTTTGGACTTCACCGTTAGATTTTCGCCAGCCAACTTTTGTTGGATTGTGTTTTTGGATTCCGATGCAAACTTAAACTATTTAATTTCACTTTCATCGGAGTGGGACCCATGGTGGAAAAAAGAAAACCTTCTAGATCTATGCCTAGACTACGTATGCAGCGCAGCCAGGTGAGTAAGATGAATTGATCAATTTTAGTTGCAACTATCAAGTTAGAATCTACATTTTCTATTAAATATTAATTTAGATCTAAACTAGATCTAGACCCTAGATTCTAAACTTTTCGATGATGGATATAAAACAAATATACGGTGCCTTTGTTCGCACGGATGGTTAAAATCTATAGATCTTAGCGATAGAATATTCCCATTTCCTTTAGGGCTAAAGCCCTTCAGGAAATGGGAATATTCAATAGCTGCGATCTACAGATATAATCATCTGTGCTCGATGCACATATATTTTTATATAATCTTATTACTTGTTATATGTATAATGGAAACTTGTGACATGTACATGTATGTCAACGAATATCTGATATAACAGAATACAGTCAAATGAAATGAATCTGTTTTCTCTTGAAATGTTCATCCACTTCTGATATACACATGTACATGTACATAGCAATCAAAATGTTCTGGTACCGATGACCCTGTTATAAAGTATTTCCAGCATAACTTTGTTTTGATATGAATGTCATATCAATGGTCATTTAGTTAACCTTTTCCAAACCCAGGCAGCCCCTTCATCTCTCTTCCAGGTCATTTCTATTATGTCATGCATATCCTATTGTTCTGTATTTTGTATTGTATAATTCATGTATTTTGAAATGCTGAATAAATAATAATAATAATAATAATAATGTAACATTGAAATATAGGATACATTTTACAAAACATTTCATTTTCCTGCAATTTTCCTAAAAAAGGAGAGAGCAGAGGCTATTGCATCTTCTCCATCTTGTCTCCCTTTACTTTCCCCACTAGACGCTGCCTGCACAGTCTCTGTGGATATACCCCCTGGTCCAGTCCCTCCCCTGCTGGTGAAATCTAGTCCCCCTCCTGCACTGAATGGTTGATTCAAGTTCAATGACCCACTTGGTTTGTTCCAATGTGATAATGTGGCAGAGCTAGAGTTCTGCCCAGGTGTTTCTTTGGCTCTTCCATACATGGAGGAATAGTCCTTAGGTGCCGGTAAATTCATCCTGCTTCGACTCGCCGTATCTAGGGAGGGTTCTTGGTAACTATCGGGTGGGGCAAACGGGGGCGGGGCAAGCTCATATGATGCTGTACTGCTAGGGTCGTTAACCCTCTTTTCTTTTGAACAATTTGAGAAGGGGGAGTTGTTGTAGTCCTTTGGTGGTGGGTATCTAGATGTCGGGCGTTGACCCCATTTACCGCTGGAATCGGAGTAGATGGAAGGAGGAGCAAACTCTGAAGGTCTTTCATCTCTCATATTGGTCAGCCTCTGTTCCCATGCAGATACCGGTTCTACAAAGTGATAACAACAGAGAAATAACACATTAGGGCAAGTCATTACTGCATCAACACTTGTTGTTCAACACTTTCATCTTGTTTTACAATGCGCCTCGGAATAGTTCAACTAGACAGATGGCGCTATACAAATGCGTTATTATTATTATTATTATTATCACTGGGCTTAAAGTTATGCATACAAAATCAAGTTATCAAAAGTGAAATTCTTTTGTCGATTTATGTTCCCTGTGGAAAATATGGTGCAGAGGGTCATATTCCTATGTGTTTTTTTTTTTTATTTCTTTTGTTTCTGATATTGAGCATGAGTCAACAGCTCAAACCCATCAATAACTCGCAAGAACAACACCTTTCTAAATAGTGAGATAGGTGATCTTTTTTTAAATAGAGTAGTATCATCAGCTAGTAATATATAGTTTCTTCAATCTTCACCAAGAAACCTAACCCTATATCTTGGACGAAATAAAGACCAGAGCAATTGTTGCAGGAGCAAATGTCATGTCACCGTTTTAGCCAGCTAAAGCTAGTATCATATTTTCACAACTTAATGTCCATTAAATATATAATTTAAAAAAAAAACAAATTAAATTTTTCTACTCTTCTAGCTTACCTTTCCCAACGTCCCATTCCCTGATCTTGCTTTCCTTGGCTGGCTTTAGCTCCTTGTCACTATCTTCATTCAGTCTCTCCTCCTCCTTCTTTTTCTCCTCCTCTTCTTCCTCTTCCTCTTCATCTTCAATCACTTCTCCTCTCTGTCTCTTTCTCTCTTTGATCTTATCCAGCCTGGCTTTCATGGCAGCCTTTCTTTTCAGCTTGAGTTTCTCTCTTCTTTCCCTCTGTCCCATAGTCTACAAAAGATCGTTCAAGTTCAAAATAAGAATTGGCTTCAATTTAAACACATACATTTTACATGTAGGTCGTTGTTCTAAAAGGGTGACTAAAGTTAGTAGGCCTTCTAAATACGTATTTAGTAGGCCTTGCTATTGTCTGGAACAATTGTGTGACGTATTTAGTAGGCCTACTAACTTTAGTCACCCTTCGAGAATACCGGCCAGAGTAAGGGTATACCATATAGGAATTAATTTCATCTATCAGTATGCGTATTTACAATGATTTAATTATGCATTATTAACTTTTTGTTTAGCACATCAAACAGGTATTTTTGAATGTACATAAATCTGTTCAGAGACCTTTTGCGTTTACATTTCCATGCATGGCATTTTATTTGCAAGATTTTATGAATTTATTTTGATTTTCAGTAAATTGGCCAGGATTTGAACAGTCTACCTTGTGATCTACAGTCTGTGAGTTATCCAATAGACGACATTCCCTAGTCAAGCATGCAGTCAATGATAGAAATTGAAAACATTGTAACTGATTTTTTGAGAATGTGTCACAGAATGTGTCACATGATACGTCACATGATATGTCACATGATGTGTCACATGATTCATCACATGATGTGTCACATGATGTGTCACATGATGTGTCACAGATGTGTCACATGACCTACCTCATCTCTGAGTAGCTGCAATGTCTCCATCTGTTGGTTCCTTTGGTTCTTATCCTTGGAGAAATCAAAGTAACCCACACCCATATCTCGCACCTCTATGGCATACAAACAAAAACAGACGCATTGATAAATTAATAATTATTAGTCTAATTAGGTAAATTGGCAAAAACAAATATCAAACAAGAGGGGTGTTTGACCAAGTAGTTCATAAAATTTTCCTCAGGGAGTGGAGATTGTGCTATGTAAGGCGCCTTCTCCAAACAAAGTGTCAACTTCCCACGTCTTTTGTACCAAAAGACGATTTATCAGCTTTTGAATAGAATCTCGAAATCTTAATACGGCTTAAACACGTTAAAAGCAGAAAGCCGAGTGTTTCTCGCATTGGATCAGGAAGCAGCGGGAAACTGACGCACTTTGTTTGGAGAAGGCGCCTAAGTGCGGGCTCGTAAATTAATCCAATGGTGTAATAATATACTGTAAGTGCTTTGGTCACTGAAATGATTGTCAGTCATTGTGCCAAAAAGTACATCGATATCGAGACCAGGGGGTGTTTCACAAAGAGCCTAAGTAGACTTCAATTCGCACATAAATTGTAAGTGCATTCTGTATTCAACACTCAATCTTATCAATAGATTCCTCGATGGCGTGCATACCCTGAGTATGATCTGACCAATGAGGTGATGTGTAATATACCACACGCAACTAGGAATTGAATTGAGACTGTAGGGCCCATATTCTGCTATGAAGACTGATTTTGTATGCATCGCAAGTTCGTAAAATCTATTGTGCGATGAACTGCGATCCTTTGGTCTGATGCGGGTCACACAATAGAGTTGTACAAGATTGTGACGCATACAAACTTAGTCTTCATAGTAGAATATGGGCCTAATTGTACATACATGTTGTAACTCTTTGTGAAACAACTCAGCTCTTCAACAGAACATGACATATCCTTGCTTGATTTCTTCTCTCTTAATAAAACAAGTAAAAACAAGTAAAAGACATTTCTCACCATCGTATTTCACATTCTGATAATGAGTTGAGCTGAGTGGTCCCTTAGCTGCTGCTTCTTCCTCCTCTTCCCATTTCTTACGTAACATCTCACGATACATGTCATTAGACATCAGATCAGGGACCTCATCTTTCTTCTTCTCTTCTATGTTTCCTTTCTCTTTCTCACTAGAACAAATTAATATAGTCAGAGAAATATTACTGTACAGTTGTGGTCATGAGATTGATTTGTTTAAAGGGATTTGGTAACTTTCAACAACAAGAGCAATTAGATCAAGATGAATAAAATTATATTGCTCTAACAGTAAAAACAACTCTTGAAAGTTTCAAATGGAAGTCATTTACTAACTTAAAACAGTGTAACAAACGATGCTAAGCATACAGCCGAACACAAGTTAATTTACTACCCCTCTGTTGCAAGCTCAGCAGGCCACTAGGGACAGGGACTACACAACAGGAAATGTGGTGTATGTTGTGCTGTGTTGAAACGCATATGGTTTTCAAACCCATTCGGGGATGGGTTTAAAAATTTGAGTATGAAATCATTGATATCTCGAAAGTAAAGCAAGCAATTAGCTTGCAATTTTGAAGAGATGCTAGACGGACCTATGTGTTTATAATTATGTTGGCAAAATGAGCTAAATCGAATAAATTGCGATTTGAATATCATTCAATGTTACTGCATCCATTTAAGAAACTGTATCAAAGAGCTTAGGAAAGGTTGGTAACAGTTCACTTAATAATAATTGTTACTTGCTGTGAGGTCTTGGAATTGCCAAAATGAAGAGAAAATAATTTAATTCTGCAGAGTTAGATGCACTATGCACTGTAATGCATGCATGGGACTACACGAAATATTGGGTCCAAACATTTCAACCAATTTTAGTTCTAAATTATGAGAATGGCGGTACATGCATTTGAAGAGCAATCCTTGCAGTTGCCAGTGGATCTTTCCATTATAATATTTTTCCTAGAAAAATTTGAAATAATTTGAAAGTTCACAATGTTGACCTTTCTCACTCTAGCATCACGTAGAAGCAGTTAGACAAACCACCATCATCAATTAATCAGTCAATTATTCAATAAGGCTATAAGACAGAGGTCAAAGTGTCATTCCTCTAGTATACAGTTGTCCGCAAAATTGTTCATACCCCTGTCGTTTTTTAAGTTTTTTGAGTCGTGCTCCTAACTGAATCCGTTTCGTCAAACTTCCTGTTGATTAGTATGTTACTAACAATTGAACAATTAGGAAAATTTGAAATTTTGAGAAATATAGTATTCTAGGGGTATTTTGTAGACAGATTTACTAAAAACGCCATGTTCATAATTATTCATACCCTATAGGGGTGTCAAATCTAATTTATAATCTAATCATCTCGATTATAATTATTTATTTAAATTTCCACCTAAAACAGTTCTTGC
The DNA here is from genome assembly GCA_940671915.1 of Paracentrotus lividus. Lineage (NCBI taxonomy): Eukaryota > Metazoa > Echinodermata > Echinoidea > Camarodonta > Echinidae > Paracentrotus > Paracentrotus lividus. The sequence continues at coordinate 38,726,660 of CALNVZ010000218.1, read as the reverse complement.
GAATGTCCAGAACCACCATTCATGTCTTCAGTGGGTTTTGACCAATGCGTCCTCTGGAAAACCTCCAGGCTGTGTAAGGTTGCATGGTCTTTGGGCCATTTTGTGAGTCTTCAACTTCCCAGATATATTTCTCAAGGGATTCCTGTTGGGTCTTCGAATTTTCCTCTCCAGATCATTCATTATGATGGTCCTTGAACTACTTCTTGATTAACTTGGCCGTATTCTTCTGAACTTCTTCCTGTTGATATGTTCAATGCTGTCCTATGTAACATTAACAAGCATACTTCTGCAAGTTTTCATCCAGGATCTTAATAAAAAGTCCTCATTGGAATGTCTCCTATTCTGAACAGATTCCCAGTGCTACCCGCACTGATAATCCCCCATAGCAGTTCTATGTGAATGCCATGTGTCAAAATCAGGACACTGTTCTTTAGATTGAAGGATTCGTCTTTTTTTTTGCCAAATAGAAGAAAGTCCATATCACCCCTGAATTATGATTTTCTGTCACCAACTTATATAATTGTGGTCCATAAGTTAAAGTTCTGGTTTAAATGCGCTCAGGAACTGTCCAGAGGCCTACCGGTGGGTCTGACTGCAAAACTGGAGTTTCTATTGGGAAGTGTCTGTATAGATATCCTTTATGCAGTATTTGCTCATTGGCACCTTCGTCTCTCGCTGGTCAGTGGTATCCATTCCAACTTTGGTTGTGGTCTGTGTGTTATTGTAGGCCTCTCAGTATACGTATTTGGCAATTCAAGGAAACATCTTGCACTTTTAGTCATGCTCATTGAAGCTTTTTCCCAACTGTCTTATATCTGGTGCTCATGAAAGAAGCACTTGAGTGTTAAATCAGGGACTAAAAAGTGTGGGTAGAGCGGTTATTCTATTTCAATAACATTCATATGAATGTTTCTAAGTGAAAAATCCAAACTCCTTGCAAGAAACCAATAATAAAGGGGTTGGAAAGCTGAAGACTTACAGGATGGCTCAAAGACCATGCAACCTGACTCAGCCTGGAGGTTTTCCAGAGGATACATGGGACAGACCCCACAGAAGCCATTAGGAATGACTATATACACTTGCAAAAAAATATTTCAGATCGTTATTTGAAGAATATAATATGTATTTATGGTTAACTGATAAGAAATTTGACTGGGTACCCCTAGGGTATGAATAATTATGAACATGGTGTTTTTCGTAAATCTGTCACTAAAATACCCCTGGAATACCAAATTGCTTAAAATATCATATTTTCCTAATAGTCCAGATGTTGGTAACATACTGATCACCAATAAGTTTGACGAAACTCATTTATTTAAAAGCAAAATTCAAAAAACTTAAAAAATATTAGGGGTATGAACAATTTTGCGGACAACTGTATGTGACTATACATTACTGTAAAAAAATGTTTTCCAATTGTACCATTTTATTTGACATAGACTGTACTGCTGCACAAAGTTGTGTAAATTCCTCAGCTTACAGATTTTCCAACACAAATTTCATTTCATTTTTCGGTTTGGACAGGGTCTTGAAAACAATTCTTACTTACTCATAGACCTGACGATTGAGGCTTTTGTCCATGGAGACGAGATGAGGAAGGTCTTTTCTCAAACATCGTCTTGATCGACCCAGAGTGTCTGTGTAGTCCACCCTATGGGAACAAGAACAGAAACATAAAATAGGAAGCTCTCTGCAGATGAGAAAGCTCTCTCCTGCTGGCTCTAAACTACATTACCTACATTGTAAGAGGGAGTGGGTAACACTCAATCGGCTGCGGACTGGGTTTGGCAGATTCAGCGCCAATACACACCGCTGGAAACTTTGTGACTTACCCCCATGCACTTGCGGTGCAGATGAGCAGATGGCGGATCATATTATATATACAACTGCCCTGACCTCCAACCCCCTAAAGGAATGACTGACCTATCAAGTCCAAATGATGTGAAAATCAACTGGCTTACCCAACTTACAGAAACAACCTGATGTACATACAACACTACTAACTCATACGAAAGAAGAAAGAAGAAGATATGTACAGTATAGCATTAACACATTTCCGAGCGTGCGTTAGCGGTGAATCCAGTGCACCGCGAGATAGCTTTAGATTGGGGTCGCGCTGCAACGAGCCCAGGCGAGTAATGCAGCTGTTTAATAAACAGCATTGAGTAGAACAAGTTCAACAAACCATCATGATCATCACCAATAAATCAGTCAACTGTCACTCCTCTACATTAACTCTTTGCCTGCCAAATTAATTTTAAGCAGAAAAAAGAAGACTTTTCTCTTTAATTACTAAAAATAGTATAACAAAATTTGCTTAGTATGAACTACAAGAAATTATGCTGCAGACCTGGTCCTAGCATTATCAGTGATTTTCAGATCTTTTAGCCCAGCCATTACTGAGAAAATGAATTATTATGATTGTATAGTTAATAAGTACAATTGTGACTATAGTCGAATGTGGCAGGCAAAGAGTTAAGGTGACATAATTAACAACATGCAAAATATATGGTAAAATAAGAAAATGGCTGCGTGCCCCATCCTGAAGAATCGAGCGATCACTGCATTTACGTTTTATCGCACAATACAGGGAAGTGTGTTCATGCTTTTATAAAATTGCAACATTTTGCTAGCTCTAGTAGATCTTGAGTTACTTACCAAAAAAATTCCAAGGGATTATCCCTTGGAACTTTTGGCAAGAAGCTCAATTAAATTATCACGATCGTCATTCAAGAAAGTAAACAAGACCCCCCCCCCCCAAGAGTGTGTTATCACTTTTTTTTTGCGCAGAAAAATACACGCTGGTGCTTTGCATAAAAAATAAAGCATCATACGTGAAGCGTTTTGACCAACCACGATGCGTAAAATCACAGAGCCATTTCATAATATATTTTAATTGGAGGTGGTATAGATATCTCCGAGACTCCATGACTCAGGTACGCCACAGTGACTCAGGAGATGTCTTGTTGGAGTTGCAAACTAGTCTCAAACCAGTCTCATGGCCAGTGAGATACCATCATGTATCTAGCGGGTACCGGTATTTGGAATCTACATTCTTGTTGCAATTTCCTTCATGTCAAATCTATCTAATTTAATTGCATAGCTATCTCCCCTAAATTTCTACATGTATGGCAATCATCTTGCTTTTCACTAGTCCATTTCTCTTCTGTAAGTGTTGCTGTATCGGTGTCTTTTACGAAATAAATGAGCTATTCACATGTGATGTTTTGTTATGTGTCAGGTAATTGTACTTAAGTCAATTCAATTTATTTCAGCCTCTTGCTGCTATTTTGGATTATTTCATTATAAATGAAAATATTATCTACATGTATCACATATCAGTGGTAGATGCAGCAGAGGGGAGGGGTCACAGAGACTTATATTTTTGGGATTAAAGATGGTACATTGTATTTCCCATCTTGGATATTCGTTGGCCTCATGCCAGAAGGGCCTTAGCATTTTTAAAGCCCATTCATAATATACACATACTAAAAACGGTAAGGCCCTTTTGGCATGAGGCTGACGATATGCCCCTGACATAGAAAAAGTCTCATATGAACATCTTCAATTTTTCTGCGACTCATGAGACGTCAAGGAGACATACGAGATGTCTCCAAGATGCCTCCACCACTAGTCTTAAAACCGTCTCATGACAAGTGAAATACCGGCACCGTAAGTTGAGAGTAGTAGTTTTCAAGGACGTTAGGTGGTTGATTTCAAATTTTAACAGGTGATAGCACACAAAGCATTGAAAATAAAACACATGAAAGAATTAAATGGTGTTTGAAGGTAGATGCTTGCATGGTGGATTTGAATACGGTGATGAGGTTTACGGTTCACCATGTGGTTAGTCCTAAAAAGGACTGTTTGAGAAAGTGGAAGAGGAAATGGAGAGTTACAGAAAGTAGAAAATTGACAGGCGAGATAGAGAGTAGAGAGTAGAATTAGAGGTAATCTTTCTTGAAGACGGATAGTCAACCTGTCCGAAACGTCGAGCACTCTCTACTACTACTCAAGCCTGCCTCGCATCTCGTCTTCTCAACTGGTTTACAGTCCTTTTCAGGACTAAATCAAGAAAGATTACCTCTAATTCTACTCTCTACTCTCTATCTCGCCTATCAATTTGCTACTTTCTGTAACTCTCCATTTCCTCTTCCACTTTCTCAAACAGTCCTTTTTAGGACTAACCACATGGTGAACCGTAAACCTCATCACCGTATGAAAGAATTACTTCTTACCATTCTTCACCAGGATCTTCAGCTGGTGGAATATCATCTTCATTCTCCAGCTCTTCAACTCGCTTCTTGAAATCTTCTCTTTTATTCAATGCCTTCCTCTCAAAATCAACCAGAAACCGCTCTTCTGAGTCATTTTCTGATGGGTAGAAAACAAAACAATGGGATTACGGTAGGCAATTTTTGAGATCTGCCAGGTTTGGATAGAAGAATGTACAACAATATTGACTTTGTTTCAAACCAGCCCTTAGATAGAGAGATAGATAGATAGAGAGATAGATAGATAGATAGATAGATAGATAGATAGATAGATAGGTGGATAGATACAATGTAGATGAATAGATAGATAAATATATAGATATATAGAAAGATAGATAGATAATGTAGATAGAAAATGCTTTTTATTGATAACAACACTCAAGATAGCAGCACAAAGTGAAACAAATTGAAAAAAAAAAGGTCCAAAATAAAAATTGCTAAAGACTACATGTACACAATATGCATGATTAATTCAATATTTGGTAACTTTTACAGAATACAATGGATGACTAATAAACAAGATTATAGACATGCAAATTAAATCAATTTTCACAGAAAATTTACATTATGGAAATGTGGCAAGTAGGTTTGAAATGTAAACTGCATTAGTAAAAGGACACATTGATAAGTTGATTGCAAATGAGATGAGGTATCTGTCTTTCAGTTTTCATCATTTAAGTTTTTATCGTAAAAATGGAGTTTTTGAAACCAAACTTGTCAAATGAATTGCTCTAAATAATTATGTAGGATCTCCCTATTTTTGAAACCACTCTCTACGAATTATCATGCCTTCTTTCATATATATTTGATGTATGGTAGGGGTCCTAAAGCTACGTGGGTCTTAAATCTATGCACTGCATAATACGTGCTATTAAAACGAATGGAGCCCAAGTATGCATCCACTTATTATACAGGCGCCTTGATAGCAAATAAGAGTTTGATTTCAAAGTCTAAAATTCCTTATTTTACGGCTAAAAATACAAACAAGGTTTAGAAAGGTAAAACAATTTTGAACTATATTAACAAATTTCATTATATATCCCAAAATTTTGGGAGAAAACAAATAATTAAAAGTGTTAGATCGAACTTCAAAGTGAGTGCGTAGAATTAAGACCCATCCTGTTCAAACGGCAACTGAAGATAGGATCTCGATCTGGTGGCGATTTTCGTAACTGACGTTCGTTTTATAACATGTTTTTCACATCAACATAATCATCATAAAATGTAGCAAAAGATGGTATAAAAATAAAAAAATATAAACTATTGAATTTTATTGACTTATAAACTGTCAGAAACTAAGTGAGTAGTTTTTGGTCCCCCCCCCCCCTTCATACTTTACAAACTCCACTTCCACTCATAAAGTGGGTAAAATTGAAATCAAAGAATTATTGTTTACATACCTGGGATGTAGCCTTCTTTTGTCATCTTCTCATAAAATTTACTCTTTGCTTCCAACTTGGCCCTATACAGATAAAGTAAGACATGTAAATACATACTTGTACATGAAGAGTGCATTTGCAAAAGGGATTAGATCCATTTTTCATCAAATTTGATTCCCCATTAATATGTAAAGTTGAAGTTACTCTAAGATGATACCAAAGAAAATTTGAAATTCTCATCAAAATGGGAAAAATGGCTAGGAAAAATATTTAATGGGCATTTGCTATATATGGGAGAAATAACATAACTAGATGTTCTTTTAATTGTCTAAATTGATCTAACCCCTTTGGTATCAGAGCTATTTGGAAAAGCATCATCAACAGGGTCACAAAGGGGTCAGACATGACCTGTATGACATTGATCAATCGATCGATCTTTGATATCCAAGCCCTTAATGATGTAGGTTTCATCTTTTATATTATGATTTACGATTAAGATCAGTTAAATTCACTTTTCAAGAGCTAATATCCTTGTCATATTCCACAGTAATGTCATTTACCAGGCTTTTTCATATCCAGATTTATTTGCATTGTAGCTTTGTAAATAGAAATATCTGGGGCTCCTATTAAATGTACATAGGAGTATATTTATTAGAACCTTCAATGTTCCCACTATAACAAAGATAATAAGAATAAGCCTGGGAAATGATGTTACTATGGGATTGCCCAGTTTTCTTCCAGTTTCTCCCTTAATCAATTTAATACTTCTGTCTTTCTTTCTTAAAAAGTAAATAGGTTCATAATGTTTAGCAACTCTTCAGCTTTCCAAAAATACAAAAAAATATAGCATTTCAAGTTTTATACCAGTCAGGAGCTACAAAGTAGCTACATGTGCCGTAAATACGAAATTGTTTCAACTACTAGTACTGCGATCTAATTGGCTGGCCTGATTTTGAGTGTGATTTGATTGGTTGATGCACATTTTGTTTACACAAGGCCACTGCGTAGTTCGGGCAACGGCTCTTACGTGTTTCAAAATCCTTGCTTGCATCAATCCTTGATCCCATCAGCAAGCTGCATTTTCTATATTTCAGACTTGCTCTATATTTTGCTAGCACCTGACTAGTATAAAAAGTGCATGATATTGAAAGTCACATTTTTTTAATGATTAGTGTAAGATTTGCATGTTTTACCTGGCATTATCAAGTTCCTCCCTCTCCTCAGCGAGTTGCTCTAAATCCTTCTCAGCTCTTGATTTAACTCCTACATTCTTCTTGCTCCAAATTGAAGGCTTCTGAATTTGAAAAGATAGAAATAAAAACACTGAATGTTGATATCCTAAATCAATGAAAGATATGTGACACTTACATCAATGGAGAGATTTTCTGTTTTTATAAATATTCTGAACTATAAATTTCACCCTATTGTTGGGTAGTAAACAATGTTTAAAGTCTCTATTAGGTGAAATTTTGGCATTATTCGATTTTTTAAAAACCTGTTATCTAGAGCAAAAATCATGACAAATATGAATTTATATCTGGTGCAGTACATCAAATTGTATTGTATTGTATTGTATTTATTTATTACCAATATTGCAAAAAAAAATATACATAAACAGAATTCAATATAAATATGCATTTGGTAAATGCTTCTTGTAATACAAATATCATTAAAAACTTTAAAGTGGAATATTAAAGAAGAGGCCAATCTTGTGAATTCAATTGCATTATCGAGTTTAGTACATGAGAAACAGAACACCGTTTAGTTGATCCCTTTAGCATATTGCGTTCACGAGAAATGCTGCTTTGAACATTGTATATACAATCGGGTTCAATTGGAAGATCCGTGGATATTTTTAAGGGCTATTTGATGACGTCACAAGTGTGAGGAGCAAACCCGGAAGTAATGCATGAAGAATATTACTATCTATAATGCATTATAGAATGATCAAAACAATCGAGACAGAACAATAAATACCATTAGGAATAAAGAGAAATCAATGAATAAGAAAATAGAAACAAAGAATTATGTTTAGGAAATAGAGAAACAATAATTAACATAAGGAAAAACAATGAATAATATAAGGAAAGAGAGAAAAACAATGAATAACATAAGAAAAGAGAGAAAAACAATGAATAACATAAGGAAAGAGAGAAAAACAATGAATAACATAAGGAATACAAGAAAAATAATGAATAACATAAGCAAAGTGAGAAAAACAATGAATAATATAAAGAAAGTGAGAAAACAATGAATGACATAAGGAAAGTGAGAAAAAACAATGAATAACATAAGGAAAGAGAGAAAAACAATGAATAACATAAGAAAAGAGAGAAAAACAATGAATAACATAAAGAAAGTGAGAAAAACAATGAATAACATAAGGAAAGTAAAAAAAAACAAAAACAAAAACAATGGATAACATAAATAAATTGAGAAAAACAATGAATAACATAAGGAAAGTGAGAAAAAACAATGAATAACATAAGGAAAGTGAGAAAAACAATGATTAAGGAAAGTAAAAAAAAAAAAAAAAAAAAAAAAAAAAAAAACAATGAGTAACATAAGGAAAGTAAGAAAAACAATGAATAACATAAGGACAGATAGAAAAAACAATGGATAACATAAGGAAATTGAGAAAAACAATAAATAACATAAGGAAAGAGAGAAATACAATAAATAACATAAGGAAAGCAGAAATATCAACACCATGGGTATGGAAGGAGATACAACGGATTACATCAGGAAATAAAGAAACAATAAATAACATAAGGAAAGTGAGGAAAACAATAAATGAAATAAGGAAAGGGATAAAAAGTAATGCATTACAATACATGTATGAGACTTGTATGCATAGTGCAGCATTCAAGCTGTGCAACTCTCCCTCACACTTATGACGTCATCAAGAACCCCTCCAAATTTTACTTGATGTTTAAGATTTCAGGGAGGGGACAGATAATGTCCTCTAACTCCACTTCAGGTTGTCCATTTTTCACGAAATAAAAAGCAAGTTGTTCTACACACCCCACTGATTCGTTTCGTATATGATAATAAGTCTTTACTATTCCACTTTAAGTTTAAATTGGCAATGTGAAGAAATATGTAAAATAACTATTTTCACACACTTTTATGCATTTCTTAATTTTCATCAAGAAAGTTTCACTAAGTATCAACTTATCTTTTAAAGGTTGTAAATGTGGAATAAAAATATAATTGGTGCCTATTTTAAGTATCAAAAAGTGATCTAAATTGAAGTCAAACTGTTTGGCAGAATGACAACCATAAACTGAATGATACCTTGCTATTTACAGCTGCAATGTAATTATGTTGGCTATTTTCGGTATAGATGTCAATACTTCACTATTGACCTCGTAGTGAAAGTGGGACTATGGGTGGCAGGTTTTGCATTTTGGTCCATTGGTTTTCCCCCAGGTTTTTCTACTTTTTGCAATAGATATCAACTCCAACTCCCATTAAAAAGGTCCCAATTTTTTCTTGATGACTAAAAAAAAACCCTCCGGAACGCGCTAGTCTTCACACTGAAATCTTGCCACAGTCCCGACATGGCTTTGCTGCTAGTGTGTGGCCGTGGAAAGGCATGCAGAATATTTTACCTTAGATGCTCCAGATGTTTTTCTATTGGAAGAAGTGCTTGCTCCAGGTTGAAGATGGTCTCTCTTCAATTGCTCCTGTTTCTTGAATAGTTCTGCTTTCAAGCCAACCAACTAGAAAAAAAAAGAAAAAAAAAAAGGTTAAAGTTCAAAGCCATTTCCATTGGTGACAGACTCACCAAGGTTAGAAATGTTATTGTACTACTACGCCTAATCTGCCGTACTTGACCCAAGTGAGGTGAATGGGTACCGGTAGGAAGAAATTCCTTGAATGCTGTGAGCGCCTTTCGGGGTAGCCTAGCTAAGCCGGGTAATAATAATATGATAATGCGCCTTGAGCACTCTACAGAGTGGATACGTGCGCAATACAAATCACATAATTATTATTATTATTATTATCTACATGAAGAATCTAGATCTCAGTTTACAGGGTCTACTTTATGAATTTCTGCTGCAGAATCTAACGTTGCAATAAAAAGTGACTTGTTCAATCAAGCCAGGGCAATGTAGACCTACATATAGATCTACTAGATCTAGATCTCTATATAATTCTGTACTTCTGGGAATCCCACATCATAAATGCGATGCAAATTGTGACCCAGGTCATAAGAAAAATCATCTGAGAATAAACTAAATAACCTATGAAAATCTGAAGCTTCTTCTTCTTCACTTGGCTTCCTCCAGTTTGGAGAACTGCAGCATTCGCAGGAGTATATAATTACAGGTAGTGACGAGGGTAGAACATATGACAGCAGGACTACATATACATGATGACATTAGTACGTTTTACATGTAAGTCAAGTAGATAACTGAGGGACGAGTTATGGAAGATTGACAGGTTGGGAAAGTCATACGGGGAAGTGCATGCATGGGAACAGGTACCAAGAAGGGAGAGCTTTGTGAAGCAGTCAGCCTGGGAGTTTGATGTCGAGTAGTGATCTTTCCACCGTCGAGGCCACTGAGAGAGGAAACCGTCTCGGATTGCCATATAGAGAGGGCACTCACCTACCAGGTGCACGACTGTTTCAGTTTGAAATCCACAGGGGCACGATGGGTTGCTGATTCTGTTACTTATGATGTTCTTACGGTGGTTGGTTAGATAAACTCCACTGAGCAGCTGAGCCTTGATAGGTACCGCCTGTCTGAGCCTCGGAGGGTGTATGATCGAGGGAAGTGATTTGTGAGCGTTGTTGAGGTCGGTTGCCAGAATCTGGAGTGAAGACTTTACAGTGGTGGCTTCCACAGTGAGGTCAGCTCTGTGCTCCTCCACAGCAGCTTTCACCATGCTCTTCCAGGCGTGATGTGAAGGTGGAGAGGTGATGAGCTCCTGGATGGTGGGAAGCTGGTACTGCAAGAGCTTCTCACAGAGGTTTCTCACAGTCTTGCTTGAAGGTATCTGGCATACGGCATGCATGAGAAGTCTTCTCTCTATCCTCTTGTGGGGGAGTAGAAGTACTTTCCCAAGGAGTCGTAGGAAGAGCTTGTCTACCTCATCAGAAACAGGAGGGACGTTGGTAAGGATGGAGATGGTCTCGTTAGCAGCACTGCGTGGCAGTCCAAGGAGTGACTTGAAAAGATGACATTGCGTTCTATCAAGCTCCGTGTGCATCTTCTTGGATAGGTTTAGTACCTCTGCTCCGTACAGCATTCTTGGGGGACAGAAACGCTTCCAGAGGGCAGCTACTGAGCTTGGTGCCAGACCACATTTGTGCACACCAACACCAGTCAAGGCAAACATGGTTTTCCTCCCTCGAGATGCCATTGTTGAGGTTGGATTGTGTTGTGAGAAGGTGCGTGTAATGCCGAGGTGGGGATGACTTTCCACTTGCTCGATTACTTCAGTTCCGAAGCGCCATACCGTTGATTTGTCGGCTGTCGATATTATAGCACTCTTAGCAGGGTTTATTTTGTATCTCCACTTCCTAGAGTACTCATGGGTGGTGTCTAGCATTGCTTGCAAATCCTCTGGGCTGGTGCTAATCAGGGCCACATCGTCTGCGAGAACTAGCACTCCTGTAAATTCTCTCCGAAGATGGCACCCAGCTTCTGCAGATCTTAAGGCTTTGATGAGTCCATCGATGTACACGAGGTAAAGGCAGGGTGAGAGGACTCCACCTTGACGTACTCCTTGATTGACAGGAAAAGGTTGACTGAGTTTTCCTCCCCACATGACGATGCTTTCAAGGTCTCTGTACAGGTTCCTTAGGATGTTCAAGAGACTACCAGGAAGACCGGCCTTCTGAAGCTTCAGAAACAGTCCCTTGTGCCAAACAGTGTCAAAGGCTTTGGCCGCATCCAGAAGGGCAATGTAGGTGTCATGTCGCTTTGACCAGTTCATTTCAATGATGAGGTTGAGAGACAACGCTGTCATGATGCATGAGTGGTCCTTTTGGAAACCGGCTTGCAGGCTGTCTGGGATATCTTGTTGGAGTAAGCATTTCTCCAGAACAGGCTTGAGGAGGAGCTCGAGCACCTTGCAGAATACGGAGGTGAGGGTTATACCTCTGTAGTTCCCTGGGTCTGTTACGGGTTTGCCCTTTCCTTTGTGGAGAGGTATGACTATACCTCTCTTGAAGCTCTGTGGAACATGGGCGTGTCGGCAGAATGCATTCATAATGGTGAGCAGGAGAAGTCGAAATACCGGGCCAGAGTTGAGAAGATGTTCCGCTACTACCTGGTCCGGTCCTCCTGCCTTCTTTGGTTTTAAGCCTTGGATAGCTGAATGAAGGTCCCTTGAGTTGAATGTAATTGCTTTCTGACAGCAGTGATTAGGACTTGTGTTCCATTCTGCTTCAGTATCTTCAGTGCTGTTTGCCTGTCGACAGGATAGTGAGTGGAAGTACTTTTCCCATCTTTCAAGGACTTCATCACCTGCATAGGTTCTCTCTTCCCAGGTAATGTACTCAGTGAGACTTTGATTAGTGGTCGTAGTATTCTCTTTGACAAGTCTGTTAAAGAGGCTCTGGTCACTCTTACGGGAAGCTTCAATCTCTTCTACAAGGTTGTTGTGTTTTGACTGTCTGCTGCGCCTTAGAGTACGTCTGAACAGGCATTTGGCTTCCTTGTAGAATGTCCAGACAGTGTTGCCCTGAGATCTTGGGCGACCATTGTTTTTCCACACTTTCCACAGGCGTTTCATCCGCAGGTATGACGAGTCAACCTCCTTGGACCACTCTGGTCTGCGTTTCTTATGGGCTATAGAGCAGGAGTGTGGGAGATTGTTTGTCGAGATGGACATGATCTTAGCAGTGAGGTCTTCCAGTATCCGTTCAGCTTGATCTGCAGTGAGATGTCTGGGGTCTTGTGGAAGATCATGCCATCATGGCCATAGGTCCTTGCAGGCGTCTTCCAATGGGGCTGTGTAGAGGTTGGCAATGTCTACTTTGGAGAGGTCTTTCCATTGAACGTTGACCTTGCTGAATCTTGTCCCATATTTCTTCTTTTTGCTGGAATTGGTCATGGATTTAGGAGCATGCGTCCTCTGATTTTTTGCACAGAAATTTCCTGAAAGTGGAACAACATCTAAAGATGCACAAATGGGTCGAGGAAGGATTATAGATTCCTGTTAAGTATATATTTTGTATAGAAAAATCTTCATTTCTACCTAATCATTTATCTTTATTTTTTATGTAGGCCACCTAATAAAAAAATTATAATTTAGACCCTAGGCCCACACAAGCAACTGAACCATCTGGGACTAATGACAAAACTCAGTAAGAAAACTTTCAGAAAACAAACTTAATTTTTCACTTTTTAAAATCACATTTTCACTTATCTTTCTTCAATAACTGAGTGTTTGAATGTTCCTTTTACTATCCCTGATGTTTTCAAGTTTTCTTTTTTTCTTCTTGGATGAAAAATTATTTTTTAAAGTCCACTTTCTGAAAATTTCCCCGCACGTTTTTGGGCGGGAGAGGGAAAAAAATTCAGTTATTTTTTAATTTTTTTTTTCATGATTTTGATTTGAAATTTTTCCAAAACTTATTCACTGTGTCTTATATTGACATAGACATATACTACTACTAATTTTGGAGCAGAAAGTGATTGCAAAAAGGAGAAAAACCTTAGATAAAACAACATTGACAAGGTTGCAAAATTTCCCCCAAAATATGGCAGTTTGGTCCACGAGGTCAATACTAAAGTATTGACATCGTATCATGAGTGCCTAGGCCTAACCTTAGGCTTCCACTCTCGCCTTAAAAAACAACACCAATTCTAAGGCATGGGACTGTTACTATTGGTTGGTAAAAAGTATTCCTTTATTGTACGCTTTTTTCTGAGTTATCATACAAAAAATACGATTAATATGAAAGATATAAAAGCACTGATCTTACTGATGAGGCATTGACGTTGATTTTTGATGATTTATTCATGTTTGAAGCATTAATTCTAGCAGCTACTGGAAACCGAAGATAAGATTCTACATTCAATTGCGGTATCTTTGAAGGGGAAAGAAAAATTTGTTTCCCTCACATAATACTGGTGCTATAAAATATGTGCCGTATTATAAATTATCATTCATTGTACACTCTAATTCTGACGACTAGATGATTTTCCTTCCTTCGAATAGTTTATAAATTACCCCATTCTGCAGATTTTTTTTTCATGCTATAATCTAGATTTAGGCTTTTAAAAAAAATCGAATTCATCCAAATCAGTGCCAAATCTGTGATCCATCACGAGGGTGAAACAAATTGATGCCCAAAATGTATTTGCAGGCCAAGTATACCGGCTTTATTTCAACACCTTTCCTCCATGTTTATTATTAGTAATATTTGATTTATTCCTTTCCTCCTACTTGTGCTCTTTTCTTTTTCATCAGTCTCGATCTCTCTCTCCATTTCTTCACCATGCACTTCTGTCTCCCTGAACTTCTATCTCCTCTCTCCAGCCCGCCCTTTCTCTACCCCTCCCCTCTCTATCTCAATATCTCCATCACTACCTCTGTCTCCCTGAAATCTGACCCCCCCCCCACTAAGCCCCTCTATCCTCGGTCTTTCAGATTTCCCTACCACCGTTTCTTTTCTCTCTCCCTATACGTTTCTCTCTCTTCTTTCCATTTCTTTTACCCCCCTCCTAGTATCACTCCTATCTCTCTCTCTCTCCATCTATTTCTTTCTCTCTCTCTCCTTCTCCCTCTCTCTCTCCCCCCCCCCCCCCCCCCCTCTCTCTCTCTTCCCTCTTCCTCCCTCTCTCTCTTGCTCTCTCTCTCCCCCTCTCTCTCTCTGTCTCTCTTCCTCTCTCTCTCTTCCTCCCTCTCTCTCTTGCTCTCTCTCTCTCTCTCTCTTACCGTTCTCATTGTTATTATGTGCTTACAATAAATCCTTCAGCTTGAATAAGAAAAGTGGACACTTATATTGGTAAACCATACATATAATATTTCATGTTATCTTTCTTTGCTTATTTACATCATTTCCAACAATGAATATATACATCACAATACCTCGGCCAAATAACGATCATGTACAAAAATAAAATTTTTCATGTATTGCTAAAATGGCCACAAAATTTATTGCATCAATTTGATGCAAATATCTTAGAAGTTGTTATTATGACACAAAGATACACAGAAGGAGCCCCTTAATACAACCTAATAGAGGCAATTAAAAGTTCATAATACTAATATATCTCCTTAAATTGAATGCTTAGTGGTGAAAATGGAAGAATTTTAAAAGGTAGAAATATGTTATTATTTTCAACAAAATTGTTGACATGAACGCACAAAAAAAACATAAAGATATCTTAATAGTTGTGAGGTAATAATGAAAATACTAACAATAATAATGTAATTTGTATATGACCACAGACCCGTCGATCTGCTCTGAGAATTCAAAGCATAGGTGGGGCAAGCCATTAGTAACACACAATGGCTTGCCCCACCAATGCTTTCTTTCCGCATAGGCTTCTGATGCCTCTGTAAGACCACCAATTGTAAAGAGCAAATAAAGATAATCGATTAGGCCATCAATATAGTAACCAAGTGCTAAGTGTATATACATGGGCATTGTATGCCTTTGATTTTTTTTTACAAATTCTTTGTAAATATATTGAGAGAGCTGACAAAATAGCTGAATAACCATTGCCTAAATTGACCTTTCAAAATTTAATCAAACTTTTATATTAAACATTAACATTATCTAATGTGGAGTTCGTATAATGTAAATAGAACAATTTGAGGGCTTTATATTTCGGCCGATTTATTCCAATTTACTTTAGCTGTCGAAACTCAAGTCAAGCTTTAAAGAGGCAGAAATTAACACTTCAATATAACAAACGTCCTCAAAATCCATTGCTACTCTTCATGACAAACAAAATATAAATCATAGTATCATAACTATTACCAACACTCAATATAAATCTTATCCTATATATCCCATTAAAAAAAGACATCACTCAGAGATTAAAAAAAAAAAAAGGATTAAAAAAGAATTCGCACTGCAATGATAAAGTTACAAGTAACAATTACAATCAATTTTGAACATAGAGTGAAACTGACCGTAAATACATAATATGAAAAAATGAGCAAAGAAAATGGGATTCCAATGGGATTTGAACCCAAGACCTTCTTACAGAGCATTGAAAGCTAAGGGGTTCTCTGGGACGTACATTGACGTAAGGGCTTGCCATAGCTCAGTCGGTAGAGCGCATTTCTAGTACTCGAAGGTGATGGGTTTGAAGGCGCGGATCCAAGAAAATCGAATTGAATGCATTTCGGGGGCCCAATTGTGTGGGGACAAAAGCGGCTCTATTATGTTTACGCATGGGCCCGGTACTTTCATTGTGTGACTCCGGCCTGCGTCCGCTACTGGGTTTGCTCATTTTTTCAAATTATTTTAAATGTTTAATTGCTAAAACACATCCATAACTCATTAACATTGCCATATATATTTCTTCTCAATGCTTTTGTTTTTCAATAAAATATAATAAGCACATGCCCAGCATGGCTGTCTTTGTCAGAATCCACCTATCCTATTGAAATCTATTGACAAATGCAAGGTGTAGCCCTCCAATCATTATACAGAGTGTCTCAGAAAAAAAGTCTTATTGCGTGGAAGTAACAGGGCATATTACTGTTAAAAAATAAACTTTAACCATTGCTCTTTCAAATAATACACAAGCAAACTTATTTGTTCATATATCTTTGAGTACCGTCACCCCATAAATTTCATGTCCAAAACCACTTTTTTGGGCTTCGACCCAAGAAAAATATGGAAACATCTTTTTTCCTACTTGTGCCTTTATCTAGAGCTAAATACTCAGTGTAAAAATGCAAAGCCAAAAAGTGCAGCACTTGGTTTTTAACATTAAATTGTCAAAGTTATGTTACATGCTCGATTCATAAATAAATGAGTTTGCTGAATATTCCAAGCAAACTACCGTCATTTCATTTCAAATGCATAACGTATATGTGCAGCTTTGATTATAATGTCAACAATCAATTACTGTAATCGTGGAAATTTTCGCGGTACATCAATTTTCACAGATTTCGCCCGAAGATCAGCAGGTGCGAATTAAAAAACGCGCGAATTTATGAGCATGCTCTTTTATGCATGTATTGGGTGCATTCAATTGCGTGCTTACTAAAATGCAGCGCGAATTCAAGAACCTGTGAACATTCTTTGAGGCCGCTCAGCGCGAAAAATTAATCGTGCGAAAAATAACAGCGAATACAGTAAACCATTTGTGGGCCAACCCATCACTTTGTCTAATGCTCATTTGCCCAATGTCTTGTTGGTCTAAAACCACTTAATCAATCGCATTTAACCCATCAAGGACAATGTCTCCTTTTAGTGACGCATTATCTTTGAAACAAGAATATTGTAGAATATGAATTACACATCAACAGAAAAGATAAAAAATCACTGACACAAAGAGATTTTTTGCTGCCACTGTACGTTGAACGGTGTCTGAGTTAGAACACTTTAAATGAAAATAATCATTAAAATCTCTAAATTGGCAACGCGAGGAAATATGAATAATCGCTATTTTTTTAGTAACAAATTGGCAACTTTTTTTATGCAGTTTGTAATTTTCATTGTTAAAGTGTTGTTAATTATTAATTTTATTTTTTTTAAAGTTGCAGGAGTGAAATAAAGTTATAAAATTTGCCAATTTGAGGATCAAAAAGGGATTGACCATTGGGAAATCTCTGTCATATATAGGTTAACAAACAGGTAATAGACGATATATTTATTTTAGAATTAGAAGAAAATGTAATTTGAAAATTTGATAGATTAGACAAGATGGCAACGGATTAGACAAAGCAGAAGTAAGACCACATTGTCAGTAAACTGAACGGGGGTACCCATGAGGTATTAGACAATCAGAAAATTGGACCAACTGCTGGCAGACTAAGTGGATATAAACCTTCTGATTTCAAGGAAGGGCTCACGTTCTGATCGCCCCCGGTCAAGGGGCTATTTAATTATCATCATAGATGATGATTTCTATTGAGTCTCTGCTCTCATTCTCTCATTTCCAGAGCGAATTCTCGTTCTTATTTGCCTTTGCCATTTCAAACAGTGCCTTCATCTTTGCCTGTTCTTTAAGCTGATATTCAGTTAATTTCATGTTGGCTTTATGCTGCATGTTATCCTTCTTGTCCTCAGCCTTCTGCCTTCGCCTCGCCATCACGTCATCGTAGCTCCTGAGGAGATGAAAATAAAGCAATGAAAAAGAAAACCTAATGAGGGTCTCTCACAGAGCAGCGAAAGCAGGCAAACTGAAGCGAATTTGCAAAGTGACAGAACATTTATAGAGACAGTCGAGGCAGGTAATCATAGGACACAAATTTTTTGTGATGTGCATGCCTAACAAAGCAGTACAAAAGAAAAATAAAAGAAATAGGCATGCTGATACCTACTGTTCAAGAAGTTGGCTAAGACTCCCATCCCATAATAGACTTGTTCTCTAGTCCTAGTCCTGCGCTAGACTCCCTTTCTCTCCTCTCTCTCTTATATACTTATGGTCCTCCAAAAATAGACTTGTTCTCAACTCCTAGTCCAGGGCTAGACTCCCCTTCTCTCCTCTCTCTCTCTCTCTCTCTCTTATATACTTATGGTCCTCCCATAATAGACTTGTTCTCAACTCCTAGTCCAGGGCTAGACTCCTTTTCTCTTCTCTCTCTCTCTTTTATATACTTACGGTCCTCCCATAATAGACTTGTTCTCAACTCCTAGTCCAGGGCCAGACTCTTTTTCTCTCCTCTCTCTCTCTCTCTTATATACTTACGGTCCTCCCATAATAGACTTGTTCTCGACTCCTAGTCCAGGGCTGGACTCCCTTTGTCTCCTCTCTTGGGCTCGGATGTATCTCCTCTCAATCTTAGCTTCATGCCCTGTGGCCTTGGGTGTCAACTCATCCATGACCTGTAAAATCAATTTGACAACAAATATATATTGCCTCATCTTTTATGAAAAAGAAATTTAATGATGAAATAATATATTAACCCGTTGTATACTAAGCCCGCATATATGCGGGCTGAAGAAACATAGAACATATCTCTTGTCGACCGTTCATTTCCCTCATGATTGCATAAACATAAAGTCCTTCTATAATTTAAATAAATCTGACATTGCTCTATTTAAAGCTGTCTTTGTTTCACCTTTAAATGGAAAGAAATTCTTGCAAGCATGCTTGACTATCACTATTCATTCGACCTTATAAAAAGTTCTCAGTATACAACGGGTTAACCTGTGGGTCTATGAGAGTTGCTCCATTGACAATTGTCTTGTAATAAATCCATGTCACTAATAAAATAGATAATCTCTTCTCTGAATTAAACCTGATCATATACCTAACCCTTAGCTTAAACCCCAAATAAACCCTTTCGCAAACCTAAACCTAATCCAGGGCCCGTATTCCACAACTATACTTAAAGGGGAAGTTCACCCTGGAATTTTATTGGTCTTAAAAAATGAAGAAAAATGAAAGAAAAATATTAGTGAAAGTTTGAAGAAAATCGACCAAAAAATAGCGAAGTTATGAATATTTAAAGTTTTGATTCTGTGACGTCACGTGCGAGCAGCTCTCCCATTGGTTGTGTATGTAAATTCCTTAAATTTGTCTTTTTGTCATGGTTCTTGATAAAGGAATGGGTCAATTTGATATAGTCATGTATATGAATATTATGTTTGATGGTATATCGACCAGACAGGTGACATAATTATTTTCTTCTGAAAAAAATGACATTTTATGGAATTTACACTACATAACACATAGGAGATCTGCTCGCACGTGACGTCACAGAATCAAAACTTTGAATATTCATAACTTCATCATATTTTGGTCGATTTTCACCAAACCTTCACTCATATTTTTCTTTCATTTTTCTGCATTTTTTAAGACCAATAAAATTCCAGGGTGAACTTCCCCTTTAAGCAATTTGTCTTAAGTCTAAGTATTTTTCTAAGATTTTGTCCCGGAAAAAAAAATTCTTAGCCTTTATACCAAACACGTTAAGCACTTTGTCTGAGGTCAGAAAGCATCAAGTGAAATTCTGAATTTTATTAATATCGTCATTTTTAATGTTTGTGGTCTCAAATGAGCTTGCCATATAATCAACATTAAAGTTAAGCCACTAGGAAGTGGGCTTAAAGTTAGGATAAAATTCTCATTTTTTAATGTGCGATTTGAAGGAGCAATTCCATTTAAGACTTTTGACTTAGCAAAAATCTAAGAATTTATGCTTCACTGCCAAAAATAGGCTTGAACAGAATTCTTAGTAAGCCGTATTTATGGAATACGCATTTTAAAGATAAGCAAAAATGCTTAAATTTCGTGCTTTTATGGAATACGGGCCAGGCCCATATAGTAAATCTTTAGTTTATGACAGATTTAGAGAGTACAATTTTCATTGGTTGTCCTACTATCAATATACAAAAGTTACTATGTCTTTCAAAAGTGATTTGTTGCATCTTTTGTGTGCTTCTTGACTTACCAATTTATTGTGGCTGTTAAACTCTTTCCTCCCTTTCTGCAATCTTTTCCTCTCAGCTTCTCTGTTGTTCTCCAGCTCAACTTGAGACATTGGTGGCTGACAGAGAGAAAAACAATCATGAATTTTATTTTGTTTAAAGCTACACATCCACAACTTAAACGAAAGTTCTTCCATTTATTTTTCAATCACGCAAGTGCATAATAGGCCTACATGTTTTATTTAATATTATTATGTTTTATTAGGACAACAAAATATAATTTTAAGACAACATTGCCTAATTTCACAGATCTCTTTCATAAATGAATTTAAAAAAAAACAAAACAATAACAACGTTAGTTGTAAAAAAAAAAAAAAAATTAGGTCTACAAGGGCAAACAAACTAAATCCATAATAGTACATGCATCGGTAGATAATTTTAAATATGCAGCTTGATTGTGCAGTTGTTTAGTTATTTGGTGTAATCAAGATATGGAGATAAATACCTGCAATAAAAATAATTGACACAGATCTTGAGAGAAAGTTACATTTGTAGGAGAGATAAACAACATTAGGATAGAAAAAACGTCAGACGAATTTAAATACAAAGTTTATCATACAACATTAAACAAACAAACAAATGTTTTACTTACAGGTCTACTCGGGCCAATGAACTTGGCGTCCGGTGGTACACTTTTACTTCCTGCGGCATCATTGAGGGTGCTCTTCCCAAATGTTGAGAACCTTGTCGGCTGAGGAGTCTTGAAGGGTGACATACTGATACTACCATCCAGGTCACGAGACAGGGATGGATTACCTTTACCTGCAAACTGGGATGAAAAAAGTGATATTATATAAATCATCATAATACTTCGGATTAAAATACATAGGCTACAACTGTATGTACTTTACAAACACATTGGCCCAAGTTCTCAAATGTGGTTTTAAAACCATGGACTGAAACCATAGATTATGTAAATTTTGTGTAATAATTACATTTAATTTGGTGCATACTTTGAAAAAGGTCCAATATGAATGTGCGATTATTTTAAAATTCGTTAAATTTATGCTTGTTGCTATGGTTAAGTCTGCTGTTTATTTCAATTAATTTAAATAAATCGTTGACTCAACAGTGGACTCATTAATTCAAAACTGTGGGCTTGTTAAGCTAAAACCATAGCAACAATCGTAAATTAGTGCACTGTGACAAAATAGCGCATTCATATTAGACCTTTCTCTATGCACGCGCCAAATTTAAGTGTTATTATTACACAAAATTTACGTAATCCATGGTTTCAGTCCACAGTTTTGAAAATATTCATATAATGAATGAAAGCGCCGTAAAATATAAAAACAACAACAAACAACCTTTGAGAATATGGGCCAGTATTACCTCAGTAATCTGATTCAGGCATGGTGCCACACAATGTATGCACATTATCTACTCTCTAGGGAGTATTCCAACCAGAACACAATTGTTAATCAACCATAATAAAGTACTCTACAACTACACACAATTTATACTTCTAAAATATAGAGTTAATTGGGTGATTCACTAAGATTTAAAATCAATCCCAACTATGAACCTACGTAACTATAACATGGCTATTGATCCGAAATTTGATATTATCCCAGTTGGGATTGATTTTATCTGTTAGTGAGTCATCACCCAGGTGTAGTAGTCAAGTAATCGCTTGACTTGAGATACTAAGTTCATAGTTTCAATTCAATCCAGAATGGAAATTGTGCTGGTTGAACAACGCATTTTAACTATATTAATTCTTCTCATGATCCAGGTGTAAATAGTTACCTGGGGGGTGTTTCACAAAGAGTTAAGTAGACTTAAAAATCGCACTTAAATCGTTAGTTTCATGCGTTATATTACGCATCACCTCATTGGACTGACCTTGCTCGGGGGATGCGCGCCATTGATAAGTCTATCAATCACATTGCGCGTTATAAAACAAGATAGGCGTAGAAGTTAAGTGCGACTTTAAGTCTACTTAACTCTTTGTGAAACACCCCCCTGGTAGGATTACACAAGCAGTCATTTTCTTTCAAAACTTTCTCACAGGGACCATATGGTAGAAGGGAATACCCCCCTTGTCTTTGCACTACATGGTCTTACCTTCCATTTGTATTTTGTCAGTGAGGATTTCTCATCAGCAAAGTCAATGCCTTTGTAATATTTCTGTGAAATAAAAAATAAAAAATAAAAAATAGAAATAGATAATTAGAAATTACAACTGAAATTATATTCATTCAATAAAAGAATAATGTGGCAATAAAGACAGGGATAAGGAATTGAGTAAAACAGAAGGAGAGGGAAGAATCAAATAAAATCAAATGTTTATCCTCTATTTCTTATAAGTGTCAACTTTGTTGAAATCTTTCCTTTTGTAGGAGAGTAGAATATAAATACCTTTGACAGTTTGCCAGAGTTCCATTTCTTCACAAACTTCTTAAAATAAGCCTTTGACTTGCTGGATGCTAGTTCATCAAGTGGTTTGTTTTTCTGTTGATTAAAAATATACCAAGGAACATAAAACCTGTCATTATGATACAAGATATATAGTGACAAAGATCAATCATCATATCTTCTATTACATAAGCTGTTCACTAAAATAGATGCTTTAATATAATGTTGTTTGATTTATTGATGTGGTAAAGTCCATTCCCGTTATAATGAGCATGGAAACAACAAGATTTCATAATATCAAGGCAATTGTCACAGTTCCAATTTCTAATATGCACATGTGTATGTGTGCATGTGTTTAGTATAACAAGACTTTGTCAGAAGATAATTAGGTGGGTCCTGAATCCCTCATTATAAAGGGAGGGGACTGTATCATGCGACTAAATACACAAAGACACAGACGAGTATAACTGATATTCAATGCAATAATTGTAATACCTCACTGTCTAATATGATGATTTTTTTTTTTTTTTTTTTTTTTTAAATAAAAGTATAATATGCTCAAAATAACTAATTAATTGGCAATTTTACATAAAATGCACAAATGAATGGTTTATTAGGCATTCAAGTCGATAAAGAAACAATATTCAGCAAAGGGGAACTCAATAAAAATACAAGAAATATTTTATAAAGAAAATAGATCTGCCTTTCACCAAGTAGTATTTATTTTCTTTACAAAATACTTGAGATGTAATTTACCTCTTCCATAAGCCAAACTCTAAATTCTTTGCTCTTGCTGTAGTAGTCATCTTTGGATATCTTATCTGAATAAAAGACAAGAAGAGAATGAGAGAAAGAGAGAGAAGAGGGAGGAAGCAAAGGGGAAGAGAGAGAGAGAGAGAGAGAGAGAAGAGGGAGGAAGCAAAGGGGAAGAGAGAGAGAGAGAGAGAGAGAGAGAGAGAGAGAGGACAGAAAGCAAAAATGGAGGGAGATTGAGATACAGAGAACAATATTTGATACAGAGGGAGAGAGAGAGAGGGAGAGAGGGAGGGGGGGGGGGAGATGAGGGCAACACAGGAAGCAAGAAATTAAGGGAAAGATAGGGAGGGGCGATGTCAAATAAAATGCCAACCTAAAAGTGGATACATTGATTCTTACACAAGAAGGAGGGCCTACGTCATGGATTTGTATTGACTATATTTATATTTTAGCTGTACAGTGTGCACTTCATTTATGTAACCAACCATCAATAACAAATAAGACAAAAATAGGATTTTAACATTGCCTTTAACTGGTCAGGCCTCCCCCCCCAAAAAAAAAAAAAAAAAAAAAACTTTTGAAAAAAAAAGTGGGGGGAAAAAATCACTGGGTTATATCATGATGGAATATGAAGCAGATTGCTTAGTAAATTGCTAATGTGCTTAATGTTTAAAATTTAAATACTTACTTTTAGCCTTCTTCTTTTTTTCCTTCTCTGCCTTTTTCTTATCTTTCTTCTGTTGTTTCTTAGAAGAAAGCCTAGTTTTCTGTTTCTTCTTTACTTTGTAATCCTCCTCTGTTTAAGAAAGGAAAATAAATTACATTGCATGCATAAGATTACATCAATTATAAATCTACCAAAATATGTTGATATCTTCTATTAAAGTCAGCTTAAGTTTTGATAGCAATTGAAAAAAATGCATTTTTTTTACATATCACTTTTCCTTGGACGACTATTTAAAATCTTGTAAACCAACACTATTTTCATTGAAGTTACAAAAGTGGATTTAATCCCTTTTTTAAAGCCATTACGAACCAAGAGCCTTGTATAGAACAACCTCAAGCCCTCAACTACTCAATTCTGCCCTGAATCGTTACCCATAATGCAACATCCTGAGCAGTGACAGGCCCATTTTAATGATAACATTTTTTTTTTCACTAATAAAAAAAATTCACACTGCTATGATTATGTTGCCAAGTATAGCTAAACAAATGCTTTTCCCCTCAAAACATTTTAGTTTCCCTGATGTAAATTCAATTATAGGTTAAATAAATACACTGTATTGTTAATAGTTATCTCAAAAAGTATATTTTCAGACTAGCTATTTATAACATAGAGTCAATGAGAGTATTGATCAGTTTGCTCTCGCTTTAATGACAGTAATTCTTAAATTCTAGAAACATGTGAATTACCAGAGTCACTGTCTGAACTGGAGTATGAACCGCTCTCACTGGAATCATCATAGCTACTGCTACTGCTGCTTTCATGACGACGTTTGGTCTTGCTCTTCTTTGCTCTGTTATAGGAGAGAGGAAAAATGAGTGATTGAGAGATACAAGCAATATCTTTTATTATTTAAATTATGTCTCTCACTCTTTGTAATTGCTCTGGAGTAGCTTTTTACCATTTTTATCAATCTAAATTAACATCGAAATTGCGGACAGCTGCCCTCTCAATCGCGATGAAACTTCACAAGAACAGTCAGCAAAATCATAAGTCTACCTCAAAATATAGAGTGATAATCTAGGAAAAATGATAATTGCATGATGATTCTTTAGTTTGGTAAATATTTTTAATTTTGATTTTTGTAATTGAACTTCATTTGCCAGGTCTCTGATTTATTATCAAGGTCCTGCTGCAGTATATGATGGTTATGAGCATCTTGAATTGTCTTGACGATAGATGAGGCAATGAATAATAGCTAGCTGGGAAGGGTCTCAACCTACAGTAGACCGAGGCTGCTCTGTCTTCATCGTATCCCTCTGTAGACAGAGAGCTACCATTGCGCGAGCTGTTCAAACTGCAGTGCCGTGATTCTCTGTTAAATTTCCCCTAATTTCATGGCAAAAACTTACAGAAACCCCCCAAAACCAAATTCAACAAGACAGTTGGCCATCAAGGACAAGAAACAGATGGATCTAGAGAAAATCTACTTCCAGATGCGGTAAGTGGAATAACTTTCTTAATCTTATAGATTTGTTCAAACTGCAGTGCCGTGATTCTCTGTTAAATTTCCCCTAATTTCAGGGCAAAAACTTACAGAAACCCCCTAAAAACAAATTCAACAAGACAGTTGGCCATCAAGGACAAGAAACAGATAGATCTAGAGAAAATCTACTTCCAGATGCGGTAAGTGGAATAAATTTCTTAATCTTATAGATCTATAATATAATCACCGAAAACACACTCGGCTATGTACACTGCAGGTTGAACAGCTCGAGCAATGGCAGCTCTCTGTCCTCAGGCTCAGAGGGGGTTACGATGACGAGGACAGAGCAGCCTCGGTCTAAACCTGGCTAGAGCAGACGCCATGTACCAAACCATGCATTGAAATTTAGGACACATGCAGGATTGCACAATTCCTAGCATTGTGCTGCACTTATTGAGCTCCTCTTTTTTTTTTTTTTTAACTCTCTCTCCCTCTCTCTTCAAGTCTCTGTCTCTCTCTTTCTCTTCAATCAAGACAATCGACTCTATCTTCTTCTTTTTTTCTCTCTCTCTCTCTCTCTCTCTCTTTGGCTGCTGCTCTTTGCCTGCACAAACAGCATGGAAAGGGTCAACCAAGAACCCCTCAACACTTGCACGACATACATGACATACAATAATTAGGCTTACGTTTGTGTTGCTCCACTACAAACTTACTAAGTTCCCACACGTAAAATCGCATTCAATTAATTTTCGTCATTTTACACACACAATTATTAACAGATGGGACTCGGTTAGAAAAATTTAAAGTTTCGTTGGCAGAAAATCATATTGGAAACCATATCAAAAAATAAATTAACAACAATATGAAAGCCTGTGACATTCAATAATAACATAAACGTAACTTACTTTGCTTTAGGCATCTTGAAAGTATTATTTCAGCCACTTTTACATATCAAGAATTTTGAATATGTCGCAGATTTCCCTCCTTCACTTTTGACTATGGTATCCTAGAAGGGAAAATGCAAGATCAATCTCGAATGAAACAATGAACGGTCAAAAAAAGAAAAAGACAATTCTTCTAGCTTCTTCTTCTTTCGATACTGTGCATAACCTCGTAGGAGTATACTCGCACAACAATTAATATCACTTTAAGAATTGATACTAATATGGTGTCACTGATCCCTTAATTTTCCACTGTGACTACCCCACCCCCACTTTCAAAATCTTTCAGCAATAAATAATAATAATAATGACAATAATACTAATATTCATAATTTATATAGCGCCTTTTATGTAAACAGGTACAAAGTGCTGATTAATAATTAAAACAATAAAACTGTTGGCTTTTATCTATTGGGGGGGGGGGGCTTTAACGTACTCGTACTGCATTATTTTCCTTCTTGCATGACCTTAATATTTGTAGATTGTAGAACATTATGGATGAAGACAGGAGGCAGAATATGTGACATATAGGCCTATGCTGATAGGGCCTAACATTGGTATCAATTATTTTAAGATGTTAACCTTTAGGCCCTATTTGAAGAAAATTCATAGTTGAAATGAAAAAGAAAGAGAGAGAGAGAGAGAAAAAAAAAAGAAAAAAACAAACAAACTGTAACCCCTTATTGGGCCTACACATGCAAAATCCCTGCACAAATCTCTTTGTCTTTCCATCTGCCTCTCTCTCTCTCTCCCATCTCTTCTGTCATTATATCTACATGTATCTGTCTGTATTGTTATTGTGGAGTTGTGGGCTAGCTGTTTCCTTGGAATCTCTATATCTGTATCATAAACAGACAATATCGATATTTCAACCTGCCCCCATAATGCATCTTCTCTCTCTCTCATGTTTCATAAATTAATAACCCCTACGTAAATAACATACCAGGGGGGCATTTCATGACGGGACTTGTCGGATGTTTTATCCGACAAATTTGCTCTCAGCCAATCAGATGCAAGCATTTCAGTAGCTTGTTACAGTTTGTCAGATAAAACCTCCGACAAGTCCTGTCATGAAACGCTCCCCTGGTTACAAACGGTGGAGCAAGGTAGTCGGGAGGAGGGGGAGGAGGTGTTTGCTCTTGTTTATCTTTTCATTTTTTAATTTAATTTTAAACCATGTATTGAACATTACATTGCTAGTACTCCCCTCACAAAAGCTCAGATTTTAGATTTTGTTATGATGCATTTTCCTAAGTTCACAATTCAATACGTATCTAAGTGTTCATGATATAGCAAGATTTATATAACAAGGTAATTGATTGGCTTGCTTCCGATGACCTCTTTATCATGGGAGTGGGCAGTACACGAACATTGCAGTTTGTGCCCCCCCCCCCTTCTAAAACTTGCTATCTGCGCCCCACCCCCTTTTTTAAATCCTGAATTTGTTGCACTCACATTTTAATCTCTATAAACTTGCAGTATTTCTCTCACAAAGTTTATAGTTTCATATGTTTAAGCATTTAACTCTAATTGTATCGTATTAATAGAGCAATATATTTTGCAATTGGTGTAATGAAGAGAAAACAAACATAAGGTATCAGTTAGTTTTTTTTCAGTTTGCATTTTTATTTCTCATTCTTAATAGTTTACACAATTTATATGTTGTCCTTCATCCGAATTCAAATGAAAACATTTTCATTTCTTACTGGAATTAACAATAAGCATTTTACATCATCATAATAAACAAAGCAACTTTCTTACTTTTGAAAGTGAATTTCCCACTCTTATCTCAGTTACTTAAAGGGGAATTATCCCCTCAGAGAAATTTAGCTTCAGTGAATGGAGACAAACCCCAAAAACATATTGGTAAAAGTTTCAGAAAAATCAGGCAATGATATGATATGGAGATCCTCCTATTGGCAACGCGTCCAGGATGTGTGATGTAATGCAGGGAGATCTTTCCCATATCTCTTGACACATTTTACTAAATTCTAACAGTAGAATATATAATTTTTTTTTATGGGTGACATGTAAATATTTCTATCATTAGAATGAAAATAAAGAGACATTTTGAATAGTTTTTGTGCGCACCAAATGGTGACCGCGTTGCCAATGGGAGATTTCCTACATCACAGATCTCAACATTCAAATACTCATAACTTTCTTATCATTTATCCCATTTTTACCAAATCTTCATTGATGTGCTTATTTGATTTTTCTGCATCCACAGTAAGCCAACTATCTGTAAAGGAACAATTCTCCTTTAATTACTTTCCTATTCACTCAGGATAACTGCAGTATCTGTTTTACAACATAGTGGCATCTCATAGTATTATAGCGTGAAACCAGTAAGGTTTGTGAGAGGAAGCCTGACATTTCAACAAGACATGCTCAGATGCAGGATAATGCCTAGGTCATTCAGAAAATAAAGTATCCTTGCAGACAATCTGTCTCCCCATAAGAAGATATTCATATTTTGTAAACTCAATTGGCATGTCTGCATCCAATTAAAATCACCTTACACCACAGTCTATAAGCACATTTAAAACAATGACAAAATCAATTCAAATAAAACATGTATGACAAAAACAAAGCGAAATACCTTAGATACATATTCATTCAAACAAATATGATTTTTTTTTTAACTTCTCTTTTTTTTAAATAACAGAACTATCTTGATATCATTCAAAATCTGGAGCATACAAAGTTTGTGCAATGGTTAAAAAAATATGACATTTTTAAAATCGATGATCGACACTATAGACCTCAACAAATGTTATCTCCCAGGCTTAATATACATAGAAAATAAAGAGAAACAACTGATCGATAGTGGCCAAGCTACAGAGTAATTGGTAATTTGAGGGCTTTCAATGGTATTATCATACGGCACATGAAGATATCATTTCATATTTTGTTACAGTTTGAAACAAAAGATTGGAATACACATTGAGCTGAGATGTTTAGACATCAGGCTTTATTCAAATACATTAGTACAAAAGCATGCTGTGGATATAAACAAATTGGTATCATGATTAGGGTGTTGATAATTCTCATTTCAAATATGATTTTGTTTCATTCTGCTCAATCAAATATAGGTACAAGAATTCAAAATATCTTTAAAAAGATCCCACAATCTCCCAAAAAATGTTATGGCCGCTGAACTCTCTACGACTTTTGTTTGCATGACTGACCGACATTGGATCTGAAATAACTAAATGCGTATGTTTTTTTTCTGATCTAAAGTTGGTCAGCTGGCGACTAAAAGTAGTATAGTGTGCGGTGGCCATTAGACCATCAAAAGGTTAAGTCCAGGGGGCGTTTCATGAAAGGACTTGTCAGATATTTTATCCAACAAATTTGCTCTCAGCCAATCAGAAGTAAGCATTTCAGTAGCTTATTACAGTTGTCAGTGAGAATGAGTGAATGTTTGTTTCATGAAACAGGGACTACCTCCTTTTACTAAGATTTCATGGATATCATAATCCTTCACTGCAGGCCCTTGTACATGTAAGTCACAAAAAAAAAAAAAAAAGGGAAAAAAAAAATCATCTTAAATAGGCTGCATTTTATGGATTTAAAAAGAATCTTTAAATATTTGTAAAGAATTTA
Source organism: Paracentrotus lividus (assembly GCA_940671915.1). Taxonomy (NCBI): domain Eukaryota; kingdom Metazoa; phylum Echinodermata; class Echinoidea; order Camarodonta; family Echinidae; genus Paracentrotus; species Paracentrotus lividus. The sequence goes on along the minus strand of CALNVZ010000218.1, from coordinate 38,696,606 downwards.
TTTATTTATCATAAACATTTACATGTTTTATGCAAGAAGTACCGGACAACATGTACATATTTAATTACCTTATATGAATTTCTTCAAAATATAGACTCAACATAGACCTCTGTGTGTACAGGTACCTTGTATTTTCTTCAGTTCTGTGAACATATATGGTACATTCATAACAAATGAAGAAACAATACGCTTACAAAATCTAGCCGTTAACAACAGTACGATAGGTACATAAAACTGAAATAAAATACAAGATGAGATTTTCATTTAACATACATGAAAATCAAGTATAAGTACATCAACAAGAATTTTTTCACAAGATTGACCGAATTAATATCAATGTCTTTCTTTCTTTTGATCAATTTTCCAACCAAGGAAGGGACATGATTTTGTCAACATATTCCTCAAACCATCAGACAAACCTGTTTCCACTGTCAGAACTTACGTTCTATTCACACATGCAGCGTAGAAAAAGAATATCAAGTTAGCTCACACCCATGCAGCTGAACACATCAGCCATGTACATTATCTGTATTGCTTTCCTTGTAAGAAATAGATACACTGTTCAAGTCTTATGTACACAATATATAGAGGTCGTGTTCACATTTGCAGTTAAGCACGTTTTACAACAATAACCCCAATTGCATGGAAGTGCATATAAATCATGGCTTATTAAAGAGTTTAATATGCATCATATGCCAACATTATTTTTAAATCTATAGTTTAGATTTAGACACAAGAATCTATACAAAACCATGGATAATATACATACTTCCCTTGTGTATTTGGGCCAATAATTATATTACATAATTGCAATTTAAGTTTACAATTGCTCACTATGCATTCATATTCGAAGTATGCCCACCTGTAAAATAGTTGCTTATCATGACCTAATGTAAGTGCTTGCCCAGCATAGCAACATACATGTGCCGTGAATCTAAACTACGCCTATTACACAAGATATGTGAATCAATTCACTTCTGTGGGAAAACTAATCATTTATATTCTAACACATGAGTATAAAACATATTATTTATACACCGCTCTTTGTTACAAGTGTTACAATAAAATGATTTAAAACGTAACTTCATTCAAAGTTGTACACAATATTTAAAGTATCATGATAGGAGAACAAAATATGGTTGAATCTAAAAACAGAAAATAACATCCTTTCGGGCAAGTAATGTTCATTCACAGTAGTACGTCCCTCTCATACTGAACAGAACTGGAAGAAAAAATCAGGCTCCGAAGTCTTCAATGAAACCATCCTTATTATGAATGTCAATACAGTCTATTCATGTTATAACAACGGATATGAGATTTTGTTATAACGAGGCAATTCTCCCGGTCCCATATTCAAACGTGCACATGTGAACAAGATTTCATTATATCGAGGTATTTGGCTTGGTTTTAAGCACCTCAATATAACAGGAGTGGACTGTACCTAGTCTTGTGAACCATCTTTCTATATCCATGGCATCTGCAATCTAACACAACTGATCATTTCTCAATTTAGACACGTCAAAGCTATTATTTACTGTTTACGCAACAATTTCTGTTCCACTGTAAAAAAAAAAAAAAGACTCTTGTAAGAGTTTCCTGTAAAGCTTGTATTGGTTGTCCACCAAGAAAGCTGTGCACAAGAATTTTCATTATAACTTTCATTGAAACCTGTAATGACAGAAGTCATTTAAGGTGCTGAGGTGTCGTTCACCAACGCAGTCTTTCTGCAAAGGTACTTGACTTCTCTGAAGCAACATGTTAGGATAGTGTGGCTGTTATAGACAGGTGGTCAACATTGAACAGTGGAGTGGAGTGACGTCAATGCAAGATGACACAGCTAAGTTGAAAGTGGCACGACTTCAATTCATTTTCTTTAAAAAGAAAATTGCAAATGATGGAGCTGAGTTGAAAGTGGCATGATTCCAATTCATTGTCTTTAAAGAGAAAATTGCAAATGATGGAGCTTAGTTGAAAGTTGCACGACTCCAATTCATTGTACCTTTAAACAGGACATGCAAGATGACAGAGCTTAGTGGAAAGAAGCACGACTCCATTTCGTTATCTTTGAAGAGAGTATGCCAGATGACGGAGCTATGTTGAGGGCGCTTTACACATACAGCCTGGAACCTGACGAAAGGGAAGAAACTAACTGAGATGGGGCAGGGAGAAGGGCGGACAGTACATTACACCAGATGGCCCAACCTCAGCTCTCTTCTAAAAATGTGATTTCTGGATCGTAGTCATCCTGCAAGTATTGGGGGGGGGGGGGAATGTAACATAATGGTTTACATGAGACAGAAATATGTCAAAATGTAAAATTCAAAAGTACACAATAGTGCAGTTTTTAATGAGAATTGAAGATAATAATAAGAGAATCTAAGATAACAACAAATCACTTGCTATTTTAAAACTGAATTTTGAAAAATATTGCTCCAAAGGGATTGTTTATCTCTCTATAACTAAATATAAAAACTTTCCAGCTATGCTGTAATCATATCTGCAAACCATTAGGTCAAAGCAGGAAACACCTGTAATTTTTAACTATTTGTTACAAGCATTATTTACACAAGCATACCTGGGTACACTTAATTTAACACTGCCGTCTACAGAGGAATAATAATCTGGTATTTCCTGATTCACTTGCACTCTTTATTGTGAAGCATGTAATGATGCTTAGAAGATGAATTTTTTCATGTGTTTCATCTTCACATATTATTATACGCACTGGCAGCATATACAGGACAGAGATCGGATTTGTGCTAACCTCCACAAATGATAACTTCCTTTTTTTAAAGAGCTACTCACATTTGATGCCATGTATAGATGATGTTCCCACACACTACCTAAACTCTCTGGATTCTGGAGGTATTGGTCTTCCTTCAATTCATAGATTTCATACGCACATTTCATCTGGAGATAATTAAAAGATATTATACGATGAGCGTCTGGAAAAGCAAACCTTTTCGCTATGGATAAATACACAAGTATGCAACCAGAAGGCGTTTCACAATGGATTTTTATTTGAGTTAAACAACTTAAATTTCAAAATTTGAGCGATACATTGTTTCTCATCCCAATGGAAAACATCATGTTCAGGGCATGCACGCTATTGAAAAGTCTGTCCATAAAATTGTGTGTTAAATAGAACATGAACTTGGAAATTGTACCAACCTGATGTTAATAATACAGAGGTTAAAAAATAAACAACCTGACTGCAATTGATTATCAGTACTGGTTGTGACCCTACAATTAGAGGAAATATAAAATTTGACCATTGGACCATTCTGAATTCTGTTGTGAATGCAGTCTGCTCTCGTTACCAATTAAAACAATATTTTATCAAAAAGGGCAGTTCTCCACGTCTCATTTTGAAGATTTACATGTCTATCTCTGTTTCAGTGTTATCTAGATTTCATTATAACGAGGCAGTTGGCTTGGTCCCAGAGTGTTTTACATTTTGACCTCACTTATCCAACCAAATTGGGACACCAGCACCCATCCGTTTAAGTGATATGGTCGGTTGTGAGAGTAATATATAGCTTATATACCGGGACACCATCTGGCATTTCTATCCAGATTTATAGGAGAGGAATTAATAGCTTTGAGGGGAGGAATGCATGGGATGGATCAGGCCTAAAAATTCGTGCCGGGTGGCGAGAATCTATTTGGATTCTCGTAGTGGTGATTTGCGAGAATCTAGATTTTCGCAAATATCGAAGAGACGGGAATGGTCTGGATGAAGTCACGCTAGCAGCATGCTATGTCGGTACTGTGGCAAAAATTTTGTGTGGAGACTGAATGCGTTCCAAACCATTTTTGCAAAAGTCGGCGAAAAATCGGGAGTGCTTTTTTATTTTTCATTTTCATGATACTATTTGATAGTGAAATCAAATTGATTGAAAACCTATTCTTATTCTTTTTTATGATAAATATAAATAGGCCTAACGTTAGAGTCTACATAGAAATATAGGAAGGCTTCAATTTAGAATCAATATCTTTTGCAAAAAGTAGAAAAAATCATGGGGAAAAACCAATGGACCAATTTAGATGCAAAACCTGCCACCCTTAGTCCCACCTTCACTACTAGGTCAATACTTTGTATGTCTATGACAGTAACAGTTAGTGGATGAAGTCGTGAAGGTCGAGGTTGACAAAAAAAAATGAAGTTTTCGATTTACGATTTGGCAACAAAAAAATCGACGATTACCATATTCACATGCATACAGGCTTCACATTTATTTACAAATTGCAAACAAAAAAGTTGGGGTTAGATTCTAGATCGATTTATCCGCAAACACAACTTAAATCCGGCCTCAACCCAGCTATAACTAACACAAAAATACATGTATGGTACACCGGAGCGCAAAAAATTATGGGCGACTAACTTACTATTTACTTTTCTTACGGTGCGCGCCAGTCGATTATTCAATGGAAAACATACGTTTTGTTACGGAGCCGATGATAGGTAGTTGACACATTGTTTATTTTAATCCATTTTATCCAGATTTTAATATTCCTTTCTTGGATAAAATGCTAAATCGTTTAAAAACAACTCGCTATCGCTCTTGAAATATTTCGCCGTTTTTGGAGGGTGAATTGTCCGTCGAGTTGTCTAAAATCACCACATAAAAAGTGCACAGTTCCCATCACGTTGCTGTAACTCGCAGTACGTATCGCTTAATATGATTGGTTATATTTTATGTAAACAATGTGTCAACTACCAATCATCGGCGCGGCGTATGTTTTCCATTATATTGAATAATCGACCGGCGGTAAGAAAAGTAAATAGTAAGTTAGTCGTCCATAATTTTTTGCGCTCCGGTGTACCATACATGTATTTTTGTGTTAGTTATAGCTGGGTTGAGGTCGGATTTTAAGTTGTGTTTGCGGATAAATCGATCTAGAATCTAACCCCAACTTTTTTGTTTGCAAGTTGTAAATAAATGTGAAGCCTGTATGCATGTGAATATGGTAATCGTCCACTTTTTTTGTTGCCAAATCGTAAATCGAGTGATTGAAAACTTCATTTTTTTTTGTCAACCTCGACCTTCACCTCACGCAAATCCACATGGATTCGCGCTGTACTGACCCGACGGGAATCTCCACGCGACTCGATTCGCGGGTTCGCGTCGAATTTTTAGGCCTGTGGATGATCATGTCTTTCTGATTATAAGGAGATGAAAAAGATATAAATATCAGGAGAAAATTAAGGTTTTAATGTGAATTTAAAAAGGGATAAAAGAGGGAGTCTGGCCAAAGTCCACGGTCAGTTGATAGGGGAGGCTGGTTACATAATGGCCGTATTAGCAAGGTCACACTGTAAAAAGAGTGAAATACATGTATACCTAAAAAGAGATGACTTCATAATCATATGAAAAACTACTTACCTGTTTTGCACATTTCTTTGGAGGCATTCTTCCTACATTTGTGGCTAGTCCTGGGCATAGAACACTAGATATAGGCAAGAGACCCGTCTTACTTGTATTGGCGTTGTGCTTTTGTACTGTAAAGGAGAAATAATGATGAATTAGGATTCAGGTGATGAACTTGCACAATTCAATGTTAATAAAATGTACTGTGAAGGAAAAGAAACAGTAATGTAAATACAGATTTGAGTGATGAGCTTGTATAATTTAATGTTAATAAATATATGAATCATAATTCAATGTAAAAATTTGATTAGAATGAAACTTGTTTGGAATGATATAACATTTAAAAAATATGTAAATTACGTTAAATTCTATCTTAGAATTGTAATACAATGTTTTAATCATAATTAATCTGATGTGAAAATTTGCTTAGAATGTAATATCATTTTCAATTTTACAATAAAATACTTTTAATTTTGGGACAAAAATTCAATTAAAATGATCACATTTGCGCCAGGAGTATCAATTCTGACAGACAAGGCATGGTGCAAATTGATATTATTAATTAAACAATCATCAATAGGACTATAAAATGATCATAATTAATGTTTATCCGAGTGTGAAATTCCACCAGTTCAAATTATTCAAAGATAAATTTATTACAGTTGAGGGCCTTTTTGTATGTGCAGCTCATGTTATGGTGGGTAACCATGATGAACATGTTCTAATTGATCCCAAAAATTTATGTTGCCAATTTTTTTTCTGTTGGTCAAAATTCATTAACATCAATACACTAAACAAGAACAAGTGCTCTAAAGGTATATTGGTGTGCCCTGGTTGAAACCTCCCTATGTGAACATGTCTGTCTACAAATGAGTACAAACCTGCTAATATGACTGCTCTAAATGCTAAGTATGCGTTCACACTATCAGAGACGTCCATTGGAACTCTCATTGTAGGAGCTGATATAAGGTATTTGATGGGTGTGCCTTGGTTGAAACCTTCAAATGATGTCATCTCCGTGTTTCCCCAAAACTGCTGACATGTCTGTATAATAATTGCATCGCCCTGGAAATTAGGAGAGAAAAAGGGATTGGAGAGCCGGTTCAAACATAAGTTGATATTTGTCCCATGGATGTTGGTCACCTGAAACTGCATAGTGCAGTCCCTACTAACATTACGGAATTAATTTAAAAATGTCAATTCAACAAGCAGTTTCAAATATATTTTGTTTGTGCTTAACTGCAGATTAAAGGGATACGGTAACATTGAATTATATTCGAATTGCAATTTTTTTTATTTAGCTCATTTTGCCGACATGATTATGAACACAAAGGTCAGTCTGGTATTCCTTAAAAATTGCATGCTTTACTTTCGAGATATCTATGATTTTTTACTCAAATTTTAAAACCCATACCGGGACGTGAATAAAAACCGCATGCATTTCAACGCACATGGTTTTCACCGCATTTCCTGTTGTGAAGTCCCCGTGCCTACCGGGCTGCTAAGCTGGCAACAGAGCAGTATAAATTAATCATGCGCGGCTGTATCCTTAGCCTCGTCTGAAAATTCACTGTTTTAAGATAGTAAATAACTTGTATTTGATCTGAAACATTCAGAAGGTTGTTTTTATGGTCAGAGCAATAGAATTTTATTCATTTTGATCTATTTTGCACTTGATTTGGGAAGATATCCCTTTTATAAGCAAAGTTCATGGCCTCAAAAACTCTTGTTTTGGAAAATTTTGAAGGGTGGATTTCTAGCAAGAGTGATCTAATGATACAGGTGAGCATCCATCCAACAAAATGTCAAAAGAATGAAAGACTTTATGGGTGAGATCTAATGTTGCAATGAAAATTTGGTACTATTGTCACTTTCTAGGCCCTAAAATTGATTGTGATATTTCTTATTTTTCTAATCTTGTTATTTTCATACTCTTTGGATATTGTAAAAGTGTCTTGAGCATTTTTATTTTTAAATGGATCATGGCGCTAAAGAAATGATGCCTTGTTATCATTATTTTTATTACAGATTTAATTGGGTTGTTTTTAAAGAGTTAAACAAGACTGCCAATTTTCTGTAAACACTGCTTACAAATGTACCTACAAACTGTAATTCCTTGAGGGTTAATCACACATTTTGAGCCATATTATTGTTATTTCTTGAGCACATTTATTAAACTCTTGACACTATCATTTAGATTTCAACACATTTACTAGTGGAACCAAGTACTTCCTGAATTAAACTTATGAGAATCTTAAAATTCAATATTCAAAGGATTGATAAATTCAAAACTTACCACTAAAAGTTCTCCATCCTTTTCTGTCATTATCATTTCTTGTAACCTATTCATGCTGTAACGAGTTGAAAAGAAGAGAAAACGTGGATAACAACATTGTGTACAACACAAGACAAAAACCGGACGCTCAGTCATTTAAACATTGAAAGCAACAAAATAAAGCTGGTGCAGAGATTTGGGAGAAGGAAAAAATTAATTTGGATTCACAGTTAGATAATATGAAAGATTGAATCCTATATCTATAATAAAGAAAATTATATTACTTGAAATCTCGTTTTGATGTGTTTTTTTCACAATACAAGTATAAAATGTAGAAGGTCAGGGACCCAACAAATTTCAGCGTTGAATAAGGGTTCATGTGGAAAACCAATGGGGATTCTTTTGGGTGCTTGATACACACAGATCGTTACGCCCGTTCATGCGGGAAGCTCTGGCGAGCGCCCATCACAGCAGAGGTCTAAAACAACCGTTACATTATGTTTCTTTCAAACATTTTCATTGAAATTCACCGGAAATCATGAAAGGAATATCACAAGATCTCTCACACATATCTTTTCGTGCAATGTGAACAACATGGCCCATATTCTGATAGCCTGGTTTAGCTTAACCCAGGGTTAAGGGTAGTTTAACTCTAGTCTAACTCCTCAATTTAACCCTGGGTTAAATTTTCATATTCTGATCGCAAAGTTTAGCTCAACCCAGGGCTAAGTATGGCAATAAATCCTCCAAAATTTAAACTACCCCAGGGGGTAGTTTAAGCCTGGTTTAATTTTTGGGCATCATCGTTACTACAGCCATTTGCACCTTAAAAACAACACAATCAAAGTTAACTTTTGTGATAACGGGGCGGGGGAGGATTATAAAAACAACTTAAAAATGAAAAATATTCCAGATCGATTTAATCTGTCATGATAAAATACGTCCAATCCTCAATACTAAATGGATGCATTACCTGACAAAAATAAAATAAAAAATCATCAATCAACCAAACCTGCCCCGCCCCTAGACCAGCGCGGTGCGCACGATTGGCAAGGCGCGTATTGCATTGTTGCATGAGGTGCGTTGCACTGCTGCGCGACCCTTGCCTGGGAGCGCAGCTCGAGATGAGCTCTACTGAGCATGCGTAATGTGTTTAACCCAGGGTTAAATGGAAATCTTGGGTTTTGTTAAACTAGGCTATCAGAATACCAATAGGACTTAAACCAGAGGTGTGGGTTAGGTGTGGATTAGTTAACCTAGGGTTAACTTTAGCCCAGGGTTAACTTTTACTGCTATCAGAATATGGGCCAATGAGACTATATTTGATCAGTAATATGCCGATTCATTTTTTGTTACCAAAACTATACACCAGGTTTAAGAAACATGATGATTATATAAAGTCCTGTATATCTCATATGTCACATATGATAGGATCATGCATACATGTACATGTAGATTCAAGAGCAAGAAGATTTTGAAATTTTAATGTAAAAAATTATGATACAACTCCACCCGTTGTTTTTTTTTTTATTTCTAGCATTTTCAGTATTCTCTTCATCATTCTTATCAACCCTAAAATGTATTGCTTCCTTTTCTTTAAGCATTAAAATCTTATAGACTTTTGTAATCTGTGACATAAATACAACAAAAAAAAGACCATGCATGAAAGTTTCCTGCAATAATATCATATATTCAAATACTCAATACATTATATTTTATTATAGGTACACTTACAGTTGCCAACCAAAATGTCTTGAATATGCTAGATCAATGCCACCATCCATATACCCAAAGCTATTTGCTGGAGAAACCTGTGGAGCAAAGCAAAAGTAGTTCATTGCATATAGTCATTGCAGATAGTCATAGAGAAAAGACTGTGGACAAAAGCAATGTCTAGACAATTTCTTACAACCTATATGTAATGGTATACCCCTACCTGAATATACATGTACACTAGCCTATCATCAGGAGTAAAAGAATATACGGTCATATTCAAACGTGAGTGACACGACATTTGGACTGATAGAAGGGCGTATATCTTCGCACTTGTAGGTCATGAATGGATCATGACTACCAGTCCATGATAATTACTTTAAGCAAAAAAAAATCAGACAGAAATGACTAGATATAAGAATAAGAGGCATTTAAAGCACCATAGTCCCATATGTGCATATTCCTGTTTAATCAAATATTCAGCGTAAGAAAGCTGGATCACATAATGTTTGAACTTAAATAATTGGTTGTATTGTAAAGAAGTTGTGTTCATTTCAGATCCTTATTTGCATTTTCAAAGGCACAGCGCCACATTAAAATGTCAGCTAAATGTTCCACTTAAATTGAATATGACCATATGTCATTTTCTTCAAAAATTCTTCAAATGTAAGACAAATTTGATGTCAATCTTTTCCAAAATATAATAAAACATTAATGCAGCATTAGGTGGATGAATAAAGCTCAACAAATTAAATGAAATTCAAATAATTATTTAATCTAAATATTTAATTTAATCTAAGGAAGCATTAATTGAAATGAAAAAGTTATCTTAACTTACTATTGCATCGGCTGCTGGAGCATTCTTGAAAATATCGCCCTCCGAAACCTAAAATGAGAACAACAACAAAGAAAGAAAGAAGAAGAAGAAGAAGAAAAAAAAAAAAACAGATTACAATGAGGCTACAAATGTTGTTTCCAGTAATAACAAAAGGTTAGGGCTGAAATCAATGGTATGAGTGTAGAATATGATTTAATGTCATTTTCTTTATTCTCTTTATTCTGTGTGGCCAAAAAACACCATATTATATGGCCATGTGTTTTAAACTGGGCCCCCATATAGGTGGTGCCGTTACATTTGCGCGACAAGCACAAACATGAAAAATGATATAAAATTTTAAATACATGTGCCATATGGCTATATTTGGTACCAATGTGAAGGAAATATATCTGCCAATAACTTAATATTAGAAGAAATACCAATGGTGCACTCATTTACAAGTAATTAACAATTAATTAACTTGAAGTAGCCATTTTTGCACAGTGGAGGAGGAGGAGCATAAATTTCTGTTGCATTAATAAATCAGGTTTTAACATCATAAAATCTAACATAAGACAGTTAAATTGGAATATTATATCTATCTATTAGTAACTGTGTGTAAAATATGAAATTAAGAATACCTAATTAGGCTAATTAAGTTAATCAATTTAATTAATTAATGTAAAATCAGTAAAATAATGCGATTTAACTTGTCTAGATTGTGGTCGTCAGGTATTTCTACGATTCACAAAGTGAAGTAAAATATTAGTTGATGCTAGGACATGGGTTTATCTATTCAGCCTACATGTTTAATTGTATTCTCACTACCATTTACCTATGCTTTGTTTACACAAAACAAAAGGAACTGTAATAATTGGATTGATATTGATGATGCACAGCAAATCCAACCACCCAAAACACTACTTTGCAGAGACATAATGTTACCGTAAGCATTTAGAATATTTCAACCCATGGACCTACATGTACATTTAAATGCATGAATATCACTTCAAGGAGGTACATGTACCTGCATTTTTTTTACGGTATAATCCTAAATTTCAATTAATTGTTTTGTCTTCTACATTTTACAATTGAACATCACTGCATTGGCTTGATATGCTTTATCCTCACCAGGTAGATCATCTCAGAGATACCTTGCACATGTCGGTCGGCATGCCTCAACATGAACCAGATCAAATTAATTGTTTGAATAAGCACTGTAGATATATTGTATTGTACTAAGTATTTGCAAGTATATTCATGTAACCCTAGTATAACTTCAAATACATGTAGGTTATAAGACAAAACTGTGTCATATTTTGGAAGTAAATCATTCATTACTCATTGTAACACATATTTACCCAAATTTTCTTATCAGAAATTTTCGCTGAAAAGATGATCGCGCAAAATTATTTTTAAAAAGCTTACCCATAACAAGTTATACATTGTTGGAAAGGTCTGACTCTGAGGAGTTCAAATATGCATGTCTTTTTGTTGTAGGGTGAAATTTTGTTTCCATGGTGACCTTTTTCTGGAAGTACTTTTTTCCTACCGTTTTCGACATATTTGGCTCTGTAACTCCTTATGACTTCCCATATCCCTTATCTAATAGTATTTTTGGATTCCTCAGACAATTCTCTTTCAGAATATGTATACTTTTATAGGTATAAGATGTCAAATGTAAGAAGAATATTCGATTGAATAAAAATGGTGCAATTCCTTGGAAAACTTGGGTTGTAACAGAAAAGGGCCCACCTCATAACGCATGGCCATATATTGTTTGTCTTGTTTTGTCCTTTTTGTTTTTCGTTTCAAAAACAAGTCTTAAACACGGGCGGATATGTATATGACAGATGTAATGCTGAAAAATTCCTGATTCTTATCAAAGCCTTTTACATTGTACTATATAAGCCAAAATTTTCGCGTAAAGATATTTTTTGCGATTTTGGACTAGTTGGGGAAATTCGCGAGAGCAAAATTTCGAGATTTTGGTGATGAATTCATTATTATAAATAGCCTTGCATTGAAGTGGAAATTTTCGCTATGACCGATTCGCGAAATTCGCAAAAATAAAGTCACCGCGAAAATAACCACTTACCGTATACAGTAATAAAACATATTAAAGGCTTTGTCATTTCAAATAAGAACACAGTAACCAAGTCTTTGGGTTTTCTTCATAAAAAAAAGCAACTGACATGATGCAAATATACAGTGTGATGAAAAATAAAGACAACAAAAAGACCGCTGTACTTTCGAGGTCTATCTTGAGTTATCAGGGTATCTAATGTATAAGAGCACTTTATGTGATTGATGCAAGATGAAATTTGACAGGTGTGCAGAATTACAAATCATACAACTCAGAGCTCCTAACCTGTCTAACTAAAAAGGATGAATTTGCTCACAAATAGGAAAAAAAAAAAAAAAAACATTTCTCAGAGGATTTTTTTTGTTTAATTTATAAAGATAAGAAAAACATACATGTACAGCAGAGTGTGGAATGCTCAAAATTGAGATTTTTCCCCTCCAAATTCAGAATTGTTGGGAGGTCGGTACAACTAAGAAAATATTGCTAAAATATGCATTTTAAATAAGAAAAAATTTAAAATGCGTACTTATCAATATTTAGTCCTGTATCTCAATACCTGAATTACTTGTTTTATTTATCATAGCCACATTCTAAGAACAGTGAATTTAAAGGTAACATGTTTTAAAGGTAAAATATCAAATCAAAATGTGAAATACATGTATGTGTGAACAAAAAAAGAATTGGAAATTACATGTAACTCCATTGGAAAGCATTTTTTTAACATGCATGTACCCCAATATTTATAGTACATTGGAACTTCTACCCTCCTTTATGATGCTGTTACATTTTAAAAGCAATCCTAATCACACAGTGTAAGTTTATTTTCATTCATTGATTTAATTAATTTAACATCAAACATATACATCACACTGATTACCGTTAAGGGGGAATGAACCAGGAAGCTTCAACATTGACTAGTAAATAAGAATCAGTTTTAATAAATAGACTCCATCCATTTTACTACAAAGATAAAATAACCTGTGGCTGTCAACATTGTATAATAGTTTTTAGGAAACAGGAATGTTAAGAAAAGAAGAATTTCACATTAAAATACATGGAAACATATTGGCCGGTATTCTGGAGCGAAGCATGAGTCGCAAGTTTCTGCAAATGTATTGTGCGATCCTTTTTTAGTCTGACGTCAACTGATGCATCAGACAAAAGGATCGCAAAATAGCTTTGGACGAACTTGCAACACCTACATGTACTAACTCGGTCTTCAGTTCAGAATATGGGCCATTATGGTGTGAATTGTGGATAGCCTTTCATGTGGGTGGGCATATATAAAATACAGTCAAACCTGTCTATAGTGGCCACCCCAAGGGAGACATAAAAAAGAACCACTGTAGACAGGTGACCTTTATAGACAGGTTCTAAAGCACACATTTCTGTCTAGAGGGAATCAATATAGGTGACCACTATAGACAGGTGACCGCTATAGACAGTGGCCACTATAGACAGGTTTGCTGTAGACGATAAAAAATGTGCATTCTGGCTGAGGAACCTGGACAGTTTGAATACTTTAGGACTCGAGGTGATGCTACGGCAGAGTGCCTTTAATAGAAGTATGTGATTCAATGTACAAGTACGGATCTCGCATTAATGTTTACCTAGCTCTACAGGTATTTGCATTGGGTACAGTGTGCACTTGACCCTGTAACAATCCCAGGTGTATAATGATATGTGTTTATCATAACACCTACAGACATACTTGTACATTATACATTAACAGGCAGCGGAAGCAATATAGCACATGCCAAGTGCATGATCATCACTTGTCATTGCGCTGAATTTTGATCATATGTTGAGGTGCTCGTGGACACTTTTCAAAATCAGATATTAATTAACCCATGTAAAATAAGGGTTTTTATCAAAGTTTTTGACAGTGAATCAATGAGCTCGGCATTTTTTGTCATTTCCCCCCCCCCCACCCCTCCGGTCCTCTTTCTTTTTTTCATCATGCATATAATGATGGGGAGCTGTCATGTGCTGCGATACCCCTTCCTGAATTATCTCTCTGTACTGTCTATATCAAATGAAATAAAATGCTACAAATGGGAAACAATTTTACTTATGAAGATTAAACCACAATCTAGTAGTGTTTGACATTTACATATAAAGCAGGAAAATCAGGCTTTCTTCTGCATTTTTGTTTTCCATCATATTTTGCGCTGTAGATCCTGAGATATGATCAGTTTTCTACAATCAAGAAAAATCCATTTTGCCCATGTTTTCCTTTGGCTTTGTGTAGGTTTTGTGCACAATGGCCACAAACTTAATGCTCCAAAACAATATATTTGTGCGATTTCTTTCCATTTCTCATGTAAAAGCAAGAAAAATATTTTTGGCTGTAATATTGTAACAAATATCCACATTGTTTGATAAGAATTCATACCTAAATCATTTTCCCCTGTTCGTACGGTCTGAACCTCAGGGTTCCCAGCATTTAAAGGAAACAAAATTCCCTGATTTATCCCTGGATTAAATCTCAAAATAATTCCCTGATAATTACATGTATTTAGACAGATGTCCAGTTTTGCATGTCTTCTATTTTGTGGCAGTGAACCATTGCAGAAAAAATCTATAACACAGAGTCTGACTGACTACTGTACTTTTGATTTTTGGGCCAATCAAAATTCCCTGACTTTTCCCTGACTGGAAAAAAAGTAAAATGATTTTCCCTTGTTTCCCTGATGGGCTAGGAACCCTGGTACCTCCACCCACACTTCTGCTATTCTTACCTCTACATGATCACATCCTTTGAAGACCTCTTTCCATGTTTGAACCAATTCCTTGTTGATATCTCGTAACTTGTACAGTACATTGGCAGAGGGAGCTGCAATGGGGGTACAAAAAACATCAGGGGAGCATTTCATGAAACAAATATTCACTGATAACTGTTCAAAGCTACTGAAATGCATTCATTTGATTGGCTGAGAGCAAGTTTGTCAGATAAAACGCCCGACAAGTCCTTTCCTGAAAACGCCCCCATGATGCAAATGGGTACCCAATTCCATATGGACCTTATTTATGCATGGTAGCCAGGCAAGTATGGAATGAATCTTTAAACGGGGTAATAATATTCTGTAAAGCACTTTGAGAAGTTTAACTCAAAAAGCGCTACATTATAATCATTATAATAATTGTCGTTAATCACTGACGGAGATGTCACCACGACTCTCATAAATGATCAGTCGCAGCAGTTGCTGTGAATATGGAGATGTTGCAGTGAAAATCTCATGAACATGAAATGTATGTTGGATTTGCTCACAACATAAATTCTAGAACCAGGCCAATAATACATTTACATAGACTTCAAAAGGAACAAATTAGGTATTCATATGTGGTCATATCCTGGGCCCCTTTGAACCAGTTCCTACCAAATTTGGGCTGTGAATGTTTTCATCATGCTCCTCCGATATATGAGGTGAAATGCATAAGAGAGCAGGGAGTGGTTTCTGGCAAGATACAATTTATCTCTTCCTTCCCCCCCCCCCAAAAAAAAGCACCAAATAATAGAAAGAAAAAAAATCTATTGTTAAAAAGAAGGAAAAAAATCAAAGTACTGTGGCGATAATAGTAAAAAAAAATTACTGGTTGCCATTAAAAACAAACAAACAACAACATACGATTAAGAAGACATGCATGTATACAAAATATGTATAATTTTTATTCATTTCAAGCAGCCCTTATGGGGATTGACCCAAGTCAACTGATTAAAAATATGAATACTTCATGAGGCTTTTCTCACCTTTGTGTGGGGAAATGCAAATTAAAAGTATAATTAACAAGACAATCATGAATATGTATATTTCTAATTCATTTCAAGCAGCCCTTAACGGGGAGTGACCCAATTCAACTCATTAATAGTATGAATAATTCATGAGCATTTCTCACCTTTGACCTCAATCTTGGGACTACTCGTCTGATCCACCTGTGGCTTGTTGATCAGGATGTCTTTCCGTTTGATACCAGTCTTGATATCTGTCGACTCTAAAGACAATATGCCATCCATGATGATGGCTGTCTCGATAGTAAGAGGCGTTTCTTGTGGTTGTTCTCTCTCTTGCAACAGTTGAAGCAGAAGACTTTCAAGAGCAGACTTTCTTTCTAAGTAACAGCTTTATTTCTTCATCTAATTAGAACAAACCAGAAGAGAGATTAAAAAGTAACAACTAAACAAAACAGAAGGATGTCTTTCCGTTTGATACCAGCCTTGATATCTGTTGACTCTAAAGACAAAATGCCATCCATGATGATGGCCGTCTCGATAGTAATAGGAGTGTTTCTTGTGGTCGTTCTCTCTCTTGCAGCAACTGGAGCAAAAATACTTTTAAGAGAAGACAGCTCAGGGACTCTTTTCTCAGAGTAACAGCTTTACATCTTCATCTAAAGAGAACAATACAGAACAGATAATAAGAAGTTACAATTTAAAACACAAGAGAAGGATGTTTTGGTGGTCGATACAAGTCTTGATATCAGTTGACTCTATTAAAGACAAAATGCCGTCCATGATGAATGTTGTCTTTTTGCAGTGCTAAATTGAAGCAGAATATTTTAAAAAGCAGACAGCTCAGGGACTCTTTTCTCTAAGTAAGAGCTTTATATCTTCATCTTAAGAGAACAGAAGAGAGCATAAAACTTTAAATCTAAAGTGCATTTAAATGAAGAATTAATGGAAAATATTCAATCATCACTAAATGTGTAACCTAAAAAAAAAAAAAAAAATGTATGCAGATATGTAAAACCAATGATATCAACAGTGGCCTCACATCTCGATGCGACAAACTGGAGTTAGCCCTCTTCGATTTGCACAATGGGCAGGATATGAAGGATACCAAAATATTGGCTCTGGAATCAACACTGAAAATGATATGCGATGCCATTACAGCCATCAACAATTCAGTTACACCAATTGGAACAATACTCCAAACTCTAGATAAAATTGATAATTATAATGGTACTCTTTAGGCATTTTCGTACCCAGCCAATTTTTGTCTTTTTTCTGAAACAGATTTTTCTTGATCTTTTTTTTATCAAAATATTAATCAATAATACGTGTTTGATATTTCACCCGAGTTTGAAGTACATGTACATCCGTCAATGGAAACCGTCATTTTACGATCTCAAAATTTGATGTCATCGTAAGTATGATTTTAGTGTGATTAGCCGAGGGTCCTGATCATTTTAAACTAAAGTTAGAAATCAAACTTTTGGCAAAATTCTGGTATGAAAAAAAAGGGGGAAAATTATGAACCAATCAGAGTTCTGCAAGTTATCACTGTTATGAGCTTGCCCAGCTTCGCTATCTGTTCAGAAACACAGTCAATGGGCAATTGTTTGATTGCCACTGCCCCCCCCCCTCACATTGTGGAGGGGAGGGAGTTCCAGTAAGCAGCAATTTCTATACATTTTTGGCTGCATGCGACAAGCTTTTTTCCCTTTTAAAAAAAGTACCAGAATACCATAGATTCGCCAGAATTTTAATTTCTAACTTAAAAGGATCGGACAGCAGAGGCATCGGAAAGCTCAGTGGAAGGAAAGGATTGGGGGGGGGGGTAACTGGCAAGCCATTGTGTGAATTAACAATGACTGGCCCCTCCAATGCTTTGTTTCCTCAGACCCTTCCAACGCCTTTGTGGGAAGATCCCTTGGCAAATCACTTTATAATAGAGGTCTACTAATAGTATCACGTTCGATCAAGATGACATCAAATTTGAGGCAGTAAAATGATGGTTTCTGATGACAGGTAGATGGATAGAATAGATGCTTCAAACTCTGCTTTAAAATGAATCAAATTATTATCCTCATTAAAATATTGATTATTTTGATTTAAAAAAAAAAGAAAATTTGGTTGGATATTCATACAAAAACTGCATAGCCCCCTTAATTTGACTGGTCTCCTTTTCTCCAGGATTGCCAAATATGTCATATGGAAATTACAATGTATGAAGGAACTGTCTAAGTCTGCACACCTAAAACTTGACCTCAATTTCAATACAAAGTAAAATATTATTTTCAGATTCATCAATGTTATTCTAATGATCAACAAAGCAAAAAATTTCAAGAAATCATTGACAAGAACAGTGTTTTTTAACGACTTTTAGACGGGCTTGTCATTTTGTAACAAAATTGGATAGATCTAGTGCCCATGTCTGCGCACTAACTCATTTTGCAAGCAAATCAAGTGCACATTATTTTTTGACTTTTCATTTTTTTGAAAATTGTTGAAATTTTAAGGGTAGCAAATAAAACTTGCTGAAAACCATTATTCATCAATTTCATATTATATGATATTTGCGGGTCAAAATTTCCAGACTTCTCCAGTATAACAATTCGTGTTGAAGTTTTGTCTTTGTAATACGCATGCGTCATGGATATTGCCATCGGTTAGCCTTTAGACAAGTCATTACCAACATAATTATGTTTAATTATTCCATTACGTGGTAATAACCAAAACAAATGAGATTACTTACATGAATAGTCATGAATTATTTGTTATTTTAGTTTTTGAGCACATTTTTTCTTGCATCAGCCTCTTCTCGTAATGGAACTTAAAAAAATATACAAAATGAACTACTTGATCAAAGGCTACGCACGATATCTACTCTTTGTTTCAGCTTAATCAACATGGCGGATCGGACAAATTTCTGGGCATGACGGAAATCCAAAGGAAATCATCTTATTCTGGGTGCTAATATTTGTTATTTTCTTCAACTTTTGCCGGTATTTATGCTTAGGTAAGTGCCATTGCATGTATGTGTTGTAATTTGTGATAAATACTAGTGTTAGTGTGTTTTTTTTAGTAACTTAATGGGGAAAACGGTGCGTCTGGGTCATAATGTAATGTTTACTTCAGGATGCCGCCACTTCGTGGCGGCATCCGGGCTACTGACAACCTGATCTTGAAAAGAAAACACGCACCAAACACAACATCTATCCTTCTTACTAGATACTTCAAGTTCTCTTACTTAAATGCTCAATGTACGTCTGCAGCCTGAGACAAAGCCACAACACGGTAACTATAGACAGCGCTGTGAAGGGATCCGTTATTACGTTGAATATTGATGGTTGACCTTGTTGATGGGTCGACCCGGCAGTAGAAAAAATCGGTGGCTTTTGAACAGCAGCGCATACGGAGCGCTAAAGCCGCCTGCTCTAGCCGCCTAGCTAGCTTGCTAGCAGACGGCGCTCGCGACCAGGGGTTTATATCGCCATGTACCGTACCTGCGATATGAACACAAGTTACGTGTTTGGAACTGATTTTTGCCTTCAAATATCAATCACTCACTATATGACAACATAATATGTGGAAGAACCTATTCTGCTCTTGTATTCTTGGTAGTTACATAAATTCAATGTGGGTATCATTTTTTTAAATATATTACTTGTGAGAGATTCGGGGTATACCAGCCCCAACAACTAGGCAGAAATATTCCAACGTTCTCTGGTTTTTTTCTAACATTTTACAATTATTTAGATTTTTTTTAAAATTTTCCCAGAGACCGGTGGAAGTATCTACATACGTTTACGTAGGGGTCTACAACGCCTCTCGTGGCTGCTTTTCAGCCATAAGAAACCAATGGCCCAAGTTTTTTCGCGATCACGACATCGTTAGCTTTGTCTATGATTTTTTTAATTTAGAACATTTTTAAACAGAATTATTACGCTGCAATGATCACTATAATATTACCGTTATTATGATGATAGTAATTCTAAAATCATATAATAAAATGTAAAAACGAAAGACTTACTTCTGCCAATGTGTTTTCGCCGACTTTCACTAGTTATCTCGATTCAGAACAATGCGCATGCGCGTACCCGGTATTTTGCATTATATTCATTTAAAATGGCGACCACTTTAAAAAAAGTACGAAGAAGATGTCTTTGGGCGAAATGTTTGTCTGATAGCAAGTTATGAAACAAGATTATGTAAGTAAAGAACGATTTTGATAACATTTAATATGTATAGATCCTAAACAATACTATAATTTTTTGGATATCGAGGGGAAAAGGGGTAAAATGCGAAATTATTGTGGACTGTTGAGATTCTTAACGCAAAGATGCCTGCTAATATACACTGCTATCGTAGGGATCCTGTGATAGTCCAGCAGCAGATTGCAATTTTGGGGCCTAACCTTGTTTGGCGTCTATAGTTTTTTATTTCAAACGGATTATGATTCCTAAACCTTCTTTTTGAAGATACCGATTGCTGACACTTTTGTCAGCATTGAGCATTTTGAGATATGTGACGTCATACAAAATGGCCGCCAAATTACCCAATTTCCCTCTAAAATTGAGAAAATAGATGTTTAATATGGACATTTCAACAACATTAGGGAGCTAAATGTCTTAATATCTCTTAGACCATTTCTAAATATTGTTTTGTTAGGTCACATGACCATACATTACATGCTAATTGCATATTGTCCATAGCGCCCTCAATTTTGAAGTATTAGTTTTCATGAATATAGTGCTCCCGAAAATAATAGGTTTCACCCCCCCCCCCATTTTTCTCTGAAAAATAAAATACCAGTCAAGAAGGGATAAGCCTACATGTAATATTTTTCATTAAAGCAGCGAGGATTGGTTTAATGGCTCAATTTTTGTCCAATAATAAGTTTTATTTAGATTGTGTTATATGAATAATATTCAATGTGAAACAAATTAAAACACTAATTGGTTCTTTTCGACCTCTAAAATGAGGGATGAAAATTTTAGAGAATTTATACACTATCCTGTTAATGAAATAAAAAACAAGCCTCTAAAGGTAAATAATAATAATAATTGTAATATTAATGATAATAATAATAATAATAATAATAACAAATTCTTATATAGCGCCCTCCGAATAAATTTGTTCAAGGCGCTTCACATAAAAAACGAAAACCAAAACACAACAGTAAGAAAAGTGACTTGCTCTCCAAGTTAGTATAAACAGATGAGAGGGAGAACAAATATGTCTTCAATTTGTTCTTAAATGTTTGAACTGTTGTACAAGAACGAATTTCAAGAGGAAGGCCATTCCAAATTTTGGGACCTGCAAAACTATTAGTTTGTTCACATTTTTTGGAATTGATCTTTCGAATTTTCAAAAGAAGGGGGTGTGTTCGAGATCGTAAAGAGTAATTTGACTGTGTGAACATGTTTGAAATGTATTGAGGAGACAAATTATGAATAGACTTAAATACAATCAATGCTACTTTAAACAAAATTCTCTTCGAGACAGGTAACGAGTGCAAAGTTCTTAGTAGAGGTAGACTTTTCTAATGATTATTTTTTCGTTACATTTTCAGGGGAAGAGCTCAGTTGGGAACATTTATTATGGCTTTGATCAACATATGGTCAATTTTATCTGAGCTTATTATAAATTACTTTTTCTATTTAGAAAACTTTAACTGTTCATAATGCACTGCATGCCTCTGGATTCTGGAGTCACTACATTATATAACACTATATTACACCAGATCAGTGTTGGACATAGGACTTTGCTT